>OY992880.1:66752417-67347417 GCA_963921405.1 Cepaea hortensis | reverse complement strand
TATAGAGGAGCCGCGGTCAAACAGTAGCTAGCACTCTTTGCTCTCCGTCCAGGCCCACCTGTTCCAATCTCCTTAGAAGTGGGGATATTGACCCGGATTCTGAAGTGAGCCAGACCTGAAATAGACACCAAGAAACTTCTGGAAAGTAAAGGCGCAGGTATAACATTGAGCCCTTCACCTAATATGTGCCGATTGGTCTTTAACAAAACGGGGCTAGCACTATAGCCGCAATATTCCTCCAGGCGTGGACTAGTCCTTTATTTTTCCTATCACCCAATACACATTAATTCTTAAGGCGTGGACGATTGTACTTTACTGCGTTAAAAATATTATTATTGCGTGTGTGTAAGTGATGCTGCTGTGTGAACAAATGATGCTGCTGTGTGGCCAAATGATGATGCTGTGTAGTTAAGTGATGTTGCTGCGTGGTTAAGTGATACTACATATGTTCGTTCTCTTTTCCCAAGAGCTTCTATATATGAATCATCCCAAGTGTCTTCACCTCCTGACAGTAGACCCGCTTTGTCTACTGCCTGGTGTATGGTTTGGTATTTATGTAGAATCTTGCTTGAAGCTGCATTTCATGAGAACAATAGTATCATATAAAAGTTAAAGTTACTATATCTCTCGTCTCTCGCGAGTACAAATTACAATAGCTACAATTAAACTATGTACTTCCCTTGTTCTCTTCCCCTCAATCTTGCCAGTTATCACCAAGTTATCTAGTTTATTTCTTCTCATAACGTGGGCAAAATATCTTGACTGTCTACGACTAATTTCTCTAATCAGTTTACGGTTTTAATTTGCTTCTTGAAGAACTTGCCCATTGGTTTTTCTGTGTGTCCTTGGTATTCTTTGCATTTTCCTCAGAAACCACATTTCCACAGCCATCAGCTGTTTTTCAGCTAGACTACTCATTGTCTACGCTTCACATCCATACAAGGGTACAGGTTCTATGTAGCACTTCAACACTCTTTTTCTCGTTGCAACTGACATCTTTTATTGGTCAGTATGTTTCCCACTGTATGCCGACCACGTAAACGTTGGACGGAGGGAATAGCAGAGTCCATGGGAATATCGATATATGAAGCCCATAAACGGGCACTCTCACGATGTTTATACTTCACCTCGACACCGCAAGGTACAAGAGGAACATGACATTATAGTGTCACAATCTACCGTGTTTGTAGCACCCAAGAAATGTCGAATATGTTTTTCTAATACACGTTATGTTTCTTCATTCAAGTCTCCATTCAGAACATGGCCATTGATTAATTGATGTCTCCATTATTTATTTTCGACATTCTTCTGTAAAACCGCATTTCTAAGACTTACCTAAATTGCCTTGCCTACTATTAGGTAGCTGCCAATGACGTTTGTCCTATATTCCAAGAACGATGTGCTGTATATAACTCTTGATAATTGTATTTGTGTTAAACATTCGGTTGTAAGGGATTATAGTACACGGTGGACGCCCGTGTGTATTGTTGCGCACGTAAAAAATCCCTTGGCAGTTGGAAATCGAAAAAGAGTAGCCTAACGGCGCTGCCCGGGCAAAATTTCGAGTTAAAAATCTACCCAAAGTATTTCAGGATCCTCGCCAGTGCTACGGAGTTCGTGCACTGAGCTGAGTACCTCCAGACTCAGGTTTGAGTTAGGAGAAGAACGGAGCACTTATGGATTGCACCCGTGTGCCGTGATGTTGATCCGTCGACTAAACTAAAGTACATGGTGGTTTGGAATTTACAAAGCGGACTTCTCATTTAGTCTGCTGGTGCACAGTGAAGTCATAGCTAGGACAGAAGCTGAGGATGACTTCATGTTTTCCTTCAAACCATCCTTAGACACACGCAGGACTCACAATCTCTGACAATGTTTAAGATCAAAACATATGGTTCAGGTTTCTTTTATCAAACGAAGGAGGGGCGAGAACCAGTTACTAGAACCCCCAAAAAAGAATAACTCGGATATATGAAGCTCTGAATCTACAGAAAGCATCGACGACAGTGTTGGTCAAAGTGTTATCTCTACGTGCTTGTGGAAGTCTAGATGACGTGTTAACATTGACAGTACAGCCCAGTGACATAAAGCCCATGAGCTAATTTTTAGTAACGTAAATGTGGCCTAAGGCAAAAAAAAGATGTTTCGGAACTGCTGATCTATAAGAATTACAGCACTTTATTTCACGATATTTACTGCTCTACAAGAAGGCTAGCCACAGTCAATGATCAGCCTTAAGAAATGCTCATTTCAAAATACATAGGTACAAACATTCGTGACCACGGAATAGCATTAATTATACACATTTAAAACCAGTTTATAGATGAAAGAATTATGTGCTTATTTGTGTTTTCTTATTTCACTTTGTTGAAGTCGTTGATTGTGTCATTAGTTATTATATTGTGCTATTTCTGTTTTCCCTTATCACCAACGTCACTGGCTTAAGAAACATTGACGCAATTTTACAATTCCACGACGAGGGTTCGAACTCAACCACTAGAGATTTGGAAGCAGATCGCTCTGCGTTGATTTTGATGGCATGAGGCGATGGAGCGGCTGGCCGAGTGACTAGAATTACGGGTTCTCCTTCGGGAGACCCGTGTTCGAATCACTGTAAGGCGTGGAGTTTTTTCTTTCGTTGGCAAAAAGAAAACTCTAACCTGCACAGTTCGCGGCAACTGCACTAGCCAGGCGACCTTAATTCCTCAGACTCAAGACACACACCCCCCCCCCCCCCGTCTCCGCCATACATCGCACGGTATTATATTGGCAGTAAACGATAGTTTGATAGAGGCGATGGCCGTCCAGAAAGCCATATTTTGCTTTCATCTTAACTGTGATAAAATCGCTAAGTATTTCACAGTGTGGTTATGTCTACACCTTACCTTGTTATAGTCGTTAATCAGTTCATAATGTATGGTCACAGGCTGCGGCAGTAGTGGCGACACCTCGACATTTGTTATGTTGGCGTACGTTCTGTTGTTAATGTAGTCGTAGGCTAGATGGCTGGTGACGTTATCATAGCTGGAGATACAACATAGTTAATGACATGCATCTGTATGTGCACAAGAGCAGTTAATAACACACATCTTTACTTGCACACAATTGTTAATAATACACATTTTAAGTGCACACAACACAGTTAATAACACACGTCTTTAAATGCACAAAAGCAGTTAATAATACACATCTTTATGTACACACAGCAGTTAATGGCAATCATCTGCACGTGCTCACAGAACACCGTCAATGACATACATATGTATGTACACATAATATAATTAATGACATAAATCTTTATGTACACACACATAGTCAATGACTTTCGTTTTTTTTTTTTTTTTTTTTTTTTTTGGGGGGGGGGGGGGGGGGAGGGGAGGGTGTATACAACACAGTAAATAACATACATTTTTATTTGCACCCATAACAGTTCCGTTTTTGTGTACACAACACAGTGTATTACACATATCTTTATAAGCTGTCACACACACGCGCGCACACACACACACACACACACCAACTCACACACACCAACTCACACACACAAACACATAAACACACACAAGTATATGTAGTCACACACCCCTGCCGAACCCCCAGTTGGGTTCAAAATGCCTCAACTATGAATGGGGTGATTTTCTAAATTAAGACAAGTGGTGTGCTAACCGGAGCCAGATGTTAATCATTCACAAACACCCACATGGATGTAACGCTCATTTACCAGGTGTCTGCGACATCCTGCGTGTTGAAGGGCTACATAGAACCTGTACTATTGTATGGATGTGAAATATGGACAATGAGCAAACAAGCTGACGAGATTGGCAGTGGGAAATGTAGTTTCTATGGACAATTCAAAGACATATATATAGACAAACATAAAAACCAATGCGCAAGTCCTACAAGAAGCAAATGAAAACCTTAAACTGATTAGAGAAATTAGACGTAGACAGACAAAATTATTTGGACACGAAATGAGAAGAAATGGCAAGATTGAGGGGAACAGAACAGGATGAAGGTAGACAAGAAAATATCTGGATAGCTTGGCCAAATGGCATGGCCGAGACAAGAACATAGAGCTAATCCACGACTCTGATGATCGCGTGATATGGAAACATGGCCGCCCACGCTTATCGGCATGGCATATGATGATGATGAGTGAGCCAGTATGAAAGTGCATTACCTGTAATCTGTGCCGAGGCGGCCGGAGTCTATGAAGACATATGCTTCATCAGCGAAGGTATCTGCCTCAAACTGCTGATAACTGCAGCAAATATTTGCACCGACAGTGTGGACGATCAGACACATTAAAAACCCGGCACACACACATTCATGCCCACGGCTGGCCATCCTTGAGTCTGTGGAGGAAGATCATACACATAATTAATGTTACAATATTTTTAATAACGGCGGAATGTTAGTGTGGTTGATAGGAAGCTGTGCTGATAATGACATGAGCGCCGACGGACTAGGGTTCGATGACTGTGCTCGTCGTCCGCCAACAGAGGAAGAGTCTGGTCACCTATTCCTCGTTGCTCTCAGACCTACAAAATGTGATGGCCATGTCACATGACAACCACGGCAGGGTCCTGCTTCGGAGATGTTTTTTTCCCCTGAATAATCTAAGGAAACCTCATTGTTGCTGCATTTATGGGTGTGTGTGTGTGTGTGTGTGTGTGAGTGTGTGTGTGAGTGTGTGTGTATGTGTTGTTGTTGTTGTGTGGGTGTGTGTGTGTGTGTTGTGTGTGAGTGTGTGTGTATGTGTTGTGTGTGTTGTTGTGTGGTGTGTGTGTGTGTGTGTGTGTTGTGTGTGTATGTGATGTGTGTGTGTGTTGTTGTTGTGTGTGTTGTGTGTGTATGTGTGTGTGTTGTGGATGTGTGTGTGTGTGTTGTGGATGTGTGTGTGTGTGTGTGTGTGTGTGTGTGTGTGTGTGTGTGTGTGTGTGTGTGTGTGTGTGTGTGTGAGCTCAAAAGCGCGCGCAATAGTTAATTAACTGATTCAGCGCCAAACAAAAGTAGGTTTGACCAATCATGGCACACAATGAAATAAGCAAGTATTATCATGCAGATCTCAATTCATCGAGCACTGAAATTACGGACGATATCACGAACCAAAACAAATAACACCATGATCCTAGTATGGCGATATAGCGTCCTTCTGTCCAAATGGAACATACATTTGGCGGTATATTATCATTCGGCACTGGATCAGATAATAAATATAACTAATGCATGTATTTTGTTTAAAACAACATAGTGATGTAACAATTGTACTTTTCTTTTAGTGTTGCATATCCCTTACAGGACGCTGCAGTCAACACCAGCATTTTTCAGCTGCCATTGATGTACTAGGCAAGTTTTACTTTCAGTAGTTTGCCATTGCTTTCTGAACAACCGGTTCCCATACCAACACGTTATAACACAACGCGACACGGTCTGCTGCACAAATCGGCCGCAGCTGAGTTTCAAACGCCTGGTAAGCGACTCACGATTCGTGTTCGCAAGCCTTTGGCCACGGAGGCCAGCAACAATTGTACTAACTCTAGTAAAAACGTCCCCTCGTGTACACAATACTGGGACACTAAGTCAATAGCAGCAAAACAATTTCCAACAAGGTGTTCATTATTTTATACACGAACCCTATTGTAATTATCTAAGCAAACGTTAAGTTTATTGAAGGTCGTTTGACAAGATTTCGAAACAACTCGGCTTTAAATACACCCTCTCACGAGCTGTATTTGTTAGATAAAAAGTCAAGGCAAGGCGTAGATAACCAGAGACTTGAGTATTGATATCTAACTATAACTGATATCAACTTGTGACTTGCGAAATTACCACTAGAAGACGCCCTGCATTGGCAGACACGAACCTTCGGCTACATTTTGTCTAAACAAAGGACTTAATCTGAAAAACAGAAAAACATAAGTAATGGTAATTCAAAGAAACATTGTATACACAAGTGCTACATCAAAATGCATAGAACCACTGAAACAAGTCAATGTATTTATTTAATAACAGCAGATGGAAGGTGTTTTCAGGAAGTTAAATGTAGAATGGCACAAGAAAAAGCAACATTTCATAACATAAAGAATGTTCTCTGCAATTTATCTCTGCCAATCGAAGCGAGAAACAAAGTTCTGAAGAGCTATATTGAGCCTTGTGGATACTGCGTCGATCACCACGCCTTCAAGGAGTGTCCGCTGGCCAAGCTGGACACGGACTTCCGAGCACCCAACAACAAAAGAAAGTGCGCCAACTGCCTGGGCAAACATGGAGCAAGATATTTGGGCTGTCCGTACCTCCAAAGACACAGAGACGTGTTAAAGATCGCCATCAACACCAAGACGCCATATAAGGAAGCAATGCGGAGGTGCGGGACAGCAACGGGTATCTCGCAAGATGAAAGAGCACAACTACAAAGCCAGATCGACGAGTTAAAGAAACAAGTCAAGGCACTGCTGACGCCTAACCCGACCAGCGACAACGAGAATCTACTGGCGGAAATAAAGGAGATCTAGCAAAACATCAAGCGAGAAGTGGAGCAGATGACCGCGTTGAAGCAGGAAAACGAAGAAATGCTATCCACCATAAAAGCAGAGAAAGAGGGGCTAAAAGCTGAAATAAAATCAACTCAAAACAAACCAACAGAAGCCATGCAAGAGACCACAGAGAAGCCGCAAGAAACCAAAAACCAAAAAAAAAACGAACCGGAACCGCAAGATAAAGCCGGCAGCCGAACCACGACGCCCGAAACACCCAAGGGGAAACCAACATCCCGCCAGACAGCCGAAGAAAGACAAGATAAGGAACCTTTCGACGCCATGGAGTGGTTCACAAAGGAACCCACTCCGGAGGAAATGGAGTAGTACATAGAAGAAGAAAAGAAACGGGCACGGCAAGAGGAACTCAGGCACGAGGAATACATGAGGAGACAGGAAGCAAAAGGAAAGAAGGTGAAGAAACTCAAGGGGAAACCCATAGAATACCCGGAGATAATCTCTGACTATGATACCGGCATTGAGTACTATATCGAGGACGGAGAGATCGTCCCATGGCTGACAACAGAGGAAGCAATCGAAAAACAGCAAGAACTTAAACACGAAAGTGAAAAAAAGGCGCAAGGAAGTAAATTAAAACATCGAAAAGCTTCTACGGGCAATACACAGAACAGGAGGCAAAAATACTAAATAAAAAGTCCTTATAAGGACTACAACCAGTCAAGCCAGACGAGCAAGGAGCCTGAACCAACAAAGAAAACCACAAGAAGAAACATGCGCAAAGGACAGCCACCGACCTCCCCCCCCCCCCCTCTGCTGACGTCACAGACACAAACGATACATAACCAGTCCGAGATAGGACTTACTCGTAAGAGCGCACTAGACAAGAATTAGGGTGAATGAACCCACAAACACCACGGGCCTCAACAATAACCATAGCTGAAAAACGCAGGTTGAACGAGGCCAAATTTGGAATATTTGTTTTGAAAATTGGAATTGGAATTGAAACGAAAGCGACTCGCGGACAATCAGCAAACAAGTGATGAATGTTGTGGAGGCTGCGGGGATGTGGTTGTATAGATTAATGATGAGAACACCGTGGACGGATAGAAACAACCATGCACCCAGGAGTGTGTGTGTGTTTACGTGTCTCATTGCCGACTGGCAGGGAGTGTGTGTGTGTGTGTGTGTGTGTGTACGTGTCTCATTGCCGACTGGCAGGGAGTGTGTATGTGTTTACGTGTTATGTTTCATTGTCGACTGGCAGGGAGTGTGTATGTGTTTACGTGTTGTGTCTCATTGCCGACTGGCAGGGAATGTGAATGTCTGTAAGTGTTTACGTGTTGTGTCTCATTGCCGACTGGCAGGTGGTGTGAATGTGTTTACGTGTTGTGTCTCACTGCCGACTGCCAGGAAGTGTGAATGTGTTTACGTGTTATGTTTCATTTCCGACTGGCAGGGAGTGTGAATGTATTTACGTGTTATGTCTCATTGCCGACTGGTAGGGTGTGTGAATGTCTATACGTGTTATGTTTCATTGCCGAATCTCAGGGAGTGTGAATGTGTGTGTGTCATTGCCGACTGGCAAGGAGTGTAAATGTGTTTAGGTGTTATGTTTCATTGCCGACTGGTAGGGAGTGTAAATGTGTGTACGTGTTATGTCTCATTGCCGACTGGCAGGGAGTGTGAATGTGTGTACGTGTTATGTTTCATTGCCGACTTGTGTGTGTGTGTGTGTGTGTGTGTGTGTGTATGTCTCTCTCTCTCTCTCTCTCTCTCTCTCTCTCTCTCTCTCTCTCTCTCTCTCTCTCTCTCTCTCTCTCTCTCTCTCTCTCTCTCTCTCTCTCCCCGATGAACTGTATTGACAGCAGATAATAGCATGCATGGCATACACAAGTATATTGTGTTAGGCCCAACACTAACATGTAGTGGTTTAAATAAACATGTCGCGTCACCATAAAACGATCTTTGCGACTCTGTCGTAATTTATTTCTTAAAAATTAATGTGATAGTTTCCCCTATCCTGCCACATTCAAATAAGAAATGTACATGTTACAAATGTGTACGATTTCCAGTTACACACAGATCTTTAACGTCAGCAGTTGTGTGCAGGACCGCGCATTATTTTGTCCTCATCCATCTGCTATCCTGGGATCCGTGTGGGAAAATAATGGGGGGGGGGGGGGGTGATACCCTTCAGGTTCTTTATTTTACAACATTCCTCTATAAATCTAACTCAGGACTTTTCCAGTTTACATGCCATGTGTCTCTAAACTATATCCCCCATCTCCGCCCCCTTCCATCTCCACAATATAAGTAAACACAGAGGACACTTGTATACACCTTGAGGTGTGTTAGGTATATGGTTCTAGCCCCATATTTGCTCATCGCTGGATGGGTGATGCGTCAATAGCATGCCGACCGTCTCTTCTCTAGCCATTTACTGTCACTCGTTTTAGGCGGTCATTATATTAGCTTATGTCTAATAATGTGTCTATGAGATGTCTTGCCAACTATCGTGGGTAATCATATTTGATCATAGCTCGAGTTCACTTGCAGACTGTATCAGCCCAAGTGCTTGCACCTTTCCTAGACAGGTGGTCTTTCTCCTTCTCTGTGTTCTTGAATCGTATAAGTTGTTGCAGTACGTTCTAGGTGCATTCATTTCATTCTGTGATCAGACATACTGATCACCTTCTTCTGATGTTTGTATTAAGTTTTCTATGTGTCGTGACCTCTTCCAAGACATTCAGATAATTATTGATCGCTTTCTTCTGATAATTTAAACAATTCAAACATGCTTCTGAAAAATCACATTTCTGTAAGGTCAGTGGGTTTTCTTCCTTTTTATTCTCCAGAATTCAGAGTCAACTGTTGGAATTGGTTACATGTAACGCGGACTTCTTGCGTGAGATTGGTTATTTGTAACACGGACATCTTGTGTGAGATTGGTTATATGTAACACGGACATCTTGTGTGAGATTGGTTATATGTAACAGGGACATCTTGTGTGAGATTGGTTATATGTAACACGGACATCTTGTGTGAGATTGGTTATATGTAAGACGGACATCTTGTGTGAGATTGGTTATATGTAACAGGGACATCTTGTGTGAGATTGGTTATATGTAACACGGACATCTTGTGTGAGATTGGTTATATGTAAGACATACTTCTTGTGTGAGATTGGTTATATGTAACACGGACTTCTTGTGTGAGATTGGTTATATGTAAGACGGACATCTTGTGTGAGATTGGTTATATGTAACATGGACTTCTTGTGTAAGATTGGTTATATGTAACACGGACATCTTGTGTGAGATTGGTTATATGTAACACGGACTTCTTGTGTGAGATTGGTTATATGTAACACGGACTTTTTGTGTGAGATTGGTTACATGTAACGCGGACTTCTTGCGTGAGATTGGTTATATGTAACACGGACTTCTTGTGTGAGATTGGTTATATGTAACACGGACATCTTGTGTGAGATTGGTTATATGTAACACGGACATCTTGTGTGAGATTGGTTATATGTAACACGGACTTCTTGTGTGAGATTGGTTAGATGTAAGACATACTTCTTGTGTGAGATTGGTTATATGTAACACGGACATCTTGTGTGAGATTGGTTATATGTAATACGGACATCTTGTGTGAGATTGGTTATATGTAAGACATATTTCTTGTGTGAGATTGGTTATATGTAACACGGACTTCTTGTGTGAGATTGGTTATATGTAAGACGGACATCTTGTGTGAGATTGGTTATATGTAACAGGGACATCTTGTGTGAGATTGGTTATATGTAACACGGACATCTTGTGTGAGATTGGTTATATGTAAGACATACTTCTTGTGTGAGATTCGTTATATGCAACACGGACATCTTGTGTGAGATTGGTTATATGTAACACGGACTTCTTGTGTGAGATTGGTTATATGTAACACGGACTTTTTGTGTGAGATTGGTTACATGTAACGCGGACTTCTTGCGTGAGATTGGTTATATGTAACACGGACATCTTGTGTGAGATTGTTTATATGTAACACGGACTTCTTGTGTGAGATTGGTTATATGTAACACGGACATCTTGTTTGAGATTGGTTATATGTAACACGGACATCTTGTGTGAGATTGGTTATATGTAACACGGACTTCTTGTGAGAGATTGGTTATATGTAACACGGACATCTTGTGTGAGATTGGTTATATGTAACACGGACATCTTGTGTGAGATTGGTTATATGTAACAGGGACATCTTGTGTGAGATTGGTTATATGTAACACAGACATCTTGTGTGAGATTGGTTATATGTAAGACGGACATCTTGTGTGAGATTGGTTATATGTAATACGGACATCTTGTGTGAGATTGGTTATATGTAACACGGACTTCTTGTGTGAGATTGGGTATATGTAACACGGACATCTTGTGTGAGATTAGTTATATGTAACACGGACTTCTTGTGTGAGATTGGTTATATGTAACACGGACATCTTGTGTGAGATTGGTTATATGTAACACGGACATCTTGTGTGAGATTGGTTATATGTAACAGGGACACCTTGTGTGAGATTGGTTATATGTAACACGGACATCTTGTGTGAGATTGGTTATATGTAAGACATACTTCTTGTGTGAGATTGGTTATATGTAACACGGACTTCTTGTGTGAGATTGGTTATATGTAAGACGGACATCTTCTGTGAGATTGGTTATATGTAACATGGACTTCTTGTGTGAGATTGGTTATATGTAACACGGACATCTTGTGTGAGATTGGTTATATGTAACAGGGACACCTTGTGTGAGATTGGTTATATGTAACACGGACATCTTGTGTGAGATTGGTTATATGTAAGACATACTTCTTGTGTGAGATTGGTTATATGTAACACGAACTTCTTGTGTGAGATTGGTTATATGTAAGACGGACATCTTCTGTGAGATTGGTTATATGTAACATGGACATCTTGTGTGAGATTGGTTATATGTAACTCGAACATCTTGTGTGAGATTGGTTATATGTAACAGGGACACCTTGTGTGAGATTGGTTATATGTAACACGGACATCTTGTGTGAGATTGGTTATATTTAAGACATACTTCTTGTGTGAGATTGGTTATATGTAACACGGACTTCTTGTGTGAGATTGGTTATATGTAAGACGGACATCTTCTGTGAGATTGGTTATATGTAACATGGACTTCTTGTGTGAGATTGGTTACATGTAACACGGAGATCTTGTGTGAGATTGGTTATATGTAACAGGGACACCTTGTGTGAGATTGGTTATATGTAACACAGACATCTTGTGTGAGATTGGTTATATGTAAGACGGACATCTTGTGTGAGATTGGTTATATGTAATACGGACATCTTGTGTGAGATTGGTTATATGTAACACGGACTTCTTGTGTGAGATTGGGTATATGTAACACGGACATCTTGTGTGAGATTAGTTATATGTAACACGGACTTCTTGTGTGAGATTGGTTATATGTAACACGGACATCTTGTGTGAGATTGGTTATATGTAACACGGACATCTTGTGTGAGATTGGTTATATGTAACAGGGACACCTTGTGTGAGATTGGTTATATGCAACACGGACATCTTGTGTGAGATTGGTTATATGTAAGACATACTTCTTGTGTGAGATTGGTTATATGTAACACGGACTTCTTGTGTGAGATTGGTTATATGTAAGACGGACATCTTCTGTGAGATTGGTTATATGTAACATGGACTTCTTGTGTGAGATTGGTTATATGTAACACGGACATCTTGTGTGAGATTGGTTATATGTAACAGGGACACCTTGTGTGAGATTGGTTATATGTAACACGGACATCTTGTGTGAGATTTGTTATATGTAAGACATACTTCTTGTGTGAGATTGGTTATATGTAACACGAACTTCTTGTGTGAGATTGGTTATATGTAAGACGGACATCTTCTGTGAGATTGGTTATATGTAACATGGACATCTTGTGTGAGATTGGTTATATGTAACTCGAACATCTTGTGTGAGATTGGTTATATGTAACACGGACATCTTGTATGAGATTGGTTATATGTAACACGGACATCTTGTGTGAGATTGGTTATATGTAAGACATACTTCTTGTGTGAGATTGGTTATATGTAATACGGACTTCTTGTGTGAGAGTGGTTATATGTAACACGGACATCTTGTGTGAGATTGGGTATATGTAACACGGACATCTTGTGTGAGATTGGTTATATGTAACACGGACATCTTGTGTGAGATTGGTTATATGTAATACGGCCATCTTGTGTGAGATTGGTTATATGTAACACGGACTTCTTGTGTGAGATTGGTTATATGTAACACGGACATCTTGTGTGAGATTGGTTATATGTAACACGGACATCTTGTGTGAGATTGGTTATATGTAACAGGGACATCTTGTGTGAGATTGGTTATATGTAACACATACATCTTGTGTGAGATTGGTTATATGTAAGACGGACATCTTGTGTGAGATTGGTTATATGTAATACGGACATCTTGTGTGAGATTGGTTATATGTAACACGGACTTCTTGTGTGAGATTGGGTATATGTAACACGGATATCTTGTGTGAGATTAGTTATATGTAACACGGACTTCTTGTGTGAGATTGGTGTCAGAGTCTACCGAAGTGCAGTGATGCAGTGACATCGTTACGCCCGCCAGGTGACTTAGTCCCCAGCAGGGATGCCGTAACTTCGTTACGCCGCCAGGCGAGTAGTAGTCACCTGCCTGCAAGGTTGCTGGCTGACGAGACGGCCAGCGGTCAGGCAAGGACGCACGCATGTCTCGTGAAGCCACCTCAGGTGGGGAGGCAAGTTGCGAGCTATAGGGAGACAGCTCTGGGACGTCGACTGGACCGGACGCATGATGAGAGAAAGGCGTTGTGTGGTTTCTGTGCCTGAAAGTCGAGTGTCTGGACATCTTGAGAGATAGACTGTGTGCTGTATTGTGGATGTAAGTGGATTGAAGTATCAAGTATATCTTGTTGTGATCATCGTACTGTATATGATCTGTAAATAAATCCATTGAACGTTGTGTCGTTGAGTCTTGAGTCAAATCACGTTGTACTTGTACTGTCTCACATGTGTTAGGTTAGCGAGCCAAGTTTAAGACCCTGACATGTGTGGACGTGGTGGCATTCGTCCGGCTTTGAAATGAACGTGTTTATGTGATTAACGGTTAAAACTAGAGTTTGTGAACTTAGAATTTTTGTTAAAATTGATTGTACATGTAAATGTGATCGTGGAAGGCTCATTTTGATTTATTACTACATTGTTTAAACATGGAGACTAGTTGTAAACGTACAGTGCATACATATTGTTTGATCTTGTAAACGTGTAAAACATTCGTGATTGTTAAATTTGTCACCGTTTTGACCTTGTCGACATTGTGATCTTGTCGCCATCTTGTAAACTTGATGTCTATGTCCTTACTGAATGTCATCTTGATGTAAGTGATGTGTCATCAATGTTGTAGAGTGTTGAGATATATGTAGATTGTCTTTGTGAGTTGAGTTGTGGAACGCAAAAAGTTGTGGGAAAGAAAGTGACTTGTGTTTTGGAAAAAAAAAATTGTTGACTGACAAAATTACGACATACAATTACACTCAACGCCATACAAACCTACTCAATACTTAGTGACAAGCAGGCACACACCATCAAATAGACGCTAATTTATTTCCTCCAAAACAAAGCAGGTTTTTCCGTACCATCTGAAACCGTGCGCGTAGAGGTCATTTGTGTTTCGAAGTAGCGACCCTACAGTTCCTAACCCGATTTCCAGCCGTTCTTCACCGCATCCAGGGCACTTGAGTATATTTTTCTTTTCATTTACTTTAAGGATGCAATTTTAGGCACGTATTGTCAATAGAACACAAATTGTAAATTGTTTATTGTACTAACCACTTATAACTATTTGTGTGGCTGGTATTTCATTGACATTTTCCATCATGTCTTCATTAAATGATTTCATCGATATGGGGTTAAAATTGAAGTTAACAGGTGATGAATTAATGAAATGGAGTGAGAATAAATACTCTGAACACCTTCGCGAGAGACCTACTGAACGCGATGAAAGAGCAGCAGAAAGGGCTGCCAAGCAAGCAGAGGCAGAAGCCGCAGCAAAACAAGCAGAAGTGTCTGCTAAAACAAAGCAAGCCGAATTAGATATTGAACTTAAGAAAGCAGAAATAGCAGCTCAGAGTAAGAAAGAAGAACTGGAGGTACAGTTGAAGATGAAACAACTTGATACTGAGACTGCTATCAACAAAGAGTATAAGAAATCTGAGAGACTGGAGAAAGAAAACCAGTACAAGAAATATCAAGGTATTGTACGTAATTATACCTCGGGTGACTGCATCGCAGCCTTTACCCAAAATTTTGAAACTTTAATGGAACATTACCAGGTTCCACTGTCTGAATGGAATATTGTTTATATGAGGAGTTTATCAGGGGAGCCTCTTAAAGTCATTGAGACTATCCCCAAAGACCTCAGAAAAGACTACCATTATCTTAAATCAAAGATTATGGCACATTTTATGTTAGATGAAGCAGGTTACAGAGAACAATTCAGCAAATTGAGCCCAAAACCGACTCAAACGTTCTCTGATTACCTCTGCTTAGTCCGAGATATATTTACCAAATGGACTTCAGCAGCTAAAATTGACAAAATTATCAAAGATTAGAAGATCTGATCATTAGAGATAAAGTCATTTCATCCATTCCATCAGCATTTTCAAAATTTTTGCAGGAGAATGAATGCACTAGTGTGGATGAGATTCAGAGACGTGGTTCGGCGTATTACACAGCCAACAAACATTGCTTTGCCAGTGAAGCTACTGACATAAATTTTGTAGCAGCGGCTAACTATGACAAACCCTATAGTAGGCAGAAACCTCATAGACCTACATCTGAGAAGTATATTCACTGTAATTATTGTAAATACTCTCACCATCAAAGCGAGATGTGCGATAAGAACCCCGCATATAATACTTATCTACAAAACATGGTAAACAGACAAGATAAGGAGCGTAGATCCTTCAAAAAGTTGCGTAAATGTTTCCTCTGTAAGGCGTACGGACACTATCGCCATGATTGTAAAGGCAGGCAAATGACCAACAAAGCAAATGCCGCCTTGTTTGACAGTTCATCGTCAGATGAAGAACAATCAGAGAAACATCCTGTGAACTCAGCACAGGCTTTTGGCATTTTTAACGCAAATAAATGTACTGTTTGTAACACCTTTTATGAAGATGGCGTGTTAACATGCGGCCACTCCATTCCTATTGCCAATGAAGAAGCTAATTTGGTAGTAGATTCTAAAGGCAGGATAAACATCCATCACGGATACGTGAATGGCAAGTCTGCTACAGTCCTTCGAGACACGGGCAGTTCACTTATTGGTCTGAAGAGAACGTTCATAATGCCTACAGACTATACAGGCAGGCACGTAACATGCAGAACATTCTCAGGCAATATTGAGAAATACCCACTAGCATGGGCATATATTGAAACACCTTTCCTCACTGGGAAAGTAAAGTGCGCTGCATTAATAAACCCAGTGTGTGATGTAATAATTGGAAACTTACCAGAGGTGAATGATAAACCTCATGACATAACATCTCTGTGTATTGATGATAGCATAACATCACCATCCAATGTCATCATTGATAATGTTACACCATCTAATGAATGTATGGTAGCTCATGTAGCACTAAGATCTCATGACATCATTGATAACATTGTTTCATCACCATCTGATATCATTGAATGTGTGAACGCAGTAACCAGATCTACTGCTAGAGTGCAAGATGAAAGAAATCAAACTGAGGCTATACAAATGCTTAGCCCAGTATCACTACCTACTAACACCATGAAGGAAACGTTTGTAACAGCTCAAAAGGCTGACCCTTCATTGTTAAAATATTTTAATCTGATCGGCCAAAAGCCAAAGGTAACCAAGAATGCAAAATGGTATTTTGCTGTGAAAAATGATATCCTCACTAGATATTATACCAGAGGTGACAACACCACAGAGCAAACTGTTTTGCCAACTAATTATCGTAGGCAAGCCTTACATCTTGCCCATGATATACCTCTTGCAGGGCATATGGCATACACTAAGACCAGATCAAGATTATTAACACAGTTTCATTGGCCCAAATTTTGCAATGACATTAAACAATATTGCAGAAGTTGTGACACCTGCCAGAAACTGGTAAAAAAAGGTAAACACCCACAGGCAAAGTTGCAAGTCACTGACTTAGCCAGTCGACCTTTTGAAAAACTATCTGTCGACATAGTGGGCCCTCTCAATCATACAACAACTAGAGGGAATAAATGTATTCTAACTGTCATTGATCAATGTAGTCGCTGGCCGGAAGCTATTCCGCTAAAGAACATAACTGCCAATGATATAATGGAAGTTTTCTTCCATATTTTTTCTCGGATAGGATTTCCAGACTCTATCCAATCAGATAGGGGCACTCAGTTTATCGCCGCATCTGCCCAAGCTTTCACCAAAATGTTGGGAGTGAAGCAATGTTTCAATTCCCCGTACCATCCTCACTCTAGTGGAATTATAGAAAAGTTTAACGGCGATTTGAAGCACATGCTTGCAAAAGTCACGCAAGAACACCCTAATAACTGGGATGTATATCTACCAGCTATTCTTTTTGCTTATCGCGAGGTACCACATTCTAGTACCGGTTTCTCTCCTTTTGAACTTATCTATGGTGCCAAACCACGTGGCCCATTGACTATTTATCACCAAATGTTAACTGACTCTACTCCAGTACTTAAACCCATATCATCATACGTATACGTTACATCATTGCGTGAAAGAATCATCAAATCTTGTATAATTGCAAAGAATGCACTAAAATTAGCTGGTGCTACTTATAGACAGTATGCTGACAAAGGAAACAGAACAATAACGTTGACACCTGGACAGGACGTTCTTCTTCTATTACCTAGTGACCGACACTTATTGACTGGTTCTTGGCAGGGACCTTTTAAAGTGACGAGACAGATTTCACCTGTAGACTACGAGATCCAAATAAAAGACAAACATAAGATATTCCACATAAATATGCTAAGACCATACTACAACAGAAACAACGAACAAGACGATACGACAGCTTGTACAGTGATAATAGATCACGAAGATGACGAGGCTAGTGACGAAATTCCAACACCTGCATTAGACACGACAGATTGCTTGAAGGAGATCAAGATCAATCCAAAGTTAACTCAAGCAGAAACAGACAGTTGCAAACACCTAATACAACAGTACAACACCATCTTCTCCAACAACCCAGGACAAACAGAACTAGTGCTGCATCACATCACACTCACATCAAACACACCCATAAGATGCAGACCATACACCATTCCATTACATTACAAAGAACACCTACATCAGGAGATCATCAACCTAGAAAAGAACAACATCATAAGACGATCCCAATCAGACTTCTCATCTCCAATGGTCATTGTACGCAAAAAGGACAATACGATAAGACTCTGTATCGACTATCGAAAGCTCAATAAGATAACTCTTCTAGATCTTGAGCCGATGGCAAACTCTGACGATCTACTGACAGAACTGACAGACGCTAGTTTTTTTTTTTACGAAGGTAGACATGACAAAAGGTTACTGGCAAATAGCAGTAGACGAACAGAGCAGACATCTGACAGCATTTGCCACACCTTGGGGACTGTACGAATGGTGCAAACTTCCATTTGGGCTAGTCAATGCCCCAGCCACATTCGTACGTATGACACGACTTCTTCTAGTAGATATACCTAACATAATTTGCTATATTGACGACATCTGTGTTCACACAGAGACGATGACAGAGCACATAAAGACATTAGAACAGACATTTGAACGCATCAGACAGCACGGACTGACGGTAAAGCCTGCAAAAGTAGACATAGCCTACCATGAAATATCCTTCTTGGGATACAAAATATCCAATGGCTTTGTATGACAGACGATAACATTGTGTCCAAGATACTAAAACTCTCACTTCCGACTACGAAAAAGCAAGTCAGAAGTTTGTTAGGACTGATAAATTATTACCGGCAGTTCATTCCTGATTTTTCTGAACTAACCGAAGTATTTACTAACTTACTAACAAAAGATAAACCGGAGAAAATTGTAAGCAATGAATGCCTAAAATTTGCATTCCGTAAAGTATTATCTTGTTTTTCGGATAATAGCTTACACAATCCCATCCTGAAATTGCCCAATCTCCATTTACCTTTCAGATTGCGTACAGATGCGAGCTCCGTGCCGATTGGGGCAGTCTTGTTGCAAGAGCACAATAACATCCTTCACCCCGTGTACTTCGTATCCAGGAAACTGAAACCCAGAGAACGGGCTTGGTCAATACCTCAGTTGGAAGCCCTAGCTTTAGTGGTGGGTATTACAAAATTGTCTAGATTTCTTCTAGGACGCCATTTCATCGTGGAATCTGACAGCAGCCCATTGCGATTTATAAATTCTGGTGTACCTTCAAACAAGATGGTAGCGCGCTGGTCTCTTAAGCTCCAAGATTACAGCTTCGAGGTTCGACATATCTCAGGCAGAACCAACACGATTGCCGATCTGTTGTCCCGTTGTCCAACCGACCCAGTAAGCAATGTCTGAGTGCAGTGTGTAAAATACACTCAGATCAACACAGCCATCTATCAGTGAATAATTTTTCCATTCACAAAAGCTGTGTAATGTCTACAATGTGATAGGGGTTACTCCCAAAGTAAATAATGTTCTTATTTTATTACTTAATGTAGTGATTGTCGTGTATAATAGTGTGTGGTAGAAAGCGAACTTTATTAATTGTATATATTGCGTAACAAGAACAGTGCCACATTCGCTCAAAACTTACCGTAAGCGAACTATCCAATGTGACAGTGGCATCTCCGTGTGGAACTTTCCAAAGATATTTTAAATCCGTGTGTGAAAGTGTGACCTAAACATTGACAGCTACACCGCTGCAGTCAAGCGAAATCCAGAAGGTTTTATAGTGAAACATCCAACACATGAACTATTAGAACATTGTACTGTCCGTAACTACATCTGACCGGAACAAGTGTGTTCTACAAGTTGTAACATCAACTGCTTAGTGTTCGTGTGTACTTCCGGATTAGTTAGAAATTTAGAGCAAAATTAGCAGACGACAAATAAAAGTTTAAAAAGCTATGACGATTCTAAAATCTTTAGGAATCAACAAAGTTGAATACACGAATTGTGTGTTTATATATTTATGTTGTGTAATCTTAGAATTAATGTATTCATACTACCGACTTTTTCTCGTTAGGATGAAGAAACGTCAAGCGATGACGCTAAGAAATAAAATAATTATTGTAAAATATTATATGTCATAAATGTTGAAATTATTCCCCTTTCATTTATTTGCTATTACATCCGTACACAAAAGGCCATAATTTGAAATGTATACTGTAATGTGTTGTATAAAAAATAGCCATGTGTTTGCCAGATTGTTAACACACCAGGTAGACATCTACTGGGCATGGCAGAGTGTTGCCGACATTGCAGACCAACACAAGAGCTCCTGGCCAAATGAGGTCAGGGTTTGAGCGTTTAATGTGACTTATGTAAAAGCCGCATTTCGGTCTAGCTAGATGGTTTTTGTTTCAGAAACCATATTATTACTTTTTTTTCAAAGGCTGCGAGGTAGATGCGTGAAGCTGGTACTACCGATCTGACTGGGTCAATAATGCAATTGAGGTAATCAGCCATCGAGATGATGAAACCTGACAAGTGTTATAGGTTGAACACCACATGTCGTTGAATATAACTTCCATTTCTTATATGTTTCTATGGCAGATGTGTTTGTCTATATATTATGATACCAATGTATATAACAACAGAAGGGTTGACTCTGACAAGGTTAAAATACTAACCCAGTATGTACATATATTATACATGAAAGATGACATCTTTCATGAAGTTGCCGGGGGAGTGTGTCAGAGTCTACCGAAATGCAGTGATGCAGTGACATAGTTACGCCCGCCAGGTGACTTAGTCCCCAGCAGGGATGCCGTAACTTCGTTACGCCGCCAGGCGAGTAGTAGTCACCTGCCTGCAAGGTTGCTGGCTGACGAGACGGCCAGCGGTCAGGCAAGGACGCACGCATGTCTCGTGAAGCCACCTCAGGTGGGGAGGCAAGTTGCGAGCTATAGGGAGACAGCTCTGGGACGTCGACTGGACCGGACGCATGATGAGAGAAAGGCGTTGTGTGGTTTCTGTGCCTGAAAGTCGAGTGTCTGGACATCTTGAGAGATAGACTGTGTGCTGTATTGTGGATGTAAGTGGATTGAAGTATCAAGTATATCTTGTTGTGATCATCGTACTGTATATGATCTGTAAATAAATCCATTGAACGTTGTGTCGTTGAGTCTTGAGTCAAATCACGTTGTACTTGTACTGTCTCACATGTGTTAGGTTAGCGAGCCAAGTTTAAGACCCTGACAATTGGTTATATGTAACACGGACATCTTGTGTGAGATTGGTTATATGTAACACGGACATCTTGTGTGAGATTGGTTATATGTAACAGGGACACCTTGTGTGAGATTGGTTATATGTAACACGGACATCTTGTGTGAGATTGGTTATATTTAAGACATACTTCTTGTGTGAGATTGGTTATATGTAACACGGACTTCTTGTGTGAGATTGGTTATATGTAACACGGAGATCTTGTGTGAGATTGGTTATATGTAACAGGGACACCTTGTGTGAGATTGGTTATATGTAACACGGACATCTTGTGTGAGATTGGTTATATGTAAGACATACTTCTTGTGTGAGATTGGTTATATGTAACACGGACTTCTTGTGTGAGATTGGTTATATGTAAGACGGACATCTTCTGTGAGATTGGTTATATGTAACATGGACTTCTTGTGTGAGATTGGTTATATGTAACACGGACATCTTGTGTGAGATTGGTTATATGTAACACAGACTTCTTGTGTGAGATTGGTTATATGTAACACGGACTTTTTGTGTGAGATTGGTTATATGTATAACGGACATCTTGTGTGAGATTGGTTATATGTAAGACGGACATCTTGTGTGAGATTGGTTATATGTAACAGGGACTTCTTGTGTGAGATTGGTTATATGTAACACGGACATCTTGTGTGAGATTGGTTATATGTAACACGGACATCTTGTGTGGGATTGGTTATATGTAACACGGACATCTTGTGTGAGATTGGTTATATGTAACACGGACATCTTGTGTGAGATTGGTTATATGTAACACGGACATCTTGTGTGAGATTGGTTATATGTAATACGGACTTCTTGTGTGAGATTGGTTATATGTAATACGGACATCTTGTGTGAGATTGTTTATATGTAACACGGACTTCTTGTGTGAGATTGGGTATATGTAACACGGACATCTTGTGTGAGATTGGTTATATGTAACACGGACATCTTGTGTGAGATTGATTATATGTAACACGGACATCTTGTGTGAGATTGGTTATATGTAACACGGACATCTTGTGTGAGATTGGTTATATGTAACTCGAACATCTTGTGTGAGATTGGTTATATGTAACACGGACATCTTGTATGAGATTGGTTATATGTAACACGGACATCTTGTGTGAGATTGGTTATATGTAAGACATACTTCTTGTGTGAGATTGGTTATATGTAATACGGACTTCTTGTGTGAGATTGGTTATATGTAACACGGACATCTTGTGTGAGATTGGGTATATGTAACACGGACATCTTGTGTGAGATTGGTTATATGTAACACGGACATCTTGTGTGAGATTGGTTATATGTAATACGGCCATCTTGTGTGAGATTGGTTATATGTAACACGGACATCTTGTGTGAGATTGGTTATATGTAACACGGACATCTTGTGTGAGATTGGTTATATGTAAGACATACTTCTTGTGTGAGATTGGTTATATGTAATACGGACTTCTTGTGTGAGATTGGTTATATGTAACAGGGACTTCTTATGTGAGATTGGTTATATGTAACACGTACATCTTGTGTGAGATTGGTTATATGTAACACGGACTTCTTGTGTGAGATTGGTTATATGTAAGACATACTTCTTGTGTGAGATTGGTTATATGTAAGACATACTTCTTGTGTGAGATTGGTTATATGTAACACGGACATCTTGTGTGAGATTGGTTATATGTAACACGGACATCTTGTGTGAGATTGGTTATATGTAACACGGACATCTTGTGTGAGATTGGTTATATGTAACACGGACATCTTGTGTGAGATTGGTTATATGTAACACGGACATCTTGTGTGAGATTGGTTATATGTAACACGGACATCTTGTGTGAGATTGGTTATATGTAACACGGACATCTTGTGTGAGGTTGGTTATATGTAACACGGACATCTTGTGTGAGATTGGTTATATGTAACACGGACATTTTGTGTGAGGTTGGTTATATGTAACACGGGCATCTTGTGTG
Source organism: Cepaea hortensis (assembly GCA_963921405.1). NCBI lineage: Eukaryota > Metazoa > Mollusca > Gastropoda > Stylommatophora > Helicidae > Cepaea > Cepaea hortensis. The sequence continues at coordinate 67,324,371 of OY992880.1, read as the reverse complement.
AGATTGGTTATATGTAACACGGACATCTTGTGTGAGATTGGTTATATGTAACACGGACATCTTGTGTGAGATTGGTTATATGTAACACGGACATCTTGTGTGTGGTTGGTTATATGTAACACGGACATCTTGTGTGAGATTGGTTATATGTAACACGGACATCTTGTGTGAGAATGGTTATATGTAACACGGAGATCTTGTGTGAGATTGGTTATATGTAAGACATACTTCTTGTGTGAGATTGGTTATATGTAACACGGACATCTTGTGTGAGATTGGTTATATGTAACACGGACATCTTGTGTGAGATTGGTTATATGTAAGACATATTTCTTGTGTGAGATTGGTTATATGTAACACGGACATCTTGTGTGAGATTGGTTATATGTAAGACATACTTCTTGTGTGAGATTGGTTATATGTAACACGGACATCTTGTGTGAGACTGGTTATATGTAACACGGACATCTTGTGTGAGATTGGTTATATGTAAGACATACTTCTTGTGTGAGATTGGTTATATGCAATACGGACTTTGGTTATATGCAATACGGACTTCTTGTGTGAGATTGGTTATATGCAATACGGACTTCTTGTGTGAGATTGGTTATATGTAACACGGACTTCTTATGTGAGATTGGTTATATGTAACACGGACTTACATGTAAGTGCATTTCAGAAAATGAAAATATCATTGAATGTAAGAAGAAGAATGCCGAAATGCCATATAAAGCATGTTTTGCTGTATGCCAATGCATCTTGGAAACTAAATGAATAAATTAAAAAGATCTTGGAAACAACAGAGATGTGATTTCTGTTGTTAATTCCTTGGACTACCAGAGTGACTAACAACAATTGTCTGAAAGAGGTTAATGAAACTAGAACATTGTATACAGTATACAACAATAAGAAAGAGACAACGGCACTCTTTGGTCATGTGATGAGAGAAGAGAGATATTAGAGAAATTTGTGACAACTGGAAAGTTCAAGCGGAAAGAAGCAGAGACAGAACAAGAGAAATTATGCTGGATGGACTGAGACAGTGGCATGGAGGAATATCATCCATCCATCATGTGCCATGTCGGTAAGCGTGGGCGGTCATGACTCGCTATTTCACTCGATCACCAGAGTCGTGGATCAGCTCTGTGTTACTGTCTCGACCATGCCACGTCATCAAGCCATCAAGGTAATTACTTCTCTGTCTTCCCCTTGTTCTCTTCCCCTCGATCTTGCCAGTTGTCACCAAGTTCTCCAATTTATTTCTTCTCATAACATGTCCATCATATGGAATATCATCAGCAGAGTTGATTCGGATAATTCAGAACAGCAAAGATCGCGATCTGTTAAGAGACACGGACGCCAACGTCAGTAGGCAGGGTACTTGAACTTGATGATCAAGCGCTGATGCCACTGTAACACACTTGTAACCTGATGATGATGAATTTACCTGAGAATGTCAACTTCCGCCCGTCACAAGAGAATCATGTGACAGCCGGAAGTCAGCACTTGCTACCGGATTTAACTTCTTGACTACAATAATATTGAGCCAGGTAGATTTCTCTCTCTGGCCAGCAATTAACCTGAGCAAGGTAAATTTCCTTTTCCATGAAATCCACTTTAGCATGTTTAAAACACACAGTGTAATCGAAACTAATTCGAAACAAGTTGACAGGAAACAGTTTCCAGTGATTTTTGTGTCACAAGACCGGTGATTTATATGCAAATTTGAAGGTACAAAAACACATAACACAGCAGACTTGTCTATCCAGTTTACAGGGTGACATTGGGAGTCGTGTTCGTGTTCACATCTAGTTGTTAGACAAGCTGTAAGCTTTGGATATCCGACAATTTGGCAGGCAATATTTTTTTTATGTACAACTTTGATGCAGTTTAATTTTAATTTGATTATAATTATAAAATGTATTAGTGTAAAGTATAGTATAATGAAAGAGCCTTAGTTTTAATAATAGAAACACGACATAAGCAAGTCACGGTGATATCAAAGAAACAGATTGTGCCTATATGTGCAATTAAAGTAAAGACGTTATTTTGGAGCAAGTGCAAAAATTTAAATATCTAGGCACATAAATAACATCAGATGGAAGATGTATCACAGAGATAAAGAACATTTTTTTTTTGCATACCCTTTACAGGACATCACTGTCAACACCAGCACTTTATTATTTTTACTGGTGTTGTGATCTCTAGGCAAGTTTAAGTTCAGTAGTTTGCCATTGCTTTTTGAACGACCAGCTCCCATACCAATTTTTTAACACCCAGCACAGCGCAGTCTGCTGCCAAATCATGCACATCTGTGTTTCGAATGCAGGTAAGCAGAATTATGAACCGCATCCATAACGCCTTCACCACGGAGACCGGCTAAAGAACAGAATAGGACAAGCAATTCTATCAAATGAACAAATGAAGAACACTCTGTGCAATTAGTCCTTGTCCTTGAAAGTTAGATAGAAAGTTCTTGCATGTCACATAGAACCAGTTTTAACATACGGCTGTGAATCCTGGACAATTAGTAAACAGGCAAAAACATCCCTGGAAGACTTGGAGATGTGGTTTTATAGAAGAATTTTGAAAATTAATTGGACAGCCAAAATGAGCAATTTGCACGTTTTAACCCTTTTAGCACGGAATTATTTTAGGCTTATTAGCCAAAAACACGGAGCATTATTTCAGTAAATTTGGTTGTATTTTTGTTTATTTTTTTAGACACCTTTCTGATTTTCTGACACCATGCAATATATATATTTATAGGAAGGGTATATATTGAAGTGTATGATTTACAACAAATTGTTTTTTTAAATTGACAAATATGCAAATTAGCTCATTTGCATATCTAAAAATAGAAAAGACAAAATGTGAATTTACAACTTCAAAGTAAGATACATACAGCTAAATACAGTTATATATGCAATTTCCTACCTTATTATTGTCCCTTGGCCTTCTTACATTGGTGTTTATCAAAACAGTAGTGATGCACACCCTTTTCACATGTAGAACACATGGTTCGGCTACGCTTCCTTCCTCCTGGCTGAGAGCGGTCACTGCACACAGAACAGTCTTTCTCTTTTCTATTTGGAATATCCACATAGCCTCTGTCCCCAGCAGCATCAGTAGAAGGAGGAGGATATTTTATGTCCAGATAGTCCTGTGCCAGATCACTCACAACATTGGCAGTGAATTTATAGCGAGTTAAATTCCGGGTATTTGACGTATTTTGACAATACAAAATATATGCATTTACTGTCATGCGTCCAAAAATGGAGAAGACAACCTTACGCCAATACTTTAACGTTCTCCTCTCATCTAAATAGGCGTACAACATCATGTCGCTTTGATCCACACCTCCCATGTACTTATTGTACTGCAAAACAACACGCGGCTTTGATCTTTCGGCAGGCGTTGGGTCATTTTGTCTTCTCCTCACAGTAACATCTACTTGTTCTGCTTTCTCTTTAGTAGACATGAGAAGAACTGATTTTGTTTGGGATTTCTTTTCCCTGTATGCTGCAGTCAGTATGCTTCCTTTCCTGTAGTAGAGAGTTTCATTAGGCTGAAGATTGCCCTTTATTGCCTTGGGGAGATTTCGGCGATTGCGTCGCACTGTACCTGTGAGGTATGTTCCTTGCAAAAACAGATCAGTAGCCAGTTCAATACTTGCAAAAAAATTATCCACAAAAACATGATACCCCTTCTTTAGGTAGTTTCCTATTGATAAGAGCTTTCTGACTACTCTATGGGATAGTCCAAGGTGATCTTCCTCTTGATCTCTTTTCCCCTTGTACACAAAAAATCCGAGCACATACGCACTTGCAGACTCACACAGCATCCATAATTTTATGCCCCACTTGTGGTGATGCTTATTGGGCATATACTGTAGAATCTGGCTTTTGCTCTTGGTACCAATTAGGCTCTCATCAACAGATAACTCCTGCTTTGGGGTATAATGGTGCCTAAATAATCTATTAGCATGATCCACCAGTGGAGCAAACTTACCGCATGGATCATAGCCGTCTTCCCCTGGTGCCGCTAAATTTTCATTATTTACAATATGAAAAAATTTTAAAATGAGCTCAAATCTCTCCCTGGGCATAACCCTTCCAAACCAAGGGGTTTCTTGGGATTTGCAGGTAGTCCAGTATGAAAAAAGGGTTGGCTTTCGGTTCAGTCCCATATTCAGGATTATCGCGATAAACGCCTTCATTTCTGGAATACTGGTGGGTCTCCAATTTTGTACAATGGATCTCCTTTTGAGTACATTGCCACTTTTTGCAATGAACTGGCTGGCATATCTATTTGTTTCTGCTACAAATACTGTCAGTAACTCAATTGTGAGAAACAGGTATAGATAACTGACAGGCTTGGAGTCACTAGGTGGCATTCGTTTTGGGCCAGTCAGCTCAGAAAATGGATGTATCTCAATCCCATCATCATCTTCAGGAGGATAAACCCTGAGCCATGGTTGAGCTGTTGTCGGTTCATTCTCTCCATCTGCACTTTCGTTATCGCTCTCACTAGATCTATCATCAGCTTCCTCACTAGACTCACCAGATTCACTCGATTCAAACGTTTCATCGACATCCCTATCAGTGGCGGAATTATCAGAATCTGACATGTTTTGGGCCGTTTAGGTCTGTTTCAAAAAAATTCTACAACAAATTAACCGCTTGATACAGAACAAAGACGAGCGGACATTTGTAAACAAAATACCTCAAGGAATCATGGGACACTATTTTCCGTGTTTCAAAAGCGGAGAGTTCTTGCGGTGTCTACCTGAAATATGGTGGGGCCGATGATCGGCCGTTCCGTGAATTTGGCCATTCTATGCCGGGCCGATAATCGGCCCGGGCCGTGCTAAAAGGGTTAAGGGAAGCTGAGTCGCAACGACAACTTATCACAAACACCAAAAAGAGGCTGCCATCGTTTTTTTGGCCAAGTTATGAGAAGACAAAAACTGGAACATGTGACAACTGGAAAGATTTGCGGAAAGAGAGATAGAGAAAGGCAACGTGAGAAGATTCTAGACAGTCTGTGTCATGGCACAGAAGAGAGTCAACACATGAATTGATCCATGCCGTCGGACATTGTAATTTGTGGAGAGGCTTGATCACCCATGCTAGCCGGCAAGACATTGGATGATAATGATGATGATGATAATGAATGTAGATTTTTAGTATAAGGTATAATAATAATAATGTAGGTTTTGATATTATCTCCACTCCTGTGTTAACTGTAATTTCACTCAATCTCAGAGTATATTTTACTATATACCATGACTGTGACAGAATTACTTCATCTATTAGCTGCTTTAAAAACATTCACTAAAATAGGGTATCACTATTGTAAAGTAACATACTAATAAACGTATATTATTTACTGAACAGTTGTAAACATACTTTAAGAAATACTAGCAAACATCTTATACAATATGAAATATCGAAACAGTCAAAAGTAATGTAACGCTGCTCACAAATCCATATGTTGAACTTGGTGAGTACAGTATGGTATGATAATTCAGAAAGACACAAATCCATTATCTGAAGTAATAATGACTATATATCATACTTAAAACTCTGTGGATATTTCTGGCAGAAATTAAAAGGGCCAGTTATCTGGCCTGCAGGGCACCTCCTGCGGTGAACACTGAGATTGATGACATGATACTGTCTATACATGATCACCTGTTTTACGAAGATATAAGTCAACGGCTGTATGTGGCTACAACTGATGTAATCAGGAATTTAATTCAGCACTAGCAGGAAAGGTCGTGGTAGAGGATGGAACAGAGCTGTGCGTAACTAGCTGGTCACTGTCATTGGCACCTTTCCGTCTTAACAGACGATAGTTTGGTACATTGTGCTTCAAAAAGGCTTAATAACTACGATCCATGGCGGTGGCGAGTGTGGCTGGTAAGACCAATTCTTGCTGCAAATGTTTGCCCACAGTAGGTGCATGTGAAAACATGGTCACTTCCGCCATTTTGCACCATCTTACGTCTCTCACGCTCTGTGTGTGCTTTATCTGCAATCATTTTCTCCTTTGTCTTTATTCCGTTTCTGATAGTTGCCCTCCATGCAACACGTTCAGCGGCGACGTGCTCCAAATGTGCATTATCAATGCCTGTATCAATCATGTCCCGCTTACACACATCTTTGTATCGTAGTAGAGGCCGACCCTGAGATCTCCTACCCATCTGTAATTCACCAAAAAAGATGTCCTTTGGTATTCTACCATCATCCATCCTCCTAACGTGTCCTATCCATCTAAGTCTACGAAGACTGAGCATGGAATACACCGTCACACAACCTGATCTTTCCAATACTTCAGTATTTATGATTTTGTCTTGCCACTAAATACCAAGTATTCTTCGCAGACACCGCATATGAAAGCTGTTTAAACGTTTCTCTTGGCGTGAGTAAGTTGTCCAGGTTTCACTGCCATAAAGAAGAGTACTAAGGACACAGGCTTGGTAGACGAGGACTTTTGTTTTGGCAGTCAGCTTCCTGTTCTCCCAGACTCTTTTTGCTAACATGTTCATTGTTGTTGCTGCCTTGCCAATCCTGATGTTGATTTCCTGATCAAGGAATAATTTGCTATTTACCTCTGATCCTAGATATGTAAAATGGTCTACTATCTCCAGTTCAGCGTCGTAAATAAAGATTGATGGTACACCATGTGCACCTTGTAACATAATCTGTGTCTTCTTTTTGTTAATTGTTAAACCAAATTCAGAACAAGCATTGGAGAATGCAGATAGTAGATGTTGTAATTCTTCCTCAGAGTGGGTCGTAATCGCAGCATCATCCGCAAAAAGCACACGCCAACTGACAAGGACTTATAACCCGTAACAGTTGCCTCTCGCTTTGATTCCGAGACCGGTTAAGACCAGGGATGGAGTTATTGCCTCTCCATAGCACAAAGCCTGGGCTAAAATAAAGAAACCATGTGTTGCCCATGCAGCATGATCCCTCTCTTGGCCTGCCTAGTTCACTCCAGAGGAAAGTTGACACCTATAATCTGGAACAAGACAAGATGCAGAAGCTGCCGGATCAGCAAAGCAATGCTCTAACTGTCCGCCTGTCGGAGCTTCGATCCTAGACCAGCTGCCAACCAAGGCTTAGGGCCTGGTCTGCCCTGCCATGACATTTTGTCTTTGGGTTGCATTTCCTCGCACCAGGATAAGGCTAGTACCCTCCCAATTGCGCTCTTCCGCCCGAAGCCGTTGGCACAATGTGGGGTGTCGGGTTTGGTAAGCGCCGCCCAACATTCGGCGCTGACAGAAAGCAGGTAGTACCGTCTACTGTCATACGGTAGCTCAGTCATATCTGACTAAGACCTGACTACTACAGCTGGTCACTGTAATGATAAGAGAACACTCAAACATCCTCCGAGGGAGACAGTGGGCATGCCCTAAGTGCTGCAACGTTTGTGTGGGATGACAATTTCTGATTAAAACTTGGAAGAGTTTTTGGAAGAGTCACGAAGCTCTCCAGTACGTCTCTTCTTATCACATGAACAAAGAAACATGTTTGTCTCTTTCATGTAGTTGTATATAATGTTCTACTTTTATTGACCTCTTTCAGGTAATCATTGTTAGTTACTCTGGCAGTCCAGGTTTACACTTTAGTAAGGAAATAAAATTTACTTCACATTTTGAATGTTGAGAGTATGTCTTCCTGTTTTCGACTACACTCGACAAGTAACACAACAATATTTGTCCTTGCCAATTGCTAATGTCTGCAGGGAGATGTTTGTGGCCTGAGGGATCTAAAGTCATTTGCCCTTGATGTTATGTTGTAGTGGGCAGGCTTGGTTCTATATTGTATCTCCATCAGACACAGGCATTTTTCTTACCATGATTCAAACCCACATCTCCACAATAGACATCCTGACTGCTGGGCCACCTGATCCTTTAAACCTTTTATAATTTAAAAAAAAGACTGAATGCACAAATGCGACCCAGCTGTTTGCACATTATTAGCCTACGTGTACGTTTTCTCTTTATCAAACTTCTTTCTTCATTGGGGTAACATACACATTTTTTGTTCAATTCTCTAGCTTCTGATACATTAAGTGAGAAACACTGCAGGGAACATCCTAGTACCAACCTGCAACAATGGGCTCCTTGTTTAGGAGTGAGGAAATGCGACTGTGTCAGCTGTTTCTGCAGACTGAGGCAGCCTATGCTTGTGTTTCAGAGCTGGGAGAGCTTGGGCTGGTGCAGTTCAAAGATGTGAGTAATAATGTACCAGTGTCTCCTTTAACTGGAGGAAAATGTTGAATTGTCTTAGTGACCTAGACATGACATAGTTGTAATAAAGACACGTATGTAATATGACAAGATCCTCATGAAATAAAACTGTTCCAAAACTGAAGATGTATCATTCACATGATACTTTTAGTAGGTAAAGTGGGTGTCTAAACATCAAGAGATCTGGTGCAGAAAAAGAAAACTAGAAAGGAATGCTGAAACGGATTCATTTTCTCACATTCTGGAGTCAGTAGTTGGATTGTTGAGAAAGAAAATGTGAAGAATCATGGCTGCTCGAAGGGTGTGCCACCAGAGAACAGGAATTGAATCATCACATCAGGAATGCAAAGGCAAGAGGGTTGGCTTCACTGCACTGGGTTTTACCTCATCTAGCTCAGTCTCTCTGTCCACACAACAGCAAATTGTCTGCTTTATTTGGATAGGGTTATTTGAATTTGAACATTTTTGTTAAATATTTACTTGCTTTGTTGCTTAAAACTAATTGTACAGTATTTCGAGCAGGTGTCAGTGCTTTTAATTAAACTAACTGCAGAGTGCTGATAGCAGGTATCAGTGATTCCAGGCAGATGTCAATAATCTTGACAGGTGTCAGTGATTCCAGGCAGATGTAAATAATCTTGACAGGTTTCAGTGATTCCAGGCAGGTGTCAGTGATCCCAGACAGGTGTTAGTGATTTCTTGCAGGTGTCACTGATTCCATGCAGGTGTCACTGATTCCATGCAGATGTAAGTGATTCCAGGCAGATGTCAGTGATTCCAGGCAGGTGTCCGTGATTTCATGCAGGTGTCAGTGATTTCATGCAGGTGTCAGTGATTTCATGCAGGTGTCAGTGATTCCAGGCAGGTGTCAGTGATTCCAGGCAGGTGTCAATGATTTCATGCAGGTGTCAGTGATTTCATGCAGGTGTCAGTGATTTCATGCAGGTGTCAGTGATTTCATGCAGGTGTCAGTGATTCCAGGCAGGTATCGATGATCCTGACAGGTGTTAATGATTCCATGCAGTTGTCAATGATTCCATGCAGGTGTCAGTGATTCCATGCAGGTGTAGTGATTCCATGCAGGTGTAGTGATTCCAGGCAGGTATCGATGATCCTGACAGGTGTTAATGATTCCATGCAGTTGTCAATGATTCCATGCAGGTGTAGTGATTCCATGCAGGTGTCAATGATTCCATGCAGGTGTCAATAATTCCATGCAGGTGTAGTGATTCCATGCAGGTGTCAATGATTCCATGCAGGTGTCAATGATTCCATGCAGGTGTCAATGATTCCATGCAGGTGTCAATGATTCCATGCAGGTGTCAGTGATTCCATGCAGGTGTCAGTGATTCCATGCAGGTGTCAATGATTCCATGCAGGTGTCAGTGATTCCATGCAGGTGTCAGTGATTCCATGCAGGTGTCAGTGATTCCAGGCAGGTGTAGTGATTCCATGCAGGTGTCAATGATTCCAGGCAGGTCTCAATGAATCCATGCAGGTCTCAATGATTCCATGCAGGTGTCAGTGATTCCAGGCAGATGTCAGTGATTCCAGGCAGATGTCAGTGATTCCAGGCAGATGTCAATGATTCGAGGCAGGTGTCAATGATTCCATGCAGGTGTCAATGATTCCATGCAGGTGTCAGTGATTCCATGCAGGTGTCAATGATTCCATGCAGGTGTCAGTGATTCCATGCAGGTGTCAGTGATTCCATGCAGGTGTCAATGATTCCATGCAGGTGTCAGTGATTCCATGCAGGTGTCAGTGATTCCATGCAGGTGTCAGTGATTCCAGGCAGGTGTAGTGATTCCATGCAGGTGTCAATGATTCCAGGCAGGTCTCAATGAATCCATGCAGGTCTCAATGATTCCATGCAGGTGTCAGTGATTCCAGGCAGATGTCAGTGATTCCAGGCAGATGTCAGTGATTCCAGGCAGATGTCAATGATTCGAGGCAGGTGTCAATGATTCCATGCAGGTGTCAATGATTCCATGCAGGTGTCAATGATTCCATGCAGGTGTCAGTGATTCCATGCAGGTGTCAGTGATTCCATGCAGGTGTCAGTGATTCCATGCAGGTGTCAGTGATTCCATGCAGGTGTCAGTGATTCCATGCAGGTGTCAGTGATTCCATGCAGGTGTCAATGATTCCATGCAGGTGTAGTGATTCCATGCAGGTGTCAATGATTCCATGCAGGTGTCAATAATTCCATGCAGGTGTAGTGATTCCATGCAGGTGTCAATGATTCCATGCAGGTGTCAATGATTCCATGCAGGTGTCAATGATTCCATGCAGGTGTCAATGATTCCATGCAGGTGTCAGTGATTCCATGCAGGTGTCAGTGATTCCATGCAGGTGTCAATGATTCCATGCAGGTGTCAGTGATTCCATGCAGGTGTCAGTGATTCCATGCAGGTGTCAGTGATTCCAGGCAGGTGTAGTGATTCCATGCAGGTGTCAATGATTCCAGGCAGGTCTCAATGAATCCATGCAGGTCTCAATGATTCCATGCAGGTGTCAGTGATTCCAGGCAGATGTCAGTGATTCCAGGCAGATGTCAGTGATTCCAGGCAGATGTCAATGATTCGAGGCAGGTGTCAATGATTCCATGCAGGTGTCAATGATTCCATGCAGGTGTCAGTGATTCCATGCAGGTGTCAATGATTCCATGCAGGTGTCAGTGATTCCATGCAGGTGTCAGTGATTCCATGCAGGTGTCAATGATTCCATGCAGGTGTCAGTGATTCCATGCAGGTGTCAGTGATTCCATGCAGGTGTCAGTGATTCCAGGCAGGTGTAGTGATTCCATGCAGGTGTCAATGATTCCAGGCAGGTCTCAATGAATCCATGCAGGTCTCAATGATTCCATGCAGGTGTCAGTGATTCCAGGCAGATGTCAGTGATTCCAGGCAGATGTCAGTGATTCCAGGCAGATGTCAATGATTCGAGGCAGGTGTCAATGATTCCATGCAGGTGTCAATGATTCCATGCAGGTGTCAATGAATCCATGCAGGTGTCAGTGATTCCAGGCAGGTGTCAGTGATTCCATGCAGGTGTCAATGAATCCATGCAGGTGTCAGTGATTCCAGGCAGATGTCAGTGATTCCAGGCAGATGTCAGTGATTCCAGGCAGATGTCAATGATTCCATGCAGGTGTCAGTGATTCCAGGCAGATGTCAGTGAATCCATGCAGGTGTCAATGAATCCATGCAGGTGTCAGTGATTCCAGGCAGATGTCAGTGATTCCAGGCAGATGTCAGTGATTCCAGGCAGATGTCAATGATTCGAGGCAGGTGTCAATGATTCCATGCAGGTGTCAATGATTCCATGCAGGTGTCAATGAATCCATGCAGGTGTCAGTGATTCCATGCTGGTGTCAGTGATTCCATGCAGGTGTCAGTGATTCCATGCAGGTGTCAGTGATTCCAGGCAGGTGTCAATGATTCCAGGCAGGTGTCAGAGAATTTCAGGCAGGTGTCAATGATTCCATGCAGGTGTCAATGATTCCAGACAGGTGTCAATGATTCCAGGCAAGTGTCAGTGATTCCATGCAGGTGTCAGTGATTCCAGGCAAGTGTCAATGATTCCATGCAGGTGTCAATGATTCCAGGCAAGTGTCAATGATTCCAGGCAGGTGTCAGTGATTCCATGCAGGTGTTAATGATTCCAGGCAGGTGTCAGTGATTCCATGCAGGTGTTAATGATTCCAGGCAGGTGTCAGTGATTCCAGGCAGATGTCAATGATTCCATGCAGGTGTCAATGATTCCAGGCAGATGTCAATGATTCCAGGCAAGTGTCAGTGATTCCATGCAGGTGTCAGTGATTCCATGCAGGTGTCAATGATTCCATGCAGGTGTCAGTGATTCCATGCAGGTGTCAGTGATTCCATGCAGGTGTCAGTGATTCCATGCAGGTGTCAGTGATTCCAGGCAGGTGTAGTGATTCCATGCAGGTGTCAATGATTCCAGGCAGGTCTCAATGAATCCATGCAGGTCTCAATGATTCCATGCAGGTGTCAGTGATTCCAGGCAGATGTCAGTGATTCCAGGCAGATGTCAGTGATTCCAGGCAGATGTCAGTGATTCCATGCAGGTGTCAGTGATTCCATGCAGGTGTCAGTGATTCCATGCAGGTGTCAATGAATCCATGCAGGTGTCAGTGATTCCAGGCAGATGTCAGTGATTCCAGGCAGATGTCAGTGATTCCAGGCAGATGTCAATGATTCGAGGCAGGTGTCAATGATTCCATGCAGGTGTCAATGAATCCATGCAGGTGTCAGTGATTCCATGCTGGTGTCAGTGATTCCATGCAGGTGTCAGTGATTCCATGCAGGTGTCAATGATTCCAGGCAGGTGTCAATGATTCCAGGCAGGTGTCAGAGAATTTCAGGCAGGTGTCAATGATTCCATGCAGGTGTCAATGATTCCAGGCAGATGTCAATGATTCCAGGCAAGTGTCAGTGATTCCATGCAGGTGTCAGTGATTCCATGCAGGTGTCAATGATTCCATGCAGGTGTCAGTGATTCCATGCAGGTGTCAGTGATTCCATGCAGGTGTCAGTGATTCCATGCAGGTGTCAGTGATTCCAGGCAGGTGTAGTGATTCCATGCAGGTGTCAATGATTCCAGGCAGGTCTCAATGAATCCATGCAGGTCTCAATGATTCCATGCAGGTGTCAGTGATTCCAGGCAGATGTCAGTGATTCCAGGCAGATGTCAGTGATTCCATGCAGGTGTCAGTGATTCCATGCAGGTGTCAGTGATTCCATGCAGGTGTCAGTGATTCCATGCAGGTGTCAATGAATCCATGCAGGTGTCAGTGATTCCAGGCAGATGTCAGTGATTCCAGGCAGATGTCAATGATTCGAGGCAGGTGTCAATGATTCCATGCAGGTGTCAATGATTCCATGCAGGTGTCAATGAATCCATGCAGGTGTCAGTGATTCCATGCTGGTGTCAGTGATTCCATGCAGGTGTCAGTGATTCCATGCAGGTGTCAGTGATTCCATGCAGGTGTCAATGATTCCAGGCAGGTGTCAATGATTCCAGGCAGGTGTCAGAGAATTTCAGGCAGGTGTCAATGATTCCATGCAGGTGTCAATGATTCCAGACAGGTGTCAATGATTCCAGGCAAGTGTCAGTGATTCCATGCAGGTGTCAGTGATTCCAGGCAAGTGTCAATGATTCCATGCAGGTGTCAATGATTCCAGGCAAGTGTCAATGATTCCAGGCATGTGTCAATGATTCCAGGCATGTGTCAATGATTCCAGGCAAGTGTCAGTGATTCCATGCAGGTGTCAATGATTCCAGACAGGTGTCAATGATTCCAGGCAAGTGTCAGTGATTCCATGCAGGTGTCAGTGATTCCAGGCAAGTGTCAATGATTCCAGGCATGTGTCAATGATTCCAGACAGGTGTCAATGATTCCAGGCAAGTGTCAGTGATTCCATGCAGGTGTCAGTGATTCCAGGCAAGTGTCAATGATTCCATGCAGATGTCAGTGATTCCAGGCAAGTGTCAATGATTCCATGCAGGTGTCAATGATTCCAGGCAAGTGTCAATGATTCCAGGCATGTGTCAATGATTCCAGGCATGTGTCAGTGATTCCATGCATGTGTCAGTGATTCCATGCAGGTGTCAGTGATTCCATGCAGGTGTTAATGATTCCAGGCAGGTGTCAGTGATTCCATGCAGGTGTTAATGATTCCAGGCAGGTGTCAGTGATTCCAGGCAGATGTCAATGATTCCATGCAGGTGTCAATGATTCCAGGCAGATGTCAATGATTCCAGACTGGTGTCATTGATTCCAGACAGGTGTCATTGATTCCAGGCAGATATCAGTGATTCCAGGCAGATGTCAATGCACCTGGTAAACATTACTATGCCTGGCAAATGTCACCACTATTTAGTGTTACGTTTAAATGTCTGGACACTTAGATTTCAATTATAATTCATATATGTTTTATTGCTTTCTTTTCCAGCTGAATGAAAATGTGAATGCTTTTCAGCGAACTTACGTATCACAGATTCGTAGGTGTGAGGAAATGGAAAGAAAGCTTAGTATGTTCTTTTTTCCCTTTTCCATTTTCATGTTCACATTCTGTCATTGTTGTGGAGATTAAGAATACACCATCATGTACATTTATATTTAACAGTAATGTATTTATTACAAAATATAGTGTGGGAATTGTGGATACATTTCTTTCTCTTGTTTAACTGATTCATTGCCAAGCATAAAGTAGGTTTAGACCAAACAAAAATGGATGGTGGAAAATGGGAAGTAGGGCTGTGTGACAGTTATGTATTATATATTATAGTAAAGGGGGTTGCATAGGGAAAACTGCTGTATTTATATTTTAACTATAGTTTGAAAACACTCATTCAAATAATGTTCACTTACCTAATACATATTGCAAAAAAGGGAGAAAATTATTTGAAATGTTCACTTACCAAGGTAAATTTCCTTCATTTTGTGAAGATAATCCAATTAAATTCTGTGAATATTGATAAATACACTTTTCTTTACAAATATCCAGGATTTAGAAGTGTTTGTAACAGAAAATTAAAATTAATATATTTTGCCACCTATTTTGTGTGTCCTGAGGTGGTTAGTATTGCAAGCCGTCAGTTTGAAGCATTGTAACCTTCTATTCATGTGCACCTTTCTTCTTCTCCTGCTGCCTTTCATCTTCCAGTGGCACATAAACCCTCAGCCAAGTCATACCAAGGTCATTGTAAGCTTGTTCTTGATTGGTTGGATCTTTGCAGCTGTAGTTTTTTCAGGGATGCTGTAGTCAACTTCTGGGACATGCACTATAGGTTGAAGTGATTGATTGATTGATTGATCTAGGAACCGACATCACAGCATTCGAGGCATTCCCATAGGCGCTCCGTTCCCATCCTCAGCAGCCAGCGAAGAGTTCCAACACCAATAGTATCAGTAGCAATCTGATTATATGTCCGTCTCGCCTTTCCTCTGAGCGTCGAGTGTTGGCCAGATCCCCTCGTCACTCCTTGCTGCCTCATTCTTGCCAGACCATGATGATCCATTTGCTCCTCCGAGGTGTACACGTGCTCCCACAAGGCCACAACCACGTCTGCCTTGTCATGCATCAATACTCCACCAAGTTTTGCAGAGCCAGCCAATCTGTCCACCTGTTCATTCCCCGGCACACCGGCATGTCCCGGAGAAAAGATCCAGGCGATGCTTGCCACCCGTGACCTCCGAAGCGAAGCAAGACACTCTGCACGACGCATGCCTGTCCTCACCTTCCTCAGCATGCTTTCTGAGTCAGTTACAGTCACATGTGTGTGTGTGTCGTATTTTCAATCCAGCGGAAAGCTGCAGTGACCGCCTCCACCTCCATTCTTAAGCTAGATGTTGTGGTATCCTATGCCAGGCTCTTCTGCACCAAATGTCGGCCATTAACTTTTGCTATGAACCCCCAGGCACTTCTCCTACCTCTCGACACTGAACCATCTGTGTAGATAATCACATCACCAGAGCGAGCATTATCCTGAATTAGTTGCTGGATTTCCACTTCCGTGGCCCCTGCTGGCCACTCCCTGCACTCCTGGCTCAATGTGATTATAACTCTGCACAAGTCTGACTGCTCCGCTGGCACTCTGACCCACTCCTCTCAGAGAAGGTTAAAGTGTTACTATTCTCAGCTTCTCTCATGGGCCTCAGAGACACCGGTGATCTGCAACATTACTTTTTCTCATTTCTTATTTTTTCTAAAAAGAATATTTGTTGCTCTGTGCTTGTTTACAGTGAAGTTGAAATATCAGATGTCAGCACAGATGTCAGCACAACATTAATTGGGGTTGAGATTACTTTCTGTCTTTGTTCTTCACTCTCTCTGGCAGACTGCAGTGTTGTAGCCTGTTTACTGAGAGGGAAGACCAAGAGAACTTTAAATCAGATAGCGGTGGGAACGATTAGTAGTAAGACTCTTTGCTGACTGTTGAATGAGGGCACAGAGCACATATAGGAATGTCCTGAGTGCAGTGATGTCGGTTCTTAACTCAACTCAACTCAACTCCAGCACCAAGAACTTGGAGGTGGAGTAGAATCTTGATTGGCTCTAATTTGCTGCCAGAACCAACACTTGGAGGTGGAGTAGAATCTTGATTGACTCTTGTTTGCTGCCAGGACCAACACTTGGAGGTGGAATAGATTCTTGATTAGCTCTTGTTTGCTGCTAGGACCAACACTTGAAGGTGGAGTAGAATCTTGATTGGCTCTAATTTGCTGCCAGGACCAACACTTGGAGGTGGAGTAGAATATTGATTGGCTCTTGTTTGCTGCCAGGACCAACACTTGGAGGTGGAGTAGAATATTGATTGGCTCTTGTTTGCTGCTAGGACCAACACTTGGAGGTGGAGTAGAATCTTGATTGGCTCTTGTTTGCTGCCAGGACCAACACTTGGAGGTGGAGTAGGCTATTGATCAGCTTGTAGTCCAGCTATGACTCACTGTATTCATCTCTTGTATGGCATCTTCAGTCCCTGTAATTTTATTGATTGAAGGTACCTAACATAAGAAACAAATTGTTTCTTCTTGCAGGATACACAGAGAAGGAAATACTGAAGGACCATATGAAGATCCCAGACATCCTGGATAATCCCAAGGCACCAGCACCTAAAGAAATGAATGATCTGGAGGTGAGCATCTGTGGCTATTGGAATTGCTTGAGACATAGTTTTATTACTGGTTACTTGTGTTTTCTTACTGGTTACTTGTGTTTTCTTACTGGTTACTTGTGTTTTCTTATTGGTTACTTGTGGTTTATTACTGTTTACTTGTGTTTTATTACTGGTTACTTGTGTTTTATTAGTGGTTACTTGTGTTTTCTTACTGGTTACTTGTGTTTTCTTACTGGTTACTTGTGTTTTATTGCTGGTTACTTGTGTTTTATTACTGGTTACTTGTGTTTTCTTACTGGTTACTTGTTTTCTTACTGTTTACTCATGTTTTCTTACTGGTTACTTGTATTTTCTAACTGATTACTTGTGTTTTCTTACTGGTTACTTGTGTTTTCTTACTGCTTACTTGTGTTTTCTTACTGCTTACTTGTGTTTTCTTACTGCTTACTTGTGTTTTATTACTGGTATGGCATCATTATTACTGGTTGATGAATGCCTACGAGAATGACGACATTGGAATAGACATCAACTACCGTATGGATGGAAAGTTATTCAATCTCAGAAGGCTGAAAGCTAAAACCAAAATTAACAGCGACACCGTCAGAGAGCTCCTGTTTGCTGATGATTGCACTCTATACGCCAACTCAGTGGCGGACATGCAACATAATGTTTCAGCTTTCTCACATGCCTGTGCCAACTTTAGGCTCAATATCAACGTGGAGAAGACTAGTTATGTACCAGTCAGCTCCAGGGAATAATCACACTGTGCCGAATATCAAAGTGAATGATCATAGACTAAGTGTTGTGGACAAATTCACCTATCTTGGCAGCACTGTGTCACAAGCTGTCAAAATTGATGACGAAGTGAATGCAAGAATCTCCAAGGCCAGTGCGGCCTTTGGCAGACTGTACAAGAATGTATGGGACAGAACTGGAATAAGCCTGCAAACAAAGCTAAAAGTCTACAAAGCAGTTGTATTGTCCACACTGCTATATGCTTGTGAAACCTGGACTGTTTATCAGCGACACGCTAGGAAATTAAACCACTTCAACACAGTCTGCCTAAGGAAGCTATTGAAGATTAAATGGCAAGACAAGATTCCAGACACTGAAGTCCTAGAAAGAGCGTCCATGCCCAGTATCCACACTCTACTGATGAAGAATCAGATTCGCTGGGCTGGTCACTTGACTCACATGCCAGATCACAGGCTTCCTAAATGAATTTTTTACAGTGAACTGCGTTGTGGTAAACGGTCCCAAGGTGGCCAGAGGAAACGCTTTAAAGACACTCTGAAAATCTCACTGAAGGCTTTTGAAATTCATCATGACACCTGGGAGGCTGCAGCCAGGGACCGAAATTCGTGGCGTGCATCATTACGCAAGGGTGCAGTCATATGTGAGGCAACCAGGACTGCAAGAGCTGTGAAGAAAAGGCAGGACAGAAAAACCACTGCAGGAAATCCTCCTCCAGAAACATCAAGCATTCTTTGCCCACATTGTCAAAGAACATTTCGAGCCAAAATAGGCCTTATCAGCCATCTTAGAACCCACGGCTCCATACCTTCAACCCCACTGGATGAAATGAATGGTCATCATCATTCTTGATGGACAAACAACAACAACAACATTACTGGTTACTTGTGTTTTCTTACTGGTTACTTGTGTTTTATTACTGGTTACTTGTGTTTTCTTACTGGTTACTTGTGTTTTCTTACTGGTTACTTGTGTTTTATTACTGGTTACTTGTGATTTATTACTGGTTACTTGTGTTTTATTTCTGGTTACTTGTGTTTTCTTACTGGTTACTTGTGTTTTATTACTGGTTACTTGTGTTTTCTTACTGGTTACTTGTGTTTTCTTACTGGTTACTTGTGTTTTATTACTGGTTACTTGTGTTTTCTTACTGCTTACTTGTGTTTTCATACTGTTTACTTGTGTTCTGTTACTGCTTACTTGTTTTCTTACTGTTTATTTGTGTTTTCATAATGTTTATTTTTTTTTTCTTACTTTTTACTTGGTGTGCACTGATAGAAAATAATTATTTTTGAATATCAATTTATTTCCTTCTGATTTGGAACCAATTAACTCTGTCCACATTATATTTCCTATATGCATGTTTATGATGCATTACAACATTCATGTCCACGCTGGTTCATTCCACCTGCATTGTGTGCATCTTCAACATTCTTCACTTTTGTCACATATATTGACATTAATTGAACTTGCAGTTTTCAATACATTGCTAAGTTAAACACTAACAAGAGTGTAAGCTCAACATAGAAAGTATCTGTTGTGTAACAGTGTTTTTATGTGTTAAAATTCATACTGGGGATTTTAAGTAAACAGTTTAATACTATTGAAGACCCCTAGTTAAAGTGTCTATGTGCTGGCCAGTTGCAGCAGTAATAAATGAAACATTTCTGCACAGGTACCTAAAATAATATGATCCAGAATTGCATGAAATAAGTATATTTCTGTTAAAAAAATTATTTCATTATTGTGGAGGTGGAAACCTTGCCTTACAGACAGTGAATTCCTCTGACTGAGCAGTAGTTAAACACTCACACTTGCATGTGATTTCCTTCAGTGCAGCTCTCCCTGATTACCAACTGTTTCTTACTTACAGATGGGGGAAAAGGTATAATGTGACAGATGAGTTTGGACATTTATCCCATTGTCAGATTGTGGGATATTCAATCTAAAACACTTATTAGCATATATAAATAATATATTCAGTGATTACAGTTGTAAAAAAAAATGGGTGTAAACAGCAGAGAAAACTAAGTTTTAATTAACAAATTCTGAGCTATAGTAATTGGCAAGATATTTGATCTGTTAACACTGCATTGATGTTAGTGTATACCTTGCATTATTGAACAAGTCATTCTTTTGGTCATTACTGGTGTCAGTAGACATTTGTTGCATTAGTGATTCACCAGTGTGTTACCAGGTCGCATAAGGGAAGCAAAGATTGTAACACTATAACTTGGCATCCATGTCGTAAGAGGCGTGAGACTGGCTACCTTCTTCCATAGCAAGCTTAGCTGCAAATCCCAAACAATCATAAATAAGTCTACAACGGGCTTGAAATGAGTTGGTTGAGGAACTGTATTGGGGAAAAAGAGACAGCAGCAGTAGCAGACATTAGTAATTGTACTCATAGTAAAGTTGCCCGATTCGTAGCATTACAAGCAAGGATAATTGCATTCAGCTTGCTTTGTCCACCATTTAAGTTGGTACATTTGTGAAATCTTCTGAGTAAGTTGAAGATAACCAGCTGATCTCTGTACCTTTACACATGAACAATGTCATGTAGTCTGTTGGGCTGTGGTAGCAAAGATTTGCAGTAGTTCACATCAGATGCCTTCTAGGCGATGTTCCAGTGCACCTAAACATCACATGCAGGTGAATGATGTGCTCCTTGCAGTCCAGTATTGACCAGTTATGTCCTTGTTTAGGTGGAGTTTGAGAAGATGGATAATGAACTTCGTCAAGTGAACACCAACAATGAGGCACTGAAGCAAAATCATTTGGAACTGCGAGAGCTGAAAGAAGTCCTGGAAGGAACTCAGACATACTTTGCTGTTGTAAGTGATTTTAACTGTTGTGAATGTTATCTTGGCAGAAATTTGGTTTCATTTTGTACTCTAATTTTGATATTGCTGACAGTTTAAAACTGACAGAAATTTAGTGGACATTATACTTTTAAAGATATACTGCAGATAAGATACACATCAAAAGGCAACACAAATATGCAGGTTTTTTTAATGAATAAAAAGTTCTAAAGTTTTAACCAACATCATATCCCAACATAATTCTTTGTCTTTGGCATTATTTCTGTTTCATTTTAACATTTTGCCATGTTGGAATTGCATCCCATTCAGTTACCCCCCCCCCCCCCCTCTCTCTCTCTCTCTCTCTCTCTTTTTCCTCTCTCTCTCTCTCTCTCTCTCTCTCTCTCTCTCTCTCTCTCTCTTTCTCTCTCTCTCTCCCTCTCTCTCTCTCTCTCTCTCCTTTTTCCCCTCTCTCTCTTTCTCTCTCTCTCTCTCCCCCCAGCCCCTCTCTCTCTCCCTCCCTCCCCAATTGTGGCATGAAAAGGGATCCTTTATATATATATTCAAATAGTCACTAAAGCTGACATTGAAAACAAAGAATAATAGGAAATAGAAGAAGTGCAGAAAACCATCTGTACAAGAACACAAACAATTTTCATTTTCAGTCCCTCTATATTGTATTCTCACAGCTTTACTGCAGGTAATATTATTTACTTTGTCACATTGAAAAAAAAAAGTGTTGTTGATTTAAAATAATTGTTGATTGTTGATGTACATTCAGAGGTCTGTAGAATTATGTTCTAGTCACACATGCTTTATGATAGCTGTAGTACATGGAGAGGTTTCTTTGTAGAATGATTGCAGTATGTTCTAGCCACAAATACTTGATGATTGCTGTAGTACATGGAGAGGTTCCTATGTTGAATGATTGCAGTATGTTCTAGCCACAAATACTTGATGATTGCTGTAGTACATGGAGAGGTTTCTTTGTAGAATGATTGCAGTATGTTCTAGCCACAAATACTTGATGATTGCTGTAGTACATGGAGAGGTTCCTATGTTGAATGATTGCAGTATGTTCTAGCCACAAATACTTGATGATTGCTGTAGTACGTGGAGAGATTTCTATGTTGAATGATTGCAGTATGGTCAGGATATTCAGCACATGATGAGTGAAGAGACACAAGGCCATGAGGAGGCCATCATTGGATCAAGGTCACAGCAAACAGCTGCTCTAGGGTAAGTTTTTTGTGTGGATTTGTTTGAACAATGTTACTGTATGTGGAGGCTTACTGTGACATTATTGACATAGGTAGAGACTTACTGACTTCCGGTCCCGAATATGGAGGATAGGCATTCAAACGGTTAAGGCCTCTGGAGTGTTTATGCTCGTGGCTACCGTTTGCATTTGCAATTTCCTCACTTTGGACTGGAAGTGTATTGTTCCATTGCCCTGCTACTGAGTTGAGTACGTGGCCCAACACTGTGAGCTGTGAATTTCATGTGAAATGCTTTTACATCTGTCCGCAGTTGTTTGGAGCGTGAACTGCGTGTTCGGAAAAATGGTGGCTGGCTTTGTTGCAAAACAGACTGGTTTGCCTTATGCAGTAATGTGTGGCCGCTGGTTTTCTAGTGACTGCTGCTTCCATCGAAGATGAACTGTATTTTTCGTGGAGGACTTTTTTGTTGACATTCTGGTGGTGGCATTATACACACTGTACCTGTGCGGGCTGTTGGTTTGTCGAGACTCCTGTCTGTTCCACTTTTCACATGGGGCAGTGGGGAGCATTTTGTGTGATATTCACTGGCACAGGAACGGAGCATAATGGGGATAACTCATTGCTGTGAAGTTGGAACAGTGACTAACTAACTAGCTTACTGTGACATTATTGATATAGGTAGAGACTTACTGTGACATTGTTGCTATATGTTGAGGTTTACTGTGTCAGTAATACTATATGTCAATGTTTATGTGATTGTCTGTCTGTCTGTGGGGGCTTATTGTAACATGGAAGGTTGGCTGCGATAAATCTCCAACACTGTCTGTCTCTCGCCTTGACTGTACATTCTGTCAGGCTGATGTTCATCCATCTCTTGATGTTATCTTCCCAGTTGTATCCTTCTCTGCCTCTTGCTCGCTTGCCCTCCAGTAAGGTTTTTAAAAGAGGATAACAGTTTTACTGTCTGTAGAATTTTACTGTGACATTGTTACTGTCAGTAGAATTTTACTGTGACAGTGTTACTGCCTGTAGAATTTTACTGTGACAGTGTTACTGCCTGTAGAATTTTACTGTAACGATGTTACTGTCTGTAGAGATTTACTGTGGTATTGTTATTGTATAGAGATTACTGTGACAATGTTACCATGTATAGAGGTTCACTGTGACAATGTTACCATGTATAGAGATTACTGTGACAATGTTACCATGTATAGAGGTTCACTGTGACAATGTTACCATGTATAGAGATTACTGTGACAATGTTATCATGTATAGAGGTTCACTGTGACAATGTTACCATGTATAGAGGTTCACTGTGACAATGTTACCATGTATAGAGATTACTGTGACAATGTTACCATGTATAGAGGTTCACTGTGACAATCTTACCATGTATAGAGGTTCACTGTGACAATGTTACCATGTATAGAGATTACTGTGACAATGTTACCATGTATAGAGATTACTGTGACAATGTTACCATGTATAGAGATTACTGTGACAATGTTACCATGTATAGAGATTACTGTGACAATGTTACCATGTATAGAGATTACTGTGACAATGTTATCATGTATAGAGATTACTGTGACAATGTTACCATGTATAGAGATTACTGTGACAATGTTACCATGTATAGAGATTACTGTGACAATGTTACCATGTATAGAGGTTCACTGTGACAATGTTACCATGTATAGAGGTTCACTGTGACAATGTTACCATATATAGAGATTACTGTGACAATGTTACCATGTATAGAGATTACTGTGACAATGTTACCATGTATAGAGGTTCACTGTGACAATGTTACCATGTATAGAGATTACTGTGACAATGTTACCATGTATAGAGGTTCACTGTGACAATGTTACCATGTATAGAGATTACTGTGACAATGTTACCATGTATAGAGATTACTGTGACAATGTTACCATGTATAGAGGTTCACTGTGACAATGTTAGCATATATAGAGATTACTGTGACAATGTTACCATGTATAGAGATTACTGTGACAATGTTACCATGTATAAAGGTTCACTGTGACAATGTTACCATGTATAGAGATTACTGTGACAATGTTACCATGTATAGAGATTACTGTGACAATGTTACCATGTATAGAGATTACTGTGACAATGTTACCATGTATAGAGATTACTGTGACAATGTTACCATGTATAGAGGTTCACTGTGACAATGTTACCATGTATAGAGGTTCACTGTGACAATGTTACCATGTATAGAGATTACTGTGACAATGTTAACATGTATAGAGATTACTGTGACAATGTTACCATGTATAGAGGTTCACTGTGACAATGTTACCATGTATAGAGGTTCACTGTGACAATGTTACCATGTATAGAGGTTCACTGTGACAATGTTACCATGTATAGAGATTACTGTGACAATGTTACCATGTATAGAGATTACTGTGACAATGTTACTATGTATAGAGGTTCACTGTGACAATGTTACCATGTATAGAGATTACTGTGACAATGTTACCATGTATAGAGGATCACTGTGACAATGTTACCATGTATAGAGGTTCACTGTGACAATGTTACCATGTATAGAGATTACTGTGACAATGTTATCATGTATAGAGATTACTGTGACAATGTTATCATGTATAGAGATTACTGTGACAATGTTATCATGTATAGAGATTACTGTGACAATGTTATCATGTATAGAGATTACTGTGACAATGTTATCATGTATAGAGGTTCGCTGTGACAATGTTATCATGTATAGAGATTACTGTGACAATGTTATCATGTATAGAGGTTCACTGTGACAATGTTATCATGTATAGAGGTTCACTGTGACAATGTTATCATGTATAGAGATTACTGTGACAATGTTATCATGTATAGAGATTACTGTGACAATGTTATCATGTATAGAGATTACTGTGACAATGTTATCATGTATAGAGATTACTGTGACAATGTTATCATGTATAGAGATTACTGTGATAATGTTACCATGTATAGAGATTACTGTGACAATGTTACCATGTATAGAGATTACTGTTACAATGTTACCATATATAGAGATTACTGTGACAATGTTACCATATATAGAGATTACTGTGACAATGTTACCATGTATAGAGATTACTGTGACAATGTTACCATATATAGAGATTACTGTTACAATGTTACCATATATAGAGATTACTGTTACAATGTTACCATATATAGAAATTACTGTGACAATGTTACCATGTATAGAGATTACTGTGACAATGTTACCATATATAGAGATTACTGTGACAATGTTACCATATATAGAGATTACTGTGACAATGTTACCATGTATAGAGGTTCAATGTGACAATGTTACCATGTATAGAGATTACTGTGACAATGTTACCATGTATAGAGATTACTGTGACAATGTTATCATGTATAGAGATTACTGTGACAATGTTACCATGTATAGAGATTACATGACAATGATACCATGTATAGAGATTTCTGTGACAATGTTATCATGTATAGAGATTACTGTGACAATGTTACCATGTATAGAGGTTCACTGTGACAATGTTACCATGTCTAGAGGTTCACTGTGACAATGTTACCATGTCTAGAGGTTCACTGTGACAATGTTACCATGTATAGAGATTACTGTGACAATGTTACCATGTATAGAGGTTCACTGTGACAATGTTATCATGTATAGAGGTTCACTGTGACAATGTTATCATGTATAGAGATTACTGTGACAATGTTATCATGTATAGAGATTCACTGTGACAATGTTACCATGTCTAGAGGTTCACTGTGACAATGTTACCATGTCTAGAGGTTAACTGTGACAATGTTACCATGTCTAGAGGTTCACTGTGACAATGTTACCATGTATAGAGGTTCACTGTGACAATGTTATCATGTATAGAGGTTCACTGTGACAATGTTATCATGTATAGAGATTACTGTGACAATGTTATCATGTATAGAGATTACTGTGACAATGTTACCATGTATAGAGGTTCACTGTGACAATGTTACCATGTATAGAGATTACTGTGACAATGTTACCATGTATAAAGGTTCACTGTGACAATGTTACCATGTATAGAGATTACTGTGACAATGTTACCATGTATAGAGATTACTGTGACAATGTTATCATGTATAGAGATTACTGTGACAATGTTATCATGTATAGAGATTACTGTGACAATGTTATCATGTATAGAGATTACTGTGACAATGTTATCATGTATAGAGGTTCGCTGTGACAATGTTATCATGTATAGAGATTACTGTGACAATGTTATCATGTATAGAGGTTCACTGTGACAATGTTATCATGTATAGAGGTTCACTGTGACAATGTTATCATGTATAGAGATTACTGTGACAATGTTATCATGTATAGAGATTACTGTGACAATGTTATCATGTATAGAGATTACTGTGACAATGTTATCATGTATAGAGATTACTGTGACAATGTTATCATGTATAGAGATTACTGTGATAATGTTACCATGTATAGAGATTACTGTGACAATGTTACCATGTATAGAGATTACTGTTACAATGTTACCATATATAGAGATTACTGTGACAATGTTACCATATATAGAGATTACTGTGACAATGTTACCATGTATAGAGATTACTGTGACAATGTTACCATATATAGAGATTACTGTTACAATGTTACCATATATAGAGATTACTGTTACAATGTTACCATATATAGAAATTACTGTGACAATGTTACCATGTATAGAGATTACTGTGACAATGTTACCATATATAGAGATTACTGTGACAATGTTACCATATATAGAGATTACTGTGACAATGTTACCATGTATAGAGGTTCAATGTGACAATGTTACCATGTATAGAGATTACTGTGACAATGTTACCATGTATAGAGATTACTGTGACAATGTTATCATGTATAGAGATTACTGTGACAATGTTACCATGTATAGAGATTACATGACAATGATACCATGTATAGAGATTTCTGTGACAATGTTATCATGTATAGAGATTACTGTGACAATGTTACCATGTATAGAGGTTCACTGTGACAATGTTACCATGTCTAGAGGTTCACTGTGACAATGTTACCATGTATAGAGATTACTGTGACAATGTTACCATGTATAGAGGTTCACTGTGACAATGTTATCATGTATAGAGGTTCACTGTGACAATGTTATCATGTATAGAGATTACTGTGACAATGTTATCATGTATAGAGATTACTGTGACAATGTTACCATGTATAGAGGTTCACTGTGACAATGTTATCATGTATAGAGATTACTGTGACAATGTTACCATGTATAGAGGTCCACTGTGACAATGTTACCATGTATAGAGATTACTGTGACAATGTTACCATGTATAGAGATTACTGTGACAATGTTACCATGTATAGAGATTACTGTGACAATGTTACCATGTATAGAGATTACTGTGACAATGTTATCATGTATAGAGATTACTGTGACAATGTTACCATGTATAAAGATTACTGTGACAGTGTTACCATGTATAGAGGTTCACTGTGACAATGTTACCATGTATAGAGGTTCACTGTGACAATGTTACCATGTATAGAGATTACGTGACAATGTTACCATGTATAGAGATTACTGTGACAATGTTACCATGTATAGAGATTACTGTGACAATGTTACCATGTATAGAGATTACGTGACAATGTTACCATGTATAGAGGTTCACTGTGACAATGTTACCATGTATAGAGATTATGTGACAATGTTACTATGAAAGCGTACAAGTAAAGAACCCCCTTTCACAACATGGGGTGTATTGAGTATATGTTGCTAGCCTCATATTTGGGACAAGCCGTTGCTGGATGGATCATGGGATCAGAATCAAGCTGGCCTCCTTTACTTCTCAGAACATTTCCTGGTACCCATGTAAACTGGGACAGCCTGGGAGCCAGGTCAGTGAAAACTACATCCCTGACTCAAGGGGGATTGGAACACATAACCACTGGGTCAGCAGGCCAACATTCTGGCCACAGTCCTATCATGGCTCATATTATTGGTAGAAGTTTATTGTCACAGTGTTATTATATGTAGAAGTTTATTGTCATGGTGTTATTATATGTAGAAGTTTATTGTCAATGTTATTATATGTAGAAGTTTATTGTCAATGTTATTATATGTAGAAGTTAATTGTCAATGTTATTATATGTAGAAGTTTATTGTCATTGTGTTATTATATGTAGAAGTTTATTGTCATAGTTTTATTATATGTAGAAGTTTATTGTCACAGTGTTATTATATGTAGAAGTTTATTGTCACAGTGTTATTATATGTAGATGTTTATTGTCACAGTGTTATTATATGTAGAAGTTTATTGTCACAGTGTTATTATATGTAGATGTTTATTGTCACAGTGTTATTATATGTAGATGTTTATTGTCACAGTGTTATTATGTGTAGATGTTTATTGTTACAGTGTTATTGTATGTAGATGTTTATTGTCACAGTGTTATTATATGTAGATGTTTATTGTCACAGTGTTATTATATGTAGATGTTTATTGTCACAGTGTTATTATATGTAGATGTTTATTGTCACAGTGTTATTATACGTAGTTGTTTATTTAAAAAAAACTGCTTAGAATGTGCATATTTTATTGAAAGTGTGATCCAAGACTGTCAAAGTATGGTAAGTCTGATAGATTCTGATACTTTTACAGATTCTATGTTGGCACCATTCTGAGAGAGAAGGTTCCAGTCTTTGAGAGAGTGATGAGGTTTGTGACTCACGGCACTGTTTTTCTGAGAATTGAGGAGATTCTCCGGACATTTGAGGATCCTGTGACTGTAAGTAAAACCTGAACATGTCTGTTATTGAAGATGGGATTTGATTGTCTTGTTTACATTGTAACATCTCATTAACCCTTTACAGGGCAGACGTTTGTCCATTGTTTAGCCCTGAATGGGCAAGATTTTTCAGGTTCGGTAAAATTTTTGGTTACGTTAGTAAAATCATCACATATAAGGCATTAGTCAACAAATTTTAGTGAAATAAAAAACAAAAATGAAGGAAAAAGCATGCAGATTATTTTACTCACGTGAATGTTGCCGATAATCCACACTTGAACACAAATATTTACAAAATACAACATATTGTTTGTGATTGTCAGTCATTTATTCAGCAATTTACAAACACATTTTCAGAATCAGAATCACTTTCTTTAAAGTCCGACTCACGACTGCTAACGCTGATCACTGATATCTAGCTCCGATGAATAGTCAACTTTGTGCCCTTCAATGTCACTTAAATTGAACCCAGCGAAATCTCTGCTATCACTTGAAGAATCGTCAAAATCCATTTTGAAATGCAAAACGTAAAACCCCAAAAAACTTAAAAAATCAATTCAAATTCAAACTACATGCTTGCAAATGGTGGCCACTTTGTCAAGCTATCTGCAAAACCGAAAGTAGACAATCGGAAGCCCCGGAAAGCCGCGAGATTGCATTTTGAATGATTGATTGATTGATTGATTGATTTAGGAACCGACATCACAGCATTCGGGACATTCCCATAAGCGCTCCGTCCCCATCCTCAGCAACCAGCGAAGATTGCGTTTTTACAATGCTTAGTATTCACTGGAGTTTTTGGGCATTTTGCCCATCCACGGGTAAAGCCGTTTTCGGCCGTTACGCCCAGTAAAGGGTTAAACATTCTCTAAATTGAGGCAGAGAATAGTTTCAGACTTATTTTGAAGTACTAGTGTTGGTGTTCTTTTCTTCTATCACACTAGTCAGGTTCAAAATATCTTAACTGAAAGATGCTGATGTTGACAGCGATGTCCTGTAAAGGATATGCAAAAAAAAAAGTATACATATATAACTTCAGTTGAATGCTATATACAGATATAATGTCAGTTGTAAGCTTTATACAAATATAACTTCAGTTGAATGCCGTATTTAAAGATAGACTTCCAGTCCAACATGGAGGATAGGCGGTTGAGCTATTAAGGCCTCTGAGTGTTTATGCTTGTGTCTATGGTTTGCTTGTGATTGTCCTCATGTTGTACTGGTAGTGCATGGTTCCATTGCCCAGCTACTGAGTTGAGTGCGTGGAGCGGCACTGTGAGCTGTGGATTTAGTATGGAGTGCTTTTACATCTGTCCGAGGTTGTTTGTATCGTGAACTGCATGTTCAGAAAAATGGCGGCCGGCCAGTTACTGAACTAACTGGGTTTGCCTTATGCAGTAATGTGTGGCTGCTGGTTTTCTAGTGACTGCCACTTCTATCAACAATGAACTGTATTTTTCGTAGTGGACTTTTGTGTTGGCATTCAGACAGCGGCCTTATGCATAGTATGCCTGTGCAGGCTGTTGGTTTGTTGAGACGCCTGTCTGTTCCACTTTTCCACATGGGGCAATGAGGAGCATTTTGTGTGGTATTCACTGGCACAGGAACGGAGCATTATGGGGATGACCCGTTGCCATGAAGTTGGGACAGCGACTAACTAGCTGTAAACATATATAACTTCAGTTGTCTGTTGTATACAAATATAACTTCAGTTGTCTGCTGTGTACAAATATAACTTCAGTTGAATGCTGTATTAGAATGTCATTTGTTATATGTTCAATAATCTTCCAGGGAGATGAACTGCACAAGTGCATGTTTCTGGTGTTTTACCAAGGAGAGCAGCTGAGAAACAAGGTCAAGAAAGTCTGCGAAGGGTAAATTATTTGCCAGACCCATCTTTCATCTGATGCTATCATTAATTTATTGTTCTTTGTTACTTATGTAATGAAGACAATTGTCTTGCTTAACTAGATATTGTAGCAAATGTATTATCTTTTGTTTTCTCTGTCTTGTCAAATAGCCAAGCCATTTTGTTATACAAAACTAGTTAATTTGCACCACAAACTGCAAAGTTGGCAAATCAGGTACAAACTAATGTCGGAAACTGAAAATAGTTGTTTTTAGTTTCTAAAAATGTCTTTCAGTGCCAATATCATCCAGTTGTATGATTATCTTAGGCTGCAGACTGCTTTGTGTCGCATGTGCTGAACAGATAAAAATGGTGAACATGTTCATGGGGTGCACTTAGGAAAAACAGTGCATTGCTATGCAATTGGAGAAGGAAGACTTCTGCAAACAATATTTAAAAGAACATGTTAACTGTTTATGATGAGAAGTGTTTGTCACAACAAGCTGGATGCATCTGGGTCGATTGATTCTCTCAAGGATGCTCAAATTGTTCAGTAGTTTGCCATTGCTTTCTAAATGACTGGCACTCATATCTTTGTGAGAAACCAATGCAAGGTAGTCTGCTTCAAAATCGCCCGCGGCTGTGTTTAAAAAGCGGTATGTGGGATTACGAGTTTCATTCATAATCCCTTCGCCACAGAGCCGAGATCAAATAACTTCTTATAAACACAGGGAGCAATACAATGTCAGGTGTCTTAGAAATACAGAAAACTAATGTCTTTAATAAGTATCAGATCCTGCAACAGTTAGTAGACAAGGTAATTACGAAAGACTTGCTGGCAGCAGGTTAAAACTATATAAAATTAATTGTATATAGAAGTCTTTGAAAAACGGGAACGATAATATTAAGCATGAATAACATCTGAGGCCATTAAAAAAACAAAATAAAAATAAAAAGAAGTAGATTTAAACAATAACCAAACCAGAGCTGCTATAGTCAGAGCCCATGAAAATACACAGGTGTTAATAAAGAAGTTAAAAAGCGGATAAGGGCAGATAAAAGACAGTATTTAGATGACCTAGCAGGAGATGTAGACGTAGCAGCTGCGGAAGGAAACTTGAGAGACTTTTACAGCACCACACAAAAAAAGCCAGAAAATACAAAGTGGATTTATCAAAAAATAGTAATTGGAAGGTTCCTATCATCATTAAAGACCAAATGAATAGATGGGCCAATAATTTAAGGAACTTTTGAATAGGCCAGTCCCAACATATCTCCCAGATATTGAGTTTGCAGAAGCAAAGTTGGATACCCCCTGTAAGAAACCATCTTAAGAAGAAATTAGAATGGCTGTTAAACTCTTAATGAATGTGAATGGGAAAGCTGCTGTATCCCATTAGAAGCTGAGAGAAGCAGATTCTGGTGAACCAAGAGGTGAAGTGAAGACATTGTTGCTGGACAGTACAAGCATTGAGAAAACCCCAATAGTGTAGCTAGAAAGCTCTTCATCTGGAACCCACAGGGAAACAATACACCAGGGGAAGGGAATTAGAGATGAATAATATTGAGAGAACATGGAAGAAGCTGCAGAAGGAGGCACAGAATACAGTCTAAACATAAGTTGAATAAGAACTGATGCTTCATTGGCAGATACAGGAAACAGAGAATAAGTTCATATTGTTTTTGGTAAATATTGTTTGTAACTTACCAATTGATTTCCCCTTATCTTTAACACATTTTTCATAAAAATCTTATCTCCACGACAAATTTGAATAAAGAAAGATTTTATGAAAGGAGCTGTATTTCTTTAGTGTTGTGTCCAATGGTTGTATTGTTTCATATCCAAGCATGTCTTACTTCAAGTAACAATTGCCTGGGATAGAAAGAGTTAATATTGATTTACTTATTAGTTGAATATTTGATGTAACTTGACATTTAGCATTTTTAAAGAAAGAACGGGAGAGAGCGAGAGTATCTGCCTGCTTGATATGTGTTTTTTGTGTTTTCATCTTGGTGTGAAAACAGTACAAATATTAGATTTTGAATAATGAAGACACAAACAATAGATTGCACGATTTATTGCCTGACATATTTCGCTGCATCTTGTCAGGTACATACTGCAGAATTCACACAACGTAAAGTAAAATAACTACATAAATCCTTCAAGCTAAAATATACACATGTTCACACAGTAATGTCAGTTGTCTACCACAGTAATTTTAAACTGACCAACATGTCTTTCTGTTTGCACAAAACTGGCCTATGTAGATTAATCATTATGACTTCTGCAAACTTTAACAAGCGACTATTTTGTGTGTTAACACGCAAAAGGCACTCTCTATCAATCACATGGCCGCTTTCCAAATAGATTAATCATACTTGGCCTTTCATTGATGAAATTAATCAGGAGATAGATACATTGCCAGAAATGATGGGAAAATCATATGATAATTTGTTATGACACAGAATGAAGGGAACCATTTACCCAGTGCCAGACTCCACCCAGGAGAGACAGGACATGTTGCATGGTGTCAAGACCAGAATCTCAGACTTGGAGAATGTAAGCGCATGTTCATTGTTTTTGTGCTCTTTGCTCGTTGTTTCCCTATTTCTTCATTCATACTTACATATTTTATTATTGTAAAACTCACACCCTGTGTATTATTTCATCAGTATATTATTCCTTAGCTGCTAAGACCGATTTGGGAGATAAAATAATTTGGCATTTATACACAGATACTGCTTGACATTCCTGGCATCTCATGTGGTATTAGCTTCTCCTTGCTCACATCATGATTAGGCATCATGTTAACAAACTAATTCATGCCAGTATTGATCATTTGTGTCATCATTACACATTAAGCTTCTAGAGTGCATGTGTCAAACTCAAGGCCAGCGGGCCACATCTGGCCCGCTGTACAATCATATCAGGCCTGAGAGGTCTCATCTGACGTAAATGTATTCGGCCCAAGAGAGAATTTTAGGCAAAATATTTTTGTTATGGTCACGATATAAAGTGCAAATCAAATTCCCTAATTAGCAGCCTTCCGAATGATAGGCTACCTGAGAGTGTTCTCGATTCGATCAGAATAAGTGAAAATAAAAGTTGTGTAGCGAGTTGGTGTTCGTCGTTATAGTTACCTAGCAAAGTTCAGATGCTCGTTTTGGATTGGCGCATAAAAAATGAAAGTAATGTAATGCCCGGATATCAATCAAGCATCTGTCGGTAGATGCACAATCTTTTAAAATCAAAGCTAGCCTTTAAAATGGCCAAGAGAAAAGTACTGGTGAATTGATAGTATATCACTGCATCATACACCAAGGATCGCTGTATGGTAAAGTCCTCAACATGGAAGATGTAATGAGCATTGTAACACAACCCGTCAACTTTATCAGAGCCAAAGGTTTAAATCACCACCAGTTTGTCTTTTTTGCAGGAAATAGAGTCGGCGTTCAGTGACATGCCTTATCATACAGAGGTGAGATGGCTAAGTCGGGGAAAAGTTCTCAGTAGATTTTTCCAGCTGATTGAGGAAATCTGTCAATTCATGGACAGTAAAGGAAACGATTCCACCGTTTTACGTGATTAAAAAGTGGAAATGTGAGTTGGCGTTTCTGTCTGATATAACCACTCATCTCAACGACTTGAACCTGCAGCTCCAGGGACGGGATCACATTATCACTGATATGCATGATGTAGTGAAAGCATTTCAAGTGAGGCTGCACTTATAGGAGACACAAATGCACCAATGCAACCTGTCTCACCTTTCTTGTTGCCAGGCAATGTTAACCTCAGTCAACACTACAGTGTTTCCCAATGCACACTTTGCTGAAAAACTTAACTTACTTCGTGCCGAGTTCGCACAGCGATTTAGTGACTTTGAAGCACAGAAAAGTAATTTCGAGCTGTTTCATAATCCATTTGCCAAAAATGTGGAAACTGCACCTGTAAATTTGCAGATGGAGTTAATTGAGTTGCAGTGTAATGGGACACTAAAGGCAAAGTACGACACTGTGGGGCCTGCACAGTTCACTATTTTCATTCCTGAAGAGATGCCCCGGCTTCGTCTACATGCTGCTCGAACCTTGAGCATGTTTGGTAGCACATATCTATGTGAGCAGCTGTTTTCTGTGATGAAGATTATCAAAACATCACACAGGAGTCGTCTCACCAATGAACACTTGCAGTCCATCATAAGAATCTCAATGACACAAAACTTTAATCCCAACATAAACGAACTTGTAGCCAAGAAAAGATGCCAAACATCGTGCTCTGACAAATTGACATAAGAGTGAAAATGATGTTTTATTATGAAAACTTTTTTTCTGTTTTAATTTATATTAATGTTTAAAAAAGGTTTAATTTTCGGCTTATTGAATGTTTATCCTGTCCGGCCCGCAACCTTACGTGTGAGTTGAGTTTTGGCCCGCTGAGCGATTGAGTTTGACACCCCTGTTCTAGAGGAAACAGAAGGCTGACAGTTTGATTACTCATTACTGGTTTCATTACCAGATTATTTGTTCGCTTCTTAATAAAATTACAATAGTTATACATCTTTTCTGTGATTACGTGAACACATATTACACATCTGAAGCATTTTTGTCAGTGTGAAAGTATGCAGATATTAAATCGTGATTCTGTGTTTGTCTCAGAAATCAAATGAATGTTTTAAAATTCCAGGTCTTGGCTCAAAGCAACGAACATCGCAAGCGAGTGCTGTTTAAAGCCCAGAAGGAGATCAAAGCCTGGACAATTAAAGTGGAAAAGATCAAGGCCATCTACCACACCATGAACATGTTCAAAGTCCACCTCAACAGCTTGACCGCCGAGTGTTGGTTTCCTGTGAAGGCCATAGACGACATCAGGCGAGCTCTCAGCGTTGGTGAGGTCAGTCAGTACTGCTTCTTATTCTTCATTCCTCTCTTGTATGGGCAGGCAGTGTGTAACATCTAGTTGTGTACCTGACAGGTCAATGTGTCTTGACTTTGGCATGCATTTGTTTACTTACTTGAGATAGATTACCTCCAAGATAATGGCTTCAACTACCCTTCGGTAGGATACTTTTCCTAACAATGTTGCCAGACCAGTTTGCCATTTCCAACTCACTACCCATGATATCAGGGGAACATGTGATAACCATTAGCTACCAATGGTTATTGGAAAACATCCCAGCCCTGTGCAGGGATTGTATCTACTTTCTTAGTCTGAGACAGACACTGTAACCCCTCAGCAACTGCTACAACTTTCTATTGTTTGTTAGCTAATACTAAAGCAAAGGTCTGTCTGTCTGGTCTGTCTGTCTGTCCATCCATCTGAGGGACACACAAATCCTCACTAATGTCTCAAGCAAAGGTCTTCTGTCTGTCTGAGGGACACACAAATCCTCACTAACATCTCAGGCAAAGGTCTTCTATCTGTCTGTCTATATGAGGGACACACAAATCCTCACTAACATCTCAGGCAAAGGTCTTCTATCTGTCTGTCTGTCTGAGGGACACACAAATCCTCACTAATGTCTCAAGCAAAGGTCTTCTATCTGTGTCTGTCTGTCTGAGGGACACACAAATCCTCACTAACATCTCAGGCAAAGGTCTTCTATCTGTCTGTCTGTCTGAGGGACACACAAATCCTCACTAACATCTCAGGCAAAGGTCTTCTATCTGTCTGTCTGTCTGTCTGTCCATCCATCTGAGGGACACACAAATCCTCACTAATGTCTCAGGCAAAGGTCTGCATATCTGCTGAGGGAAACACAAATCCTCGCCTGTACATTGCATGGTAAGTGCTTGACAACAACCTTTATTCCTCAACATGGAAAACCCACAAATTGCTATAATGATTAATTTGTCATTATTGTTTCCATTAATTGTAAGATTGGCAAGTCATACAACTTCAGTTTGAAACCAAGACATGATAAAATGAACCCATCTGGTACTTGACTTGACCTTTGAGAATAAATCACACAATAAAGAGAATTTGTCACCTTCTATGGAAGTGTTGTGTTAGAAATCCACTACCACGAGACCAATGCATTATGGGGTGACGTAATTCGCCTCCTTTGTTTGAGGGTAAGTTAATAAGTAAGTCACAAATGGCTGTAGAAAAATAACTAAAGATGATAACAACTTGAAACCAGTTTATTTTTATACGTACATTGTCCCTTTATTTCTCAACATAATTTCCACCAACATTGATGCACATATTCCATCGTTTTATCCGTCCTCCCAAACCGGCTGCATAAAACTGTGCTCTGTTTTTCTAAACCACGTTTCCTCTTCACATTCAACTTCGGCGTCATTCGTGAAATGTCTCCCGCCAAGGTGGGTTTCCTGTTTATGCTGACAAATGTTTGTCCTGTAAAGCGGTGCATAGCTGGGTAGAAAACGTTAAAGGGAAAGTCAATAAGTAAGTCGCACAGTTCTGTGGGATGGCAGGTCAATGAAGAAAAAGCACACAGTTCTGTGCAGCGGGTTTGGGAGGACTGATAAAACAATGGGATAAGTGCATCAATGTTGGTGGAAATTATGTTGAGAAATAAAGGAACAATGTATATAAAAAAATAAACTGGTTTCAAGTTGTTATCATCTTTAGTTATTTTTTTACAGCCATTTGTGACTTACTTATTAACTTACCCTCATAGCTACCTTTTACTCGCTCCAGTTCAGAGCCTAGGCAGATACCAATGTTTATAACATAGTTTGTTTAAACAATTATTGTCATCTTTTGAACTCGTTATTATGAAACTGAGACATGAAATAAGCATGTTAATGGAACATTTCATGTAACCACCTAGGAAATAGTTTTGTGAAATGCTAACTAATGTGTCTGAAGAATGATCACATGCTCATAGCTGTGGGCCTGGAACAGAAGACATTGGTTAGTTCACAGACAGCACCAGATGTCTACAAAAAGCTATTCTCCATTGAATATGTTCCAGAAAATCAGCGGCAGCACAATCCCAAGTGTGATTCAGCCCATGGTGACCGATGAACGTCCGCCCAGCTACTACAACTGCAACAAGTTTGTCAAGGGCTTCCAAAATATTGTGGATTCGTATGGTGTTTCCACATATGGAGAAGTCAACCCAGGTACTGGTTATGTTTATGTCACTAGTGCACCTTAGATTTCATGCTAATTGTTGCGGAACATGTGATGAGAATAGAGCCATTGGACAACATTGTGATGACTGGAAAAATCGAGGGGAAGAAAGGCAGAAGCTGACCAAGAGAAATGATGTAGGATGGATTGAGGTGGTGGCATGGAAGAATATCAACAGCAGAGGTGATCCAGAACACCAAAGACCGAGCTATGTGGAGAGACATGAGCGCCTATGCTAGGTAGCATGGCACTTGATGATGATGATGTTGGGGAAGCCTTGATTGAAATGGCATAAGAAAAATATTCACAGGTCATGATCAGCACTCATGAAAGTAGAGGAAAGAGACAGGGACAGTATTTCTTCATTGTGTCATCATTTTGTGATTCTTTATTTTATGGTTTATATTGAACTGTATGCTGTATTAAACCTTTTTTATGGTAAAAATTATATAATTGTTAAAATAAGGTCTCATGTTCATGTTGGATGTGAATGAATGAGTGAACAGACTTTATTTTTAAAGTGTTAAGAATTGGACATGCAGGCCTGTCTGATATTCTGTTATTCTTATCTCTCTGCTCTCTCATTCATACATCACTTATGAAGCTAATCTTAGATGAATCACAGAAACAATGTGCATTATTAATACACAGACTGTGCAATAATTAATAATACATGACTCACTAAAACAAATGTTTGACATGTTGATTATAATTAGCTACGGTAGATCAACATACCACTGTTAGGAGAATGTTTATTATACTAGTTGTCCTATGATATGATGATGATTATTACTATTTTTAATGGGGCATATAGTCTGTACTGATATAGTGTTCCAATAGTTTAGGATTATATGTATAAGGATTGGTTGTGTCTTTTATTTGTTGTGGAAGATTGTTCACCCTTGGGCAAGGTGGAGTACCCGTTTAGCCCCCCAATCAGGGTTACGTGAAGCCATGGGTGCAGGTGGTGGATGAAGATAGGAGCAGCCGATAGATAGTTGTAGGTTATGGTCTCCACCTTCACGACGGTAGGCAGAGGATCTCCTTTTTGAGGAGACAATGACTACGGTCACTGACCAGTATGGTCACTGCTAGGAAGGAAAGCAATGGCAAACTACCTTCTTTACATTTGCCAAGAAAATCATGTTGTGTGGAGCTGATCCACGACTCTGGTGATCAAGTGAGATGGCAGAACATGACCGCCCATGCTTGCCGGCATGGCACATGATGGATGGATGGATGGAAGATTTTTCAACAGCTGAGCTGTGGGGTGCAGTAAGCTTGTTTTGTATAAGTCTGTCTTAGACTTAGGGACATGTAGTATGTTTAGTCGCTAGCTATATCTTGTGTTATAATTAAACAATGGCCAAAGGTTGCTTGGAGCATTTTTATATAGGATTTTGTGAATTAGTTGGCCTTGTTTAAAACTAAATGTGTGTGGAGTGTCAGTAACCGAAGACATTTAAATAGGCTAGAATTGTTGGTAAGTTCTTTTACCATTAATTAAACCCACAGCTCTTTTTTGAAGCGAGTAAAGGCACAGTGTGATTGAATTGGAAAAACCATCCCAGATTGTGGAGCAATAGTCAATATATGTTTGTATATGTAAAGTATAGAATATCTTTCTTGTGTTTTTATCAAGGAAATTTTGAATTTTAGCAAGCTGGTAGATTTATTTTTTTGCTCTCTGTTTAACAAGTGCTTGATCATGGGAGATAAACGTTAGATTTTTATCAATGACAAGACCCAGTACTTTGTGCTAAGTTACAATTTCTACAGACATGTTACGACTGTGGAACTCAAGTTCTTGGTGAGTTTAGAGTGTGAAGTCTTTGCCTGGTCATTATTCAGCACTTTCAGCCCCTTCCCTTGGGTCAGTCTGTTAAATTGCATTAAATTAAGGTTTACTGCATTGTATAATTTCAATACTATTTTCGTTTAAAGAAAGCAGAATATTGCTGTAGATATAACATTTTACATTTCATTGGGTGATCAGTGTTGATGTATATCCTGAAAGCACATGTATTCAGTTATTACAATTGAAAGATTGAGATGGATTCTTATTTATTTACATAAGTGGTGGCCAATGGCTTGCGAACACGGTTCGTGAGCCGCTTACCAGGCATGTCGCGTTGTGTTATAACGTGTTGGTATGGGAGCCGGTTGTTCAGAAAGCAATGGCAAACTACTGAACGTAAAATTTGCCTAATACATCAACAACAGCTGAAAAATGCTGGTGTTGACTGCAACATCCTGCAAGGGATATGCAACATTTAAAAAAAAAAGTGGTGATCTACTGATTTGAAGAGAACAAAGAAACAAAATGAGAGATACTTGTACAATGTTAGCTATACAATTAATACATACATAACTTGTTGAAGCTGATACATCTGTTTGCTTGAACCTTGCTTCCCATAGCTCCCTACACTGTGATCACCTTTCCGTTCCTGTTTGCGGTCATGTTTGGTGATTGTGGACATGGATTCATCATGTTCCTATTTGGTCTGTTCATGATCTTGAAGGAGAAGTCCATTGGCTCTAAAAAACTCACCAATGAGGTTTGTCATATTTTGTATATTGCCTTCATGAATCTGTAGCTTCTAGTTGAGTTCAAGTTCCTAATATGAAATGTATTTTATGGAGTAACTTTGTTTTAATGTACAAGTGCAGAAAGCTGATTGAAAATGCTTGTACAGTTTAGCAAAAGTGTGGCAGCTGATTACATTAGCATATTATATGCAACCGATGCTGAGATGTGTCTTACTAGAATTCAAATCAAATGTAGCAACAATAATAATGTCCAGGGTGTGACACAACTTCAACAACTTTCCAAGCAGGAACAATCAACGGCAATGACAGATCTGAAGGCCGGCAATCATGTAGTTGAAGGCATAATTTATTAGCCCAACGGTCTACTACATCTCAACAAGATCAATAAAAGTATGATAATTTACATTTACCGTGTCTGTTATGTCCAGACGTGACGGTAATTACAATAATAAATATATCCAATATATCGTTGAAAGCACTAGACCCTATTGATTCTCAAGTCGATGCTGCAGTCCTTCTGTCATTCCCAATCTGGATAGATTTGACCTTGCCGTGACGTTCTAAGTCCCGTTTGGATATGTTCACATCTCTCCATTATTTTGGGCTCATATATATAGTTCCTGAATCTTCTCGTTATCCTCTGCAATCTGTGTTGGCCATGACAACGCTGTCCTGCCAGTAAATATCTTCCACGTTCCAGATAACTTCAACGTGCTGCCTCTCTTGTCCAGCTCTCTGATCTGAATGTCTGTTGTTGTTGACAATTTTTCTGACGTCTTCTGTCTTTTTACGTCAGGCTCTTGGTTTTTGTTAACATTTGGTTCGCGACTTTGTCACGAATATTTGTTTACGTCATATCTATTGCGCTACTACTTGGCAACCGATTGTGCGGTTTGTTATAACAGCTGCTTGGTAATGTTCATGTTCATAAACTCTAAAAGCTGAAGATTTCATCATCTAATTTGACGTCTGTCAATAATTTTAGGTGATACAGATTGATTTTGAAGCGAAGTAAGTGTAATTGAAATAGGTTTACCAGGAACCGACAAGACCTGAATGAAAAGGGCTTCTTGGAGTGTTTTAATTTTACAGATGTGGCTATATTAGATTAAATTGTTAGTGATGAAATTTTCCATTTTAAGCATATTTTGATTAAAGATCATGACGTTATGAGACCGGTAGCCAGTTGGAAATTGCTTACAATTTATATAACAGGTTTAGTTCATGATGATGGTAATGGCAACAGCAAAGATGATCAATGGATTTCATGTTCACTGGATTTATGTATCCAGTAATTCCGGACAGTTTTAGGCATTCTGAATGTCACCAACTGGCTTGAGGTAGCTCCCGGTTGGGCAACCACTCAGCCAAAATCATTTTCTTCTACTGGTGTTTAGTTCTGGATGCAGTTTAAGATCCCCTAACTCTGTCAGAAGGGACTAGTTACCACCCAGATCCCAGAGAGAAAACGTGGAACTAATGTCTTTTATGCTGATTTAAGACACTGTCCCTGATACTCAAGAAAACAGCCAAGAAGTGGCTCGTTGAAGATAGAATATATCTATATAGTTTTGGCTGTACTTGGTATCACCAGAAGTGAGAAAGGAGGAGTTAAGACATGCAACGTAATCTGGTTACTTATGACTGCATAGGCAAGATACCTCCCGGACATAGATTCCCACTTCTGGACAATATGTGCGAACCCCCACTAAATGATACAATAATGTGTGTACTTGATTATGCTACACAAACATTTATAAACATTTAGAATTATACAGACAACTGAGTTTAAAATACCACAACTGTGTTTATTATTGCTATTGATGATCATATGATGATGATGATTATATTATGGTATACGTAACTCATCTGGCTGAAAAGCTCAGAAGCACATAGGTCATGCTTCCCCCAGTGAGACGCAGTTCACTGTCAGATTGAAGGAGTCCAAATTGGTCCCTCACAAGGCTAAGTCACTTCCTGATATGGGTTGTTGACTGTCCATTGCTCCTAAGAGATCTGGAATGAAACGAACGGAGATGGGTAGTATCTACGTCTACACATCTCAAACACATATGTCTATACATTCATATAAACATACATTCAAGTCATAATATATGATGGTATGATGATAGATGATGGCATGTTACATAAACATATATCAGTTCTAAATAAATAAATATATATGTATATATTAATAAAACTATTTAGAACATCTATAGCTCAAAACATACATATTCATATACATTTGTGTAATGGAGTGTTTCCCATATAAGTTCACCTCACTTACTCTTTCCCTTTCTGATTCATTCATACTGTCTTGTCTGAAGGGCTGGTCGCACAATCCTGTCGAACATTAAATGCCTTCCCTGAATCTGTCTGGGATATTGAATGTCCTAAGTCATGTCTGTCCTCATGCAGACATCATGCAGACAAGGTGAACTGGTGCCATTCCTCAAACCAAGTGGATTCACCACAATCTTGGTAGGCACTCAAAGTGTTGGTCCAAATAATCAATGTTAAATTGACGCTATCAAGAGACTGGTAACTCTCAGGAATGTCTCCTAAGTAGTCAGTCTCCCCAATGTTTAACATCATACAGGATGAATCTACATGTATCTCCTGTACATGCATAAGCCACACGCTCATGTAGCTTGGATAATGGATTTCTCCAAATTGTCACATACAACAAATCAGACAACCAAGTGGTGAATGAAAGAAGAAAATAGTTCTCAGTGAAATCGTAAAGCTAGAACTGGAACATTAAGTACAAAGAAAATCCACCAGTGTAAAGTTTGGGAGAATATGCAGAACAAGAAACTACACAAGCCTTCAGACTAGCAGACAACTAATCAGAGTAATGGTCTTACCTGGGTTATAGCTAGGAAATCCTGTCATACGACTTCGTACAGAAGTCCAACAGAACGAAATGTTAATATTTCTCCAGTAGGTATCCTAAGAATGCTATTGTGAATTTGCGTCTGAAGTCTTGCTGGCCATGCATGTAGTTTTATTCTAGTCAATTCCTGGCTAGTTTCCAGGTTGGTTAATTAATATGTCCAAGTTCCTGTTAGCTCCACCTATTTTTCATGTAGGACGATTTACCTAGATGGATTAAGTGCCAAATTCTTTTCACCCCTCCTCCTTTCCTGTGACGGGTAGTTTCATCTGTCAATCAAATTGACCGATGTTCCGCCACGTGTCTGAAACAATGCTTTGGCCCATGCAACAGACGTTGCGTCATACCTACATTCCAATCTGCTGGTGCCTCCTCGCTTTCCCAGGAATTAACAAGCTTTATCTCCTGGGTTACGACGAGGTGTAAGGCCTGCATTATATTGCCGTCTTTGGATCACACGGGGTTTTCCCCTGAGTAGCACTGCCATGTATTATTTCAGACGGGTCTGGCTGACCCTCTTATCTCCCATTCTGCCGTGACTGGTTCACACGTTAGGTCCTGTTGAACGTAAGGTGTTAGTCCCTATTCCAACCGCAGGCTTGTAAACTAACACGCAGGCTTGTAAACTAACACGTCAATCTCAACGGACTGGCTCCGCGATGTCTGGTTGATCAGAACATCAAAGGGAAAATCTCTTAGATGTAGAGACCAGACGTTGCTTTGATCTACCAATGTAGTAAAAATG
The DNA here is from genome assembly GCA_963921405.1 of Cepaea hortensis. NCBI lineage: Eukaryota > Metazoa > Mollusca > Gastropoda > Stylommatophora > Helicidae > Cepaea > Cepaea hortensis. The sequence goes on along the minus strand of OY992880.1, from coordinate 67,280,690 downwards.
ATAGTGCGGGCTCTAAGTGACTCTGTATTTTTCTCTTACGTTTTTATCCTCTTCTGGGGAACGTTTATTCTTTTAAAGAATTTTAGAAAAGTATTGTGGGCTCTGTAATTCCTTGAAAACTTGTGTAATTATGATGCTGCCGGGGCTGTCCCGCCACACTGAATCAAAATAGTCAACAGGAACCCTAGTTGCCAATCATTGTTAACTCTTTCGCTACCGTGCGCCCATCTGTGGACAGAATGGATTTGCTGTAATGGCAGTCCGCCCTTTTCGTCCCACAAAATGATCAGTGGTTTATTTCACATATTTCTGCTCCGTTTCGGAATTTTAAGTTACAGTAAACTAAAAAGTAGTACAGCCGAAAGATCTCTACGCCATCTTTGAGCGGTCAATCTTTTTCTAATTTTGGATTCTTGTGAATTTTTAGTTTTAAGGTAGTGTTAATTTGTTTGTTTTGGTTTTTCACAATGGAAACGCCCACCAGTTTGCGTCCACGTAGTATGACTAGAGATCAAGCTAGATTATTGTTTATAATAATATGTGAATGTGAATATTTAGAAAGTAGTTTTAGTTGTGTCTAAAGTTTTAGCACGTGGTGATAAAGAAAAACCAGTGAATGTTCGTCAACAGCTGAGTGTTTGACAATGAAGCACGAATGGCTGAAGTTTACGTCTGTCATTATTGCTATGGGACTTGATCCAAGACCATGTATCAAAGACTACCGGTGTACAAGTGCACATTTATATACTCCTTGGTATGTGGCACTGCCACTACGTTTCCCAGTAATCAATTAGAAAATTATAATATATTTATCACACCATGTTTCATGTATGTCAACCTGAGGGTACCCCAAAAAAAAAAAAATTTATCCTCTTGTTGACTCTGAAGAATATCCAGGAAGCATTTTACCCATTTGAAAATGTGTCCATTGATGATATGATTATTTGGTGGAAGGGCTAAACAAAGCTAAAAAAACCATGCATTGTTGTCTCTACCAAGTCTGTAGTTAGAACTGTTGAGAGCGGATTGCGAAAACCGCAAAGCAAGCTGAAGATGGTCTCCATGAAAATAACACGGCGATGAATGGCTGCGACAGAATGGACCAAATGGTTGGATATTATAATATCCATGATAGGAAAACCATTACGTTGTGGAAGAATATCTACTACTAGATCTTTGAAATTGCACAGATCAATGCTCACATCCTACATTCCATATGGCAAACAGAGAAAGGAGGGAAAAAAATTGTTATAGAAGGATTTCAAGTAAAGGAAAGTGCACATCGCGAAGTAGCTCAGAGTATTCCTGAAAGTTTGACACTCTGCCTGCCGAAGAATTTCAGTCTGTTGCAGGAAATTATGCCGAAAGATTTACATGAGCCAAGCATTTAATAGAATTTGTCGGTGTCAATAGAGACTGTGTTTTTGCAGCACTCGAACTAAACGACACATATCATATTTTGTTTGCTCCGGCTGCACTAATAGACCAGACTTGTGCGCCAAAGTTTGCGTTGCAGCCTATCACAAATAGACTGCCACATATAGTAAATAAAAACAAACAGACATGACAATTAAATGTAAATCTGCCAAGTGTTGTCCTAATTTTTGTCTGACAAAAAAAAAATACATGATTCAGAATCTGCGGCGAAACTTCTTTTCGGATGGTTGATTGGAAGCAATGGTGTTTATAGTTTAGAATAGTGTTGTTTGTTCAGTAAATTCAATTGGATTAGCAGTGATCAGGATATTGGATAACAACGCCCCCTCGGTAAGTACAATGTTTACATTATTTTTACCTCTTTTTAACAAATTATTTTAGAAGTTATATTATTATTTGTATTTTATTTACAACATACAGCAAAAATTCTCCTACCAACATATTCCTTGTGCTATCTCCTTTATTTTGATATATAATACAACATTTCTGCTACAATGTTAACCATTTTCATAACATTATTGCGACATACACCAATTTCCAGATTTCGGCCATTAGTTTTTTTCATTTGTGTGAAAAAGACATGGTTCAGAATATGCACCAAAACTTCCTTTTGGGTGATTTAAATGAGCAATACTGTTTATATTCTTGAAGACAAGTGGTGTTTGTTTGATTATTCAGTAAATTAAACATGATTAGCAGTATAGGAGTGTAGAAAACACATTCTAAATGCAATGTTTACATTATTTTTACCTACTTTTGTCCAATTATTTTACAAATTATATTATTATTTTTATTTTATTTACAACCTAAAGCAAACATTCTCCTACCAACATATTCCTTGTGCAATCCCCTTTATTTTGATATATAATACAACATTTCTGCTACAATTGTAACCATTTTCATAACTTTACTGTGACAGACCCCACCTTCAAGATTTCAGCCATTATTTTTTGTCATTATTTGTGAAAAATACATGGTTCAGAATATGCACCAAAACTTCTTTTTGGGTTACTTTAATGCGCAATACTGTTTATATTCTTGAAGACAAGTGGTGTTTGTTTGATTATTCAGTAAATTAAACATGATTAGCAGTATAGGAGTGTAGAAAACACCTTATATGTGCAGTTTTTTAAATAATTTTTACCTCTTTAATTTCATTTGTTATTATTAAACCTCTCATTATTGTCATAATATTTGTAACCTATCAATTAATTATTAACACTGTCATGTTCCTTGTGCAATCCTCTTTAATTTGATATGTAATACAATAGGTCTTCTACCACCTTAACCATTTTAAAAGCATTATTGTAACACACCCCTAGTTCCAATTTTCTGCCATAAATGTCTGTTTGGTCACAGCCCAGTTTTTGTTTGGTAGTGAAAGAGTTAAATAAATTAACTACTGAAAGCATGTCACAAGCGTGTCTTTCTCCTAACATTGTGTGTTTATTGCATGTTCACGTTGTTAGTTCCAACACCCTTGAGTGAAGAACAAATCTGCCTGTGAGCAAAAGAGCCCCTTTTACATGCAAATAATTAAATAAAACATTCATAAACTATATTTTATGAATTATTTTTCTAGAATGCTAACATAGGAGAAAAGCCATTACATTGTTTTTGTTACTTGTGTACGGAATCTTAATTTTCGTTTTACGTGTGAAATATTGGTCATATTTAATTCTGTTAGCTCATTTGCCCTTGCTGGTGCTAATAAATACATACACATCAGCTTCTTACAACTGCCTACCTAAATTCCTGTCCAAATGTGTGTGGTTTATAGGCTGTCTGGTGGTATACAAGTATAATATTCCAGAAATAAAGATGTGTAGTCAAAGTCATGACAGCTGCCCAGCAATCTGGCTTGTTTCCTGCTGCAACTATAGGGTGACAGCCAATAGACAAAATAAAGTCAAGAAAACCCAACAAGCTACCAGTACCACAACTGAACAATAACTGCAAGATATAAAATAAAAACAAGTGTAGCAATTCCTTCAAATAATATCTAATATGAAAAGAAGTGACAGGATCAGAAATTATAAATAAAGAATGTCAGCAGTTGATTTGATCAAGGGACAGTGTGTCAGACTGTTGGATCATGTGAACAAGACGACTTGCAAATAGAACATCACTATACACATTTACATTTAGATACAGCTTAAACAAGACAGGAGGCACACCACACCCTGCAAGCCATGGATTTAGAGAAATGGCAGAGATAACAAATGTCCCTTGTACACATCCAACAAAAGGGCCTAGGACCTTGGGACTCTAGAACAGTTTTTGTAACCTAACACTCACAGACATAACAAGGACAGCAGACAGAAAGAAAGAGGTCATGAAAAGGTCATGGTTCAATCAAACAAATGTATCAGATCACAAATGTGTTTTGACATATCAGTGCATTCATGAAACACATTAAGCAGAATAAACAGACTGTAGCAGTATTGGATGGTGAAGAAGAAAGGGTGTATACAACTAAATAATGTTTGAAAATTACTGCAGGAAAAGAGAGTGCAGACTCATAATTGAAAAAAAAAACAGCATGAAACAAACAAACATTATTGAAATAAGTAATCATTCAAATAAAAAAAAGTTAGTTGCATATCCTGTACAGGACATAGCAGTCAACCCCAGCATTTTTTGGCTGTTTGTGATTCCTGGACAAATTTACATTCAGTAGTTTGCCATTGCATTCTGAATTCAAATAAGCAGGCCATGAATACAGCTTGTGATGTGTGAGGGTCCTCCTTGAATGCAAGCACACTGTTTTCACATGCAATCTATTAATTATCTGTATTGGAAAGATAGGAATGTCTGTGTATTTTGCTGAACTAAAACTGTTGTTATTTACAGATAGCAAACACCTTCTTTGGAGGCCGATACATTATCATGATGATGGGTCTGTTTTCCGTCTATACTGGGATCATCTACAACGATGCATTCTCCAGATCTTTCAATATATTCGGCACCCATTGGCATCCCGATTATCCGTATGTATTTCCAGTTATTGTTGTTTGGTTATGTTTGTTAGTGGTTTTTCTGTGTGTTACTTGAATGTATGTCATGTTTGATGATGTTAACACTTTAGACTGGCTACACTGTATTCTGCAGAGTAAATATTTGAAGCATTTATAGGTAGGCCACACCTGAAATGATTGAATATTCAAACACACTTTTTAATTTATCAGTCCAGTCCTGTGGAACACCCATCACATGAGAGAGAGAGAGAGAGAGAGAGAGAGAGAGAGAGAGAGCGGTGGTGGTGGTGGGGGGGGGGGGGGAGATAGAATGAAAGTGGCTGAATGAGAAGAGAAGGAGAAAGAGAGTTAACAATAAAGTAATGTATAGGAGAAAGAGAGTTAACAATAAAGTAATGTATAACACTTCCAAGGTTCACTCTGTGGGCAGGACACTGTGTTAGATGTGGACCGTGGTTCAAGGTTCACTCAGTGAGGAGGACACTGTTAGCTGTAGACTGTGATTCAGGGTTTACTCTGTGGGTAGGACACTGTGGTAGCTGTGGACCGTGATTCAAGGTTCACTCAGTTTCTATTACCAGGATTACAGCTGTTATATATTTCATCATCCAGTGGTTTGTCTTAAGTGGACTTGTTTCCCACAAGAGTGTTTTGAACATTTTCTCTATCTGAGGAGTCTCACTGGTGGAGTGGTCAAGCCACCCGCCTTGCTGTCTAAGTGAGGGGTCTCACTGGTAGAGGGGTCAAGCCACCTGCCTTGCTGTCTAAGTGAGGGGTCTCACTGATAGAGTGGTTAAGCCACCTGCCTTGCTGTCTGAGGAGTCTCACTGGTAGAGTGGTCAAGCCACCTGCCTTGCTGTCTGAGGGGTCTCACTGGTAGAGTGGTCAAGCCAACCTGCCTTGCTGTCTTAAGTGAGGGGTCTCACTGGTAGAGTGGTCAAGCTACCTGCCTTGCTGTCTGAGGAGTCTCACTGGTAGAGTACTCAAGCCACCTGCCTTGCTGTCTGAGGCGTCTCACTGGTGGAGTGGTCCAGCCACCTGCCTTGCTGTCTAAGTGAGGGGTCTCACTGGTGGAGTGGTCAAGCCACCTGCCTTGCTGTCTAAGTGAGGGGTCTCACTGATAGAGTGGTTAAGCCACCTGCCTTGCTGTCTGAGGAGTCTCACTGGTAGAGTGGTCAAGCCACCTGCCTTGCTGTTTGAGGAGTTTCACTGGTAGAGTGGTCAAGCCACCTGCCTTGCTGTCTGAGGAGTCTCACTGGTAGAGTGGTCAAGCCACCTGCCTTGCTGTCTAAGTGAGGGGTCTCACTGATAGAGTGGTCAAGCCACCTGCCTTGCTGTTTGAGGAGTTTCACTGGTAGAGTGGTCAAGCACCTGCCTTGCTGTCTGAGGAGTCTCACTGGTAGAGTGGTCAAGCCACCTGCCTTGCTGTCTAAGTGAGGGGGTCTCACTGATAGAGTGGTTAAGCCACCTGCCTTGCTGTCTGAGGAGTCTCACTGATAGAGTGGTCAAGCCACCTGCCTTGCTGTCTGAGGGGTCTCACTGATAGAGTTGTCAAGCCACCTGCCTTGCTGTCTAAGTGAGGGGTCTCACTGATAGAGTTGTCAAGCCACCTGCCTTGCTGTCTGAGGGGGGTCCCTGGTAGAGTGGTCAAGCCACCTACCTTACTGTTTGAGGGGTCTCACTGGTAGAGTGGTCAAGCCACCTGCCTTGCTGTCTGAGGAGTCTCACTGATAGAGTAGTCAAGCCACCTGCCTTGCTGTCTGAGGAGTTTCACTGGTAGAGTGGTCAAGCCAACCTGCCTTGCTGTCTTAAGTGAGGGGGGTCCCTGGTAGAGTTGTCAAGCCACCTACCTTACTGTTTGAGGGGTCTCACTGGTAGAGTGGTCAAGCCACCTGCCTTGCTGTCTGAGGAGTCTCACTGGTAGAGTAGTCAAGCCACCTGCCTTGCTGTCTGAGGAGTTTCACTGGTGTAGTGGTCAAGCCACCTGCCTTGCTGTCTGAGGAGTCTCACTGGTAGAGTGGTCAAGCCACCTGCCTTGCTGTCTGAGGGGGGTTTCACTGGTAGAGTGGTCAAGCCACCTGCCTTGCTGTCTGAGGGGGGTTTCACTGGTAGAGTGGTCAAGCCACCTGCCTTGCTGTCTGAGGGGGGTTTCACTGGTAGAGTAGTCAAGCCACCTGACTTGCTGTCTGAGGGGAGTCTCCCTGGTAGAGTGGTCAAGCCACCTGCCTTGCTGTCTAAGTGAGGGGTCTCACTGGTAGAGTGGTCAAGCCACCTGCCTTGCTGTCTGGGGAGTCTCACTGGTAGAGTAGTCGAGCCACCTGCCTTGCTATTTGAGGGGTCTCACTGGTAGAGTGGTCAAGCCACCAGCCTTGCTGTCTGATGGGTCTCAGTGCCATTTGTCCAATGAGTTGGTTTGCCTTATTGCATCTATTTTCGATCTTATCTTCTGATTTGCCATTTGATGATATTTACTTCCTAGGTACTTGAAACTCTTTACTTGTTTCAGGCGGTGTTCATTTAGGTGAATTGTTCTTGTGTTTTCTTTTTTAGTTATAGTCATTACCTCTGTTTTACATGTGCTAATTTTCATGTTATGTTCTCTACACATTTTGTTTAGACTATTCATGTGGTCTTGTAATTCAGCTTCTGATTTTGTTATTAATGCTTGGTCATCTGCAAACAGGAGTTCTCTAATGGTGTAATTTGCTGATGGTTTTTCTTCCGTGTTCTCGTCATGCGGTGTTCTTGCAGTTTCTGTTTGGCTTGTTTCTTTACATATGTTGTCTATATATGTTGTCTATATATGTTATAAACAAGAGAGGGGACAGGGCACAGCCTTGTGCAGCCAGGATGGTTAGGATTGGCTGGCCTCTCCCAGGATGGGTGAAAAGTGAAAATCAATAGCTTGCCAATGACCCGCAGACTACACAAGTCAACCCCACCTCCACGTGGTGTAGACCGGGAAACCATGACCGCGAGGTTATGGGCTAACTGCGCAATGGCTCCCCATAGGGGATGGACTCTCTATGGTCAGAATTTTGTCCTAGACCTGCGACTGCCCTAGCAAGCCAGCAGGGGATCTTCATACTGCTTGTATAAAAACTAAGCAAATATAAACGGACTGACCCAAATGGATATAGACCCGGCAATGTTAATGGACTACGAGATAGATCAGCGATTCAAAAACTAGGCACAATGTTTGTTTTTCTATAGTATGCAAATAAAATAATTCACAAGGGGCATTTGAACAGTTTTGTACTTTAGTATGAACAAGTTAAGACATATACCTGGAAACTGGTGTGAACTGTAGTTCCTCTCTACGTATTCACACCTCAAGGTGATGCACTTCTCCCATCTCTTGCTCGCCAGTCTGATGACCTGATTGTGGAACTCCCCTGTTTGGACTCGGAACCACATCTCCAGCTCATTTATCAAGTTCTAGTTGTTAGCAATGGAAACATGAAGTAGTCACTAGGTACCAGTTATGGTGGATGGGGCATGATGCCATACTCCCACTGTTGGGTATGGTTGATGGCACCATCGGATGGGGCATTTTCCTGAAGCAGATGGATGCCTCTGGACAGTACCTCGTGTCTTTTGGCTTGATTTCTTCTTGTAACTTCTGGAGAAGGCTTTGGTAGTACATGGAGTTGTAACTTCTGGAGAAGGCTTTGGTAGTACATGGAGTTCATAGTATGGCCAAGTTAAAGGTAGTCAGTGAGTTATCATGCAGCAGTCCCAAAAAAATAATGAGCATGACCTATTCCGCAGAGGGCACCATCTTTATCTTCTTTGATGGTGGCAAAGAAGAATATTTCCATTGTTTCCTATAGATTTTAGTCTTGATTGTCATAAAACTACACCCAACATTCATCCACCATTACCAGCGTATGAAAAAAATCATCTTTGCCCGCATTGGAAATGTCCAACATCCGTGAGGCTTCTTCGGCTCGATGCGCCTTATAGAATGATGTGAGAAGGATGGGGACCATGGGACAGACACCTTTGACATGTGAAGCAGTTTGTGTCAAATCCTCAGTGTGATCTCTTGACTTAGTCCCAACTCGGCCATGATTTTGTTCTGCACAGGACATGCAGCATGCTTATTGTGTAATCTAATGTAGTGAGTGCCGCTGTCAAGCACCTTTAACATTGTTGCTGTTGTCTTTACAGATCTGATCAGTTGAGAGGTGAAAATAATAATATACAGCTGAGTCCTATACATGATCACAGAAACGCTTCAGCCTATCTCATTGGTGTTGATCCTGTAAGCAGATTATATTTTCTTTCATCTGTGATTGTCAGACATACGTTGCACATTTCATTTTTAGATGTCACATGGTAATATAATTGCCTTAGAAAAATATCTAATGCACTCACCTATTGAGCCCACACTGGGTTAAAATGTCTCTAAAAGTGGGAGGTTTTCAGCGAGCACTTGACTGTTAAAATGTCTCTGAAAGTAGGGGTTTTCAGCGAGCACATGGCCGTGTTAAATGAGTACCAGAGAGTGTTCTGAAGGTGCTCTGATGTTGCCCACACAATCCACCAGGTATTATTTGGTCAGGATAATGTAGGCCTGTCACCATACCATAATGAAATGAAATGTTTCTGCTGAGATGAAACTACATAATAATTCTTTAAATGAGATACATCTTAAATTATGCAATATTTCCTTTTAGAAGAGTGCATACCCTTGTTGTCAAATTGTAGGAAAAATTGCCAATTTCCTTAATGATGGAAAGATGTGTATGTAAAAGAAGTGCAGATTTGGTCAGACAGTTGTCAGTTGTTGCCTTGATAAAATTCAGTGGTTTCCCATGTTTTACTGATCTTGGTAGGGGCACATAGATGAGTCAAACAGTAACCTAGCAGGTGTGACATCAGAGACTGCTTGCTTGTGTTTGCTGGCTGTGAACTCCAGCGTGAAGTCCTGTATGTCGGATGAATACACCCTGTTGCCCAACATCAATGTGATGTCATACCGGACTGAGGTTTGCATGAGTATCCGTTGTCCCATGTCTGGCTTATTGGTGTGCAAACTGGTGGTTCCTCGCCATGCAGGCAGATACTCTCCGGCTTCGGAGGAATCATCAATCCTACTGATGTTAGCCAGGTCCCCGAAGAGACCTGTTGCCCAGGACGCACGACGTGGACATGTCAGCAGATCTTGGCCAGTATAAGATGTTCCATGTTTCACCTAAGGAAGAGGGGAGGGGCAACAAACTGTCATTTACTGCCAATATAGTAAAATGTTCACACACAAAAACATAAGAAACGACCGAGAAGTGTGGTCCAACTGCACCACCACAGCCACAAAATGCAGCCAATCGACCATAAGCATGTTTTCATCAATAAGATGTGACATGAGAGGGTAGAGTTCCCATATTGTATTTTCAGCTAAGAAAAAAACCCAGAAATAAGACTGCCTATGAGACGGTAGAGTTCCCATATTGTATTTTCAGCTAAGAAAAAAACCCAGAAATAAGACTGCCTATGAGACGGTAGAGTTCCCATATTGTATTTTCAGCTAAGAAAAAATCCCAGAAATAAGACTGCCTGTGGATAACATTAATATTGGTTTAATGTGTTTATTTATATAGATTTGGCAGTCGGCTAAAAACAAGATTTTGTTCTTGAACTCACTGAAGATGAAAATGGCTATCATTCTTGGAGTCATTCACATGTTGTTTGGTGTCTGCCTCAGTGTGTTCAACCACCTGTAAGTACCCAAGTACAGTTTGAGGTTCACTTCGTTCATGCTCACAGCAAAGACACATGTTTACATCACAAGAATCAGTGTCATGCATGTGAAAATATTCATGTGCTAAAGTTCTATTCTGTTTTATCAACAAGAATGAGGGCAACAGAAGTGGCCATGTTTTAGTGGTAACATTCTGTTCTATTTAACTAACAAGATTGAGTGTAACAAAAGTGACAATGTTTATGTGGTAACATTCTGTTCTATTTAACTAACAAGTCTGAGTATAACAAAAGTTGCATTTATATGGTTACGTTGTTCTATTCAATTAACAAGATTGGGTGTAACAAAAGTGACATTGTTTATGTGGTAACATTCTGTTCTATTTAACTAACAAGATAGAGTGTAACAAAAGTTGCATTTATGTGGGTACGTTGTTCTATTCAATTAACAAGATTGGGTGTAACAAAAGTGACATTGTTTATGTGGTAACATTCTGTTCTATTTAACTAACAAGATAGAGTGTAACAAAAGTTGCATTTATGTGGGTACGTTGTTCTATTCAATTAACAAGATTGAGTGTAACAAAAGTGACATTGTTTATGTGGTAACATTCTGTTCTATTTAACTAACAAGATAGAGTGTAACAAAAGTTGCATTTATGTGGGTACGTTGTTCTATTCGATTAACAAGATTGAGTGTAACAAAAGTGACATTGTTTATGTGGTAACATTCTGTTCTATTTAACTAACAAGATAGAGTGTAACAAAAGTGAGATTGTTTATGTGTTAACATTCTGTTCTGTTTAACTAACAAGATTGAATAACAAAAGTTACGTTTATATGGTAACATTGTTCTATTTAATTAACTAAAATGAGTGTAACAAAAGTGAAGCTGTTTGTCTATTATATAACATTGTTCTATTTAATTCATAAAAATTAATAAGTTATAGTAAACATGATCTCAGAGCTATTGTACAGTGTTTAGTGAGGAGCTTGCTCAGAGAGGAGACTGAGGCACTTTGGGAGGTATTTGCATGGAGTGGTGGTTTCTTTGCTGTGTGTCTATCCAGAAAGTCATCAATGCAGACTGTTTCTCCATCCATCATGTGCCATGCCAATAAGCATGGGCGGTCATGTTCTGCCATCTCACTCAATCACCAGAGTTGTGGATCAGCTCCGTGTTTCTGTCTCGACCATGCCACATGGCCAAGCCATCCAGGTATTTACTTCTTGGTCTTCCCCTTGGTCTCTTCCCTTCGATCTTGCCAGTTGTCACCAAGTTCTCCAGTTCATCTCTTCTCACAAGTACCCAGAAAATTTTGACTGTCTAGTCTAATGTCTCTAATCAGTTTACGATCTCCATTTGTTTCTTGAAGGACTTGTTCATTGGTTTTTCTGTCTGTCCTTGGTATTCTTTGCATTTTCCTCAGAAACCACATTTCCACAGCCATCAGATGTTTTTCAGCTTGTCTGCTCATTGTCCACGCTTCACATCCATATAAAAGTACAGATTCTATGTAGCACTTCAACACTCTTTTTTTAATTGATATCTTTTTATTGGTCAGTATGTTTTTCATCTTGCAAAAGGCTACCTTCGCAATGGCAATTCTTGTTCTAATCTCTTCAAGGCATCTCCCATCAGATGTTATGACTGTTCCAAGATAGCTGTACCGATTCACTTGTTTAAGAATATGCCCAATTACTTGTATATTACATTGTGGTATTTATTCCTTCCTAGTGATGACCATAATCTGTCTTCTTACAATTCAATTCTAACCCTAGTTGTTCACTGTGTGCAACAACTGCATCTACTAAATGTTGCAGGTCCTGTTCATTGTCTGCAATCAGGACTGTATCATCTGCATATCTGATGTTATTGATGTATCGTCCCCCAATGTTGATTCCTTCCATATCTTCTCCATCCATCATGTGCCATGCCAATAAGCATGGGCGGTCATGTTTTGCCATCTCACTCGATCACCAGAGTCGTGGATCAGCTGCGTGTTTCTGTCTCAACCATGCCACGTGGCCAAGCCATCCAGGTATTTAATTCTTGGTCTTCCCTTTGGTCTCCTCCCTTCGATCTTGTCAGTTGTCACCAAGTTCTCCAATTCATTTCTTCTCATTACACCCAAAAAAATTTGACTGTCTACGTCTAATGTTAGCGGGGTTAGCGGGGTAGGGGTATCAAAGGAGATGTAAGACGCCTCCTTTCCTCCGTTAGCCTACGGGACACCCTTGGGCAAGGTGGAGTACCCGTTTAGCCCCCCGATCAGGGTTACGTGAAGCCATGGAAGCAGGTGGTGGATGGAGTGTGAGAGCAGCCGACAGTTTGTTGTTGGTTATGGTCTTGCACTCTGCGGCGATAGGCAGATGATCTCATCAGTAGAGACAATGGCTATGGCCACCGACTAGTACAGTCACTGCCCAGAAGGAAAGCAACGGAAAACTACCTTCTGCAAAACTTGCCAAGAAACCATAACAACCATGAAAGAAAACATAATAAGAAAGAGATCTGGTGGCGAGACCCCCAGGCCAGGCAGATCAGATAACACTGGGGAAGAGTGTGACGCAGGGACCAGTACTAGTAATCGTGATGACGGAGTTAATCCTGACTGTGTTACCAAGGAAATTCCCTGTGTCAGACTAAGAAACAGAGTGAGAATGGCAACGTGGAATGTGAGAAGTTTGTATGAGGGAAAGCTTAAAGTAGTGTGTGATGAGATTGAGAGGTTAAACATTCACATTTTAGGAATTAGTGAACATCGCTGGAGCGGCAAGGGACATTTCACAACTGAAAATCGAAGTATTTTCATTTATTCTGGTAGAGATGTCGGAGGCCAGAGTGGAGTGGCATTTTGTTTAGATAAGACAACTGCAAAAGCTTTAATGGGATATAATCCAGTTAGTGATAGAATCCTCACTATTAGACTTAAAGGCCGTCCAAAAAACACAACTCTCATACAGATATATGCACCTACTTCAACAGCAGAGGAGGACGAAATTGAAGATTTTTACAACACACTACAAGACACATTAAATAAGATTGGTCATAATGATATAGCAATAATAATGGGAGATTTTAATGCTAAAGTGGGTGCAGGAAGAGCTGAAAATGAGAGACACATTTTAGGAAAATTTGGATTAGGAAATAGAAATGATGCAGGTGACAAATTAATTGAATTTTGCACAGAAAATGAGTTAACGATAGCCAACACACTTTTTAAACAACATCCAAGAAGACTCTTCACATGGAAGTCTCCAGACAGTTTTACCAAAAATCAGATAGATTATATTTTAATACAAAGAAGATGGAGATCAAGCATAACATCTGCAAAAACCCTACGAAGTGCAGACTGTGATACAGATCATCAGTTATTAGAAGCAGATCTGAAATTAAAACTCAAAAAGCTTACCCGAGGACCAAGGCCACTTCGTTTTGATCTCACACAAATACCGGACACATACAACATAGAAGTTAGGAATCGCTTTGGGGTCTTGATGTCTGTACAAGAAGAAATGACACCTGATGAACTGGCAGTACAAGCTAGAGATATCTTGATAACTGCAGCCAAAGATTTCATTCCGACCAAGAAAACGCAACGTAAGCCATGGATTACATCAGACACGTTAGAATTAATAAAACAACGAAGGGAGCTGAAACAGAAAGGAGATGAATCCGATAGCAGGATGAAGTATAAATCTTTAACTCGAGAAATAAGAAAGAACACAAGAAAGGACAAAAATCAATATATACAAGATAGCTGTACCAGAATAGAGCAATATCATAAGGCTGGAAGAGATTATGAAATGTTCAAGGAAATGAAGTTATTGACAAGAAATGTTCAACCTCAATTGAATGTTATCTGTGACAAGATGGGAAATACCTTAACAGAATCTAGACAAATTCTAGAAAGATGGCAGGAGTACTGCAGTGGAATGTATGATATGAGTGACAGTGAGGATATGAATGAGATACATGAGCCAATGACAGCAGAGACAGAACCTGAACCCTCATTAGATGAAATTGCTTGGGCTATAAGGAACCTGAAGAATGGTAAATCACCTGGATGTGATGAGATACCAGCTGAACTAATTAAAGCAGGAGGAGAAGAAAGCATACACATATATCATGCATTATGTACAAAGATTTGGAAATATGGTATATGGCCAAAAGATTGGAAGAGAACTATCTTCATTCCAATACCAAAAAAGGGCAACCTGAAATTATGCACCAACTATAGAACTGTTGCCCTGATAAGTCATGCAAGTAAAATTCTACTAAAAGTCATAATGCGACGACTTAGTAAGAAAATGGAAGAAGAGATTAACGTAGTTCAAGCTGGATTTAGACAAGGAAGAGGAACAAGAGATCACATATTCAACATGCGTTTAATAATAGAGAAGTGCAGAGAATTTAATGTAAACCTATTCTCATGTTTTGTGGATTATTCAAAGGCATTTGACTGTGTACAGCATCAGAAACTTTGGGAAATCATGAGGAATATGGGCTTTCCTTCACGTGTAGTACATCTCATAAAAATGCTATATCTGGACCAACAAGCAGCAGTTAGAATAGATGGCGAGACATCAGATTGGTTTGACATCAAGCAAGGAGTCCGTCAGGGCTGCGTGCTGTCACCCTATTTGTTTAACCTGTATGCCGAAAATATAATGAGAAATGTAAGAGATGATATAAACAGGGAGCCATATGATGCCCTAAATATCGGCGGTCATGACATACCAGAGATTCGATATGCTGATGATACAGTATTACTATCCACAACACAGAATGGCATAGAAAACCTTATAGCCTCAACACAATTGAATAGTGAAAATCACAACTTATATCTTAACATAGCAAAAACTAAGATAATGCATACAGATAAAACTACTATGGAGAAAGAAATATACATTAATGGGGGAAAATTGGAGGTGGTGGAAAATTTTGAATATCTTGGGTCATTGATTACGAATAATGGTGACACAATGAAAGAAATAAAACGGCGACTATCCATTGCTCTTCAAAGACTAAAACAGATGAATAAATTATGGTGTGGGACAGACAGAACTACAAAAATTAGATTTTTAAGAGCATGCATCTTTCCCATTGCAACATACGCCTGTGAGACATGGACACTTACTAAACAAGCTGAACAGCGCATACATGCCTTTGAATATAAATGTTATAGACGAGTTCTAAGAATATCTTGGGTAAAGAAAAGAACAAATGCATCCATACTTCAAGAGTTGAATATTGAGGAGGGATGGCTATTGAAGACGATAAAACAAAGAAAATTGAAGTATTTTGGTCACTTGAAACGTCACGACAGTTTGGAGAGAACAATAATGGAAGGGTATATGCCTGGGAAGAGAGGAAGAGGAAGGCCAAAGAGAAGATGGGTGCAGGATGTGGCGGATGATCTCCAGATGGGTGTATCAGACGCGGGACATCTTGCTTGTGATCGAGAAGTTTTCCGGAGGGTTGTTATGGGAGCGAGGTTCTGTAAAGGACATGCTACTGAATGAATGAATGACGTCTAATGTTTCTAATCAGTTTACAATCTTCATTTGTTTCTTGTAGGACTTGTTCATTGGTTTTTCTGTCTGTCAATGGTATTCTTTGCATTTTCCTCAGAAACCACATTTCCACAGCCATAACAAATGTTCTTCAGCTTGTCTGCTCATTGTCCACGCTTCACATCCATATAAAAGTACAGGTTCTATGTAGCACTTCAACTCTCTTTTTCTCGTTTCAATTGATATCTTTTTCTTGGTCAGTATCGATGATATCGCCAAACATAATGTTCTTGGCATCTGTGAAGAAGGTAGTTTGCCTTCTTATCAGTGACCATACTGGTCAATGACCCTAGCCATTGTCTCCTCAAAAAAAGAGATCCTCTGCCTACCGTTGTGAAGCTGGAGACCATAACCCACAACTATCTGTCAGCTGCTCTTCAATCTCATCCACCACCTGCACCCATGGCTTCACGCAACCCTGATCGGGAGGCTAAACGGGTACCCCACCTTGCCCAAGGGAGTCCCGTAGGGTAGCGGAGGGAAGGAGGCACCTTACTTCACCTTTGATAGGGGATACCCCTAACCCGCCAACCCATATCTTCTATATTTCTGAAAATATTTTCACTGTACAGGAAAAAAAGATCTGGAGACATTACACATCCCTGTCTCACACCTCTCTTAATAGGCTGATATTGACCTACTTCATTATCAATTCTTATGGCAGCTTGTTTCCAATATATGTCTTTTACAAGTCTAAGGTCTTTTCCATCAATTTGTAGATCTTCAAGCATCCTAATGTTGACATGTCTCACTTTATCAAAAGCTTTGTGTAGTCACTAAAGCAAACCCACATTGTTCCTCTCCTATTTCAGGTTGTATTTTCTTCCTAACTCTTTGCATGATAATTCTTAGCAAAATCTTTGTGATGTGACTCATGCTAATTGTTTGATGTTGATCACATTCCAAGGCTCCTGATTTGTTTGGAATTGTAATAAATACAGAATTACATAATTCATGAGGTATATCTCCAGTATCATATATTGTATTCAGGAGTCTGGTAACTTTATGTATTCCGTATTCTTCTAAAGCATTAATCATTTCTGTTGTGATGCTGTCTGAATCGGGTGTCTTGCCAGTTTTCATATGGTTAAGAGCATTCTGAACCTTCAAAATTGATGGTCCTTCATTATTATTTTGAATATCATACTGTTCTTCTCTGTTATCATCATAAAGGTTTTTCACATAATCTGACCATACATGTAAAATCTGATCTTTTTCTGTTATGATTTTTCCATCTTTTGTCTTTAGGCAGCCTATTTCTGGTGCTGTGTAAATGCCAAGTTTGTAAGGAGAATCAGAAGTTATTTTAGGGCTACTGAATGGGAAATAATTGCATGCAGGTGCTTCTTGCACACTTGCAGAAATAGTCTTGATATAACTTGTGTGGCACTAACAAGAGTCTGTGAGTTGACATTGGCCACGTAATTGTTTCATCCATGGCTACCCATATTTGTTTCATCACTTTGTAACTAAACTCATTTTCATTTGTGAACCTACAGACACTTCAGAGATTACATTGATATCTTTGTGAAGTTTATTCCTGAACTGCTGTTTCTGGGATGTTTGTTTGGTTACCTGGTGGCTATGATTTTCTACAAGTGGATCATGTTTGATGCAACCAGGGCATCTTGTGCTCCAGCATTGCTCATTCGTAAGTGTTTCCATTTCTTGTTTAGACATTTCTCAGTGTAGACTTGTATACTATGTGTAATTCTTGTTTAGACATTTCTCAGTGTAGACTTGTATACTATGTGTAATTGTTGCAGCCTTTCACTTATCTTAGAACTCACAAATATGATTTATTTATGTCATCATAGGCATAGGGTATATCTTAAATTAAAAAGCACAAATATTCTCAAATAGTGTCTCAAAATTGGTGATGCACCATGAAACATATTTGACTGTAAATTGTTGAACAAACTAGAAATGTGAAGGTTTGAGGGAGAGATGAACAGAATTAGTCCTAGCAAGAAGATATCTGACAGTTTTATATTGCGGCATAGAAAAAATATCTGTTTCACAAATGATTGTCAACACAGGAGGCTGTAGACACACATGCGGATCAACTCCACATGGTAAGAACTATAAGAAGAAGATTGACTAAACAGGCATCTTCTGTGGTCGTACCTTCCTGTCTATTATTATACCACCTTGAACAGTGTACCTATAGAATACATTATTTACAGCAATGAGTTTCTGCCTCTAGGAACTTTTGAGAAAGGTTGGTTTCATTTCAAAAAGAAAACTGCCATTAAACATACTAATGTCTCAAACATCCCAGTCTCTTTCTTCACATGTATCACATGAGGAGGAATTACTTCACAGACAAAATTACTTCACAGACAGAATCACACATGCTATTGTCTCTATGGGTAGGTTTTTCTTATTTTTGAAACTTAACCTGGGCTGTGACCATGTCGCTCCAACAATTACAAGCTCTTTTGAGGTCACAAGTGACCTGAAGGCCAGTACATCGGGCTTGAGGGTGAAAACTCAGTCTTGCAGGGATCTCCGACCAACTAACCAATCTAACTGTTACTGATGATTGTAAAATAGCTGCCTTGTTTACTTGTGTTCAGATTACATCAACATGTTATTGATGATTGTAAAATAGCTGCCTTGTTTACTTGTGTTCAGATTACATCAACATGTTATTGATGATTGTAAAATAGCTGCCTTGTTTACTTGTGTTCAGATTACATCAACATGTTATTGATGATTGTAAAATAGCTGCCTTGTTTACTTGTGTTCAGATTACATCAACATGTTATTGATGATTGTAAAATAGCTGCCTTCTTTACTTGTGTTCAGATTACATCAACATGTTCATGTTCAAGTACACCACACCAATCAATGGAGAGTTGTGTGACCCCAATCTGACCTTTTATGAGGGACAGGTGAGTCAACGTGTTACTTTTGCCTTGATTATACTCATTTACAGGTTTGTCACAACCATGGATTATATATATTTATTAAGTGTCTTTACAAATGGTGTGGATGATACTGTTCTGGCACATCCCTTGTTCTCCAGCAAAATGTGTCAATTCATGCGCTAATATCTTTCTATGCCATGATGCAAGCTTGCCTGGAATCTTCCCTTACTCCCTTTCCCTATCTTTTCTTTCCATCATTCTTTCTTGTTGTCCTCATAAACCAGAGTCGTGGATCAGCTCCGTGTGTCTGTCTCGACCATGTCGCGTGGCCAAGCCATCCAGGTATTTACTTCTCGGTCTTCCCCTTGGTCTCCTCCCTTTGATCTTGCCAGTTGTCACCAAGATCTCCAAGTCATTTCTTCTCATAACATGCTCAAAAAATGTTGACTGTCTTCGTCTAATGTCTCCAATCAATTTACAATCTTCATTTGTTTCTTGTAGGACTTGTCCATTGGTTTTTCTTTCTGTCTATGGTATTCTTTGCATTTTCCTCAGAAACCACATTTCCACAGTCATCAGATGTTTTTCAACTTGTCTGCTTATTGTCCACGCTTCACTTAAATATAAAAGTACAGGCTCTATGTAACACTTCAACACTCTTTTTCTCGTTTCAATTTATATCTTTTTATTGGTCAGTATGTTTTTCATCTTGCGAAAGGCTATCTTCACCATGGCAATTCTTGTTCTAAGCTCTTCAAGGCATCTTCCATCAGATGTTATGACTGTTCCGAGATAGCTGTACCAATTCACTTGTTTAAGAGTATGCTCATTTACTTGTATATTACATTGTGGTATTTCTTCCTTCCTAATGACGGCCACTGCATAAAAATACTGTGAACAGAATCAACTACTGTTTATTGCCTTCATCGACCTCACAAATGCATTTGATTTGGTCAGTCATGAGGGTCTGTTCAAGGCACTAAAGAAGATTGGCTGCCCGCTAACTCTTCTGTCCATTGTGGAATCGTTCCACACAGGCATGAAGGGTATAATCAAGTTTGATGGTGCAACCTCTGAAGAGTTTGAAATCAAGAGTGGAGTTAAGCAAGGTTGTGTACTAGCTCCCACTCTCTTTGGAATATACTTTTCACTTCTACCGAAATATGCATTTCGTGATCAGGATGGTGGTATATACATTCACTCACGCTCAGATGGCAGCCTCTACAATGCTCAGAGATTGAAGGCCAAGACCAAAATTAGGAGGGTACTGATCAGAGAGTTGCTTTTTGCAGATGATGCTGCATTTACGACCCACACTGAGGAAGAATTACAATGTCTACTATCTGTATTCTCCAATGCTTGTTCTGAATTTGGTTTAACAATTAGCAAAAAGAAGACAGATTATGTCACAAGGTGCACATGGGGCACCATCAATCTTTATTGACGACGCCGAACTAGAGATGGTAGACCATTTTACATATCTAGGATCAGTGGTAAATAGCAAATATCCCTAGATCAGGAAATCAACATCCAGATTGGTAAGGCAGCAACAACAATGAACATGTTAGCAAAAAGAGTCTGGGAGAACAGGAAGCTTACTGCCAAAACAAAAGTCCTTGTCTATCAAGCCTGTGTCCTTAGTATTCTTCTTTATGGCAGTGAAACCTGGACAACTTACTCACACCAAGAGAAACGTTTAAACAGCTTTCATATCCGCGAAGAATTCTTGGTATTAAGTGGCAAGACAATATCACAAATACTGAAGTATTGGAAAGATCAGGTTGTGTGACGGTTTATTCCATGCTCAGTCTTAAAAAGTCGCTTAAAAGTCGACAGAGTCGACTTCATCGCACCGGGTTGAAAGCTGTTAAAACGTTTCTTTCCGCAGTGCGGAAGGCGTCGCACAAAGCACGAACTCCGTAGCTTTTAGCGACGACCCACAGGAGTCTCTGAAATATTTTAACTCGTAAACTGAAGAGTGCGGCCTAGAATCGAACCCACAACCTTCGGAGCACGAGTCAAACGGCTTGACCACTTCGCCACAGAGACTCCATGCTCAGTCTTCGTAGACTTAGATGGATAGGACATCTTAGGAAGATGGATGATGGTAGAATACCAAAGGACATCTTTTTGGTGAATTACAGATGGGTAAGTGATCTCAGGGTCAGTCTCTACTACGATACAAAGATATGTGTAAGTAGGACATGATTGATACAGGCATTGATAATGCACATTGGGAGCAAGTCGCCGCTGAACGTGTTGCATGGAGGGCAAACATCGGAAATGGAATAAAGACAAAGGAGAAAATTATTGCAGATAAGTCACACACCGAGCGTGTGAGACGTAAGATGGTGCATGATACTGGAAATGACCACGTGTTCACATGCACCCACTGTGAACGAACATTTACATCATGAATTGGTCTTATCAGTCACATTCGCTACCGCCATGGGTAAAAGTTATTATGCCTTTTTGAAGCACAAACTATCGTCTGTCAAGACGGCAAGGTGCCAATGATGAATGACGGCCATAATCTGTGTCTTCTTACAATTCAATTCTAACCCTAGTTGTTCACTGTGTGCAACAACCGCATCTACTAAATGTTGCAGGTCCTGTTCATTGTCTGCAATCAAGACTGTATCATCTGCGTATCTGATGTTATTGATGTATCGTCCCCCAATGTTGATTCCTTTCATATCTTCTATATTTCTGAAAATATTTTCACTGTACAGGGAAAAAAGATCTGGAGACATTACACATCCCTGTCTCATACCTCTCTTAACAGGCTGATATTGACCTACCTCATCAATTCTTATGGCAGCTTATTGTTCCCAATATATGTTTTTTTTACAAGTCTAAGGTCTTTTCCATCAATTTGGAGATCTTCAAGCATCCTTATCATGTCGACATGTCTCACTTTATCGAATACCTTTGTGTAGTCAATAAAGCAGAGGTGTAGATCTTTGTTTACTTCTATAGAACGTTCAATTACTGTTCTCATTATGTACACGGCATTTACTGTACCCTTGCCTTCTACAAACCCACATTGTTCCTCTCCTATTTTAGGTTGTATTTTCTTCCTAAATCATTGCATGATAATTCTTAGCAAAATCTTCGTGATGTGACTCATTATACTAATTGTTCAATGTTGATCACATTCCAAGGCTCCTGATTAATTTGGGATTGCAATAAATACAGAATTACATAGTTCATGAGGTAAATCTCCAGTATCATATATGGTATTCAGGAGTCTGGTAACTTTATCTATTCCGTATTCTTCTAAAGCATTAATCATTTCTGTTGTGATGCTGTCTGAACCGGGGGTCTTGCCAGTTTTCATATGGTTAAGAGCATTCTGAACCTTCATCTTCAAAATTGATGGTCCTTCATTATTTTGAATATCATACTGTTCTTCTCTGTTATCATCATAAAGTTATTTCACATAATCTGACCATACATGTAAAATCTGATCTTTTTCTATTATGATTTTTCCATCTTTTAGTTAGTTAGTTAGTTAGTTAGTCGTAGTTCCAACCTCATAGCAACGGGTTGTCCCCATTATGCTCCGTTCCTGTGCCAGTGAATATCGCACAAAACGCTCCCCACTGCCCAATGTGAAAAGTGGAAAAGACAGGAGTCTCGACAAACAACAGCCCGCACAGATACACTGTGCATAATGCCGCCACCAGAATGTCAACACACCAGTCCCCCACAAAACTCAGTTCATCTCTGATGGAATCGGCAGTCATTTTCCCATCTGGATGTTTCCTAGATGTTCACCCACACAGTCCACAAAAATACAGTTCATCGCTGATGGCAGTGGCAGTCAACCAGAAGCCCAGGAGCCACGCATTTCTGCATAAGGCAAAAACCGGTCAACTCTGGGACATAGCCACCTGCCATCGCTCCGAACATGCAGTCACGTTCAAAAAAACCTCGGCAGATTCAAAAGCATTTCACCCGAAACAGCTCACAGTGTCGTGCCACGCACTCACTCAGTAGCAGGGCGACGGTACCATCAAGCATCCTTAGTCGCCTCTTACGACATGCATGGTAGGCTACAGTGTTGCTTTCTTTGCTTCCCTTATGGGCCCCGGCAACACACAGCCATCTTTTGTCTTTAGATAGCCTGCTGATGTATGTGTTCTTTGATTAGTAAGCTCCTGAATTCTTTTGTGCATTAGTTTGGTATTTTTACTGTTGTGTTGTTTTTCAATTTCTATGCAATTTTTCTCGAGAAATGCTTCTTTTGCCTCCATACATAATGTTCTGACTTTTCTGTGAATTTCTTTATATTTGGTAGGATTATTTTTGTTCTGTCTTCTTGTTTCCATTAGCTGTAAAATGTTTTCAGTCATCCTTGTCTAACGACCCACTTTCTTTAATTTTGGAATAGTTTTTTCTGCAGCTAAACTGATTGAATTCTTCAACATTTTCCATTGATCATCCACATCTTGAAATAGGATCTCAAGATCAGACAATATATTAAATTTGTTCTTTACTTCTATGTTAAAATTATCTTGTCAGTTTTCAATTTGCACAAATCATATTCAGGGTTTCTGGTTGTATATTTGACTTTCTTTAACTTTACTGTCAGTGTGCCTGTAATTAATCTGTGATCACTGTAACAGTCTGCATTGGGAACTGTTTTTACAACTGTTAGTGCATTGCGAAACCTTCTGCTAATAAGGATGTAATCTATCTGGTTTTTAATCCTGCCCTCTGGACTCCTCCATGTTCATAATCGTCTAGGATGTTGTTTAAACCAGGTGTTTCCTACAACCATTTCTTGTTCAATATAGGTGGTCCTTCCATATTATCAGAACTATCCAACTGTTCTACACATGTATAATTATAGAGTTCTTTCTCGTATCCTGATCATGTATCTATAATCTGATCCTTCTTGTATGTGTGTGCGTGTACACTCCTGTGAACACACAACCAATCATACAGCTAGTATCTGTTGCCAACATTGCCAGGTTTCATGTAGTTGCAAACATAAATATAAATAGGCGGCCTTAATTCATCCATTATTTTCAAACACGAAGGGAGACAATTGTTACGATCTGACATATTGCATCTACAATTATTATAGATAAACTTTTGGTGGGAAAATGTAAATAAATTATATATATATAGGGCAAATTTTTTTTTTATGTGGTGGCGATGATATGTCATGCATGCATATTTTACCATCACATAACTGCACAACCAAATGTCTTGTGTCCTACAGCAACCAACACAGTATGTGATGTTTTTCCTTGCCATTTTGTCCATCCCTGTGCTGCTTGTTGCCAAGCCAGTTTACTTATTCTGCTGTCGCAAGTCACGAGGAAAGGTAAGTAATCTGTTTGTGTGTGTGTGTGTGTGTTTCCCATCTCTATTTTTGAAGTTCATGTGCTTTTTGTCTATGAACCCTAGTGATGTAGTGGTCAATATGTTTGATTGTGGTGTAGTGGTCAATATGTTTGACTGTGATGTAGTGGGCAGTATGTTTGATTGTGGTGTAGTGGTCTATGTTTGATTATGGTGTAGTGGTCAATATGTCTGATTGTGGTGTAGTGGTCAATATGTTTGATTGTCATGTAGTGGGCAGTATGTTTGATTGTGGTGTAGTGGTCAGTATGTTAGATTGTGGTGTAGTGGTCAATATGTCTGATTGTGGTCAATATGTTTGATTGTGGTGTAGTGGTCAGTATGTTTGGTTGAGGTCAATATGTTTGATTGTGGTGTAGTGGTCAATATGTCTGATTGTCATGTAGTGGGCAGTATGTTTGATTGTGGTGTAGTGGTCAATATGTCTGATTGTGGTGTAGTGGTCAATATGTTTTGTTGTGGTCAATATGTCTGATTGTCATGTAGTGGGCAGTATGTTTGATTGTGGTGTAGTGGTCAGTATGTTTGATTGTAGTGTAGTGGTCAATATGTTTGATTGTGGTGTAGTGGTCAATATGTTTGATTGTGGTGTTGTGGTCAATATGTTTGATTGTGGTGTAGTGGTCAATATGTCTGATTGTCATGTAGTGGGTAGTATGTTTGATTGTGGTGTAGTGGTCAATATGTCTGATTGTCATGTAGTGGGCAGTATGTTTGATTGTGGTGTAGTGGTCAGTATGTTTGTTTGTGGTGTTGTGGTCAATATGTCTGATTGTGGTGTAGTGGTCAGTATGTTTGATTGTGGTGTAGTGACCAATATGTTTGATTGTGGTGTAGTGGTCAATATGTTTGTGGTGTAGTGGTCAATATGTCTGATTGTCATGTAGTGGGCAGTATTTTATATTGTGGTGTAGTGGTCAATATGTCTGATTGTGGTGTAGTGGTCAATATGTTTGATTGTGTTGTGGTCAATATGTCTGATTGTCATGTAGTGGGCAGTATGTTTGATTGTGGTGTAGTGGACAGTATGTTTGATTGTGGTGTTGTGGTCAATATGTTTGATTGTGGTGTTGGGGGTCAGTATGTTTGATTGTGGTGTAGTGGTCAATATGTCTGATTGTCATGTAGTGGGCAGTATGTTTGATTGTGGTGTAGTGGGCAGTATGTTTGATTGTGGTGTAGTGGTCAGTATGTTTGATTGTGGTGTAGTGGTCAGTATGTTTGATTGTGGTGTAGTGGTCAATATGTCTGATTGTGGTGTAGTGGTCAATATGTTTGATTGTGGTGTAGTGGTCAATATGTCTGATTGTCATGTAGTGGGCAGTATGTTTGATTGTGGTGTAGTGGTCAATATGTCTGATTGTCATGTAGTGGTTAGTATGTTTTATTGTGGTGTAGTGGTCAATATGTCTGATTGTCATGTAGTGGGCAGTATGTTTGATTGTGGTGTAGTGGTCAGTATGTTTGTTTGTGGTGTAGTTGTTAATATGTCTGATTGTGGTGTAGTGGTCAATATGTCTGATTGTCATGTAGTGGGCAGTATTTTATATTGTGGTGTAGTGGTCAGTATGTTTGATTGTGGTGTAGTGGTCAATATGTTTGATTGTGGTGTTGTGATCAATATGTCTGATTGTCATGTAGTGGGCAGTATGTTTGATTGTGGTGTAGTGGTCAGTATGTTTGATTGTGATGTAGTGGTCAATATGTTTGATTGTGGTGTAGTGGTCAATATTTTTGATTGTGGTGTAGTGGTCAATATGTTTGATTGTGGTGTAGTGGTCAATATGTCTGATTGTCATGTAGTGGGTAGTATGTTTGATTGTGGTGTAGTGGTCAATATGTCTGATTGTCATGTAGTGGTCAGTATGTTTGATTGTGGTGTAGTGGTCAGTATGTTTGATTGTGGTGTAATGGTCAGTATGTCTGATTGTGGTGTAGTGGTCAATATGTTTGATTGTGGTCTAGTGGTCAATATGTTTGATTGTGGTGTAGTGGTCAGTATGTTTGATTGTGGTGTAGTGGTCAATATGTCTGATTGTCATGTAGTGGACAGTATGTTTGATTGTGGTGTAGTGGTCAATATGTTTGATTGTGGTGTAGTGGTCAATATGTTTGATTGTGGTGTAGTGGTCAATATGTTTGATTGTGGTGTAGTCAGTATGTTTGATTGTGGTGTAGTGGTCATTATGTTTGATTGTGGTGTAGTGGTCAATATGTCTGATTGTCATGTAGTGGGTAGTATGTTTGATTGTGGTGTAGTGGTCAATATGTCTGATTGTCATGTAGTGGGCAGTATGTTTGATTGTGGTGTAGTGGTCAGTATGTTTGTTTGTGGTGTAGTTGTTAATATGTCTGATTGTGGTGTAGTGGTCAGTATGTTTGATTGTGGTGTAGTGGTCAATATGTTTGATTGTGGTGTAGTGGTCAATATGTTTGTGGTGTAGTGGTCAATATGTCTGATTGTCATGTAGTGGGCAGTATTTTATATTGTGGTGTAGTGGTCAGTATGTTTGATTGTGGTGTAGTGGTCAATATGTTTGATTGTGGTGTTGTGGTCAATATGTCTGATTGCCATGTAGTGGGCAGTATGTTTGATTGTGGTGTAGTGGTCAGTATGTTTGATTGTGGTGTAGTGGTCAGTATGTTTGATTGTGGTGTAGTGGTCAATATTTTTGATTGTGGTGTAGTGGTCAATATGTTTGATTGTGGTGTAGTGGTCAATATGTCTGATTATCATGTAGTGGGTAGTATGTTTGATTGTGGTGTAGTGGCCAATATGTCTGATTGTCATGTAGTGGTCAGTATGTTTGATTGTGGTGTAGTGGTCAATATTTTTAATTGTGGTGTAGTGGTCAATATGTTTGATTGTGGTGTAGTGGTCAATATGTCTGATTATCATGTAGTGGGTAGTATGTTTGATTGTGGTGTAGTGGTCAATATGTCTGATTGTCATGTAGTGGTCAGTATGTTTGATTGTGGTGTAGTGGTCAATATTTTTGATTGTGGTGTAGTGGTCAATATGTTTGATTGTGGTGTAGTGGTCAATATGTCTGATTATCATGTAGTGGGTAGTATGTTTGATTGTGGTGTAGTGGTTAATATGTCTGATTGTCATGTAGTGGTCAGTATGTTTGATTGTGGTGTAGTGGTCAATATGTCTGATTGTGGTGTAGTGGTCAATATGTTTTGTTGTGGTCAATATGTCTGATTGTCATGTAGTGGGCAGTATGTTTGATTGTGGTGTAGTGGTCAGTATGTTTGATTGTAGTGTAGTGGTCAATATGTTTGATTGTGGTGTAGTGGTCAATATGTTTGATTGTGGTGTTGTGGTCAATATGTTTGATTGTGGTGTAGTGGTCAATATGTCTGATTGTCATGTAGTGGGTAGTATGTTTGATTGTGGTGTAGTGGTCAATATGTCTGATTGTCATGTAGTGGGCAGTATGTTTGATTGTGGTGTAGTGGTCAGTATGTTTGTTTGTGGTGTTGTGGTCAATATGTCTGATTGTGGTGTAGTGGTCAGTATGTTTGATTGTGGTGTAGTGACCAATATGTTTGATTGTGGTGTAGTGGTCAATATGTTTGTGGTGTAGTGGTCAATATGTCTGATTGTCATGTAGTGGGCAGTATTTTATATTGTGGTGTAGTGGTCAATATGTCTGATTGTGGTGTAGTGGTCAATATGTTTGATTGTGTTGTGGTCAATATGTCTGATTGTCATGTAGTGGGCAGTATGTTTGATTGTGGTGTAGTGGACAGTATGTTTGATTGTGGTGTTGTGGTCAATATGTTTGATTGTGGTGTTGGGGGTCAGTATGTTTGATTGTGGTGTAGTGGTCAATATGTCTGATTGTCATGTAGTGGGCAGTATGTTTGATTGTGGTGTAGTGGGCAGTATGTTTGATTGTGGTGTAGTGGTCAGTATGTTTGATTGTGGTGTAGTGGTCAGTATGTTTGATTGTGGTGTAGTGGTCAATATGTCTGATTGTGGTGTAGTGGTCAATATGTTTGATTGTGGTGTAGTGGTCAATATGTCTGATTGTCATGTAGTGGGCAGTATGTTTGATTGTGGTGTAGTGGTCAATATGTCTGATTGTCATGTAGTGGTTAGTATGTTTTATTGTGGTGTAGTGGTCAATATGTCTGATTGTCATGTAGTGGGCAGTATGTTTGATTGTGGTGTAGTGGTCAGTATGTTTGTTTGTGGTGTAGTTGTTAATATGTCTGATTGTGGTGTAGTGGTCAATATGTCTGATTGTCATGTAGTGGGCAGTATTTTATATTGTGGTGTAGTGGTCAGTATGTTTGATTGTGGTGTAGTGGTCAATATGTTTGATTGTGGTGTTGTGATCAATATGTCTGATTGTCATGTAGTGGGCAGTATGTTTGATTGTGGTGTAGTGGTCAGTATGTTTGATTGTGATGTAGTGGTCAATATGTTTGATTGTGGTGTAGTGGTCAATATTTTTGATTGTGGTGTAGTGGTCAATATGTTTGATTGTGGTGTAGTGGTCAATATGTCTGATTGTCATGTAGTGGGTAGTATGTTTGATTGTGGTGTAGTGGTCAATATGTCTGATTGTCATGTAGTGGTCAGTATGTTTGATTGTGGTGTAGTGGTCAGTATGTTTGATTGTGGTGTAATGGTCAGTATGTCTGATTGTGGTGTAGTGGTCAATATGTTTGATTGTGGTCTAGTGGTCAATATGTTTGATTGTGGTGTAGTGGTCAGTATGTTTGATTGTGGTGTAGTGGTCAATATGTCTGATTGTCATGTAGTGGACAGTATGTTTGATTGTGGTGTAGTGGTCAATATGTTTGATTGTGGTGTAGTGGTCAATATGTTTGATTGTGGTGTAGTGGTCAATATGTTTGATTGTGGTGTAGTCAGTATGTTTGATTGTGGTGTAGTGGTCATTATGTTTGATTGTGGTGTAGTGGTCAATATGTCTGATTGTCATGTAGTGGGTAGTATGTTTGATTGTGGTGTAGTGGTCAATATGTCTGATTGTCATGTAGTGGGCAGTATGTTTGATTGTGGTGTAGTGGTCAGTATGTTTGTTTGTGGTGTAGTTGTTAATATGTCTGATTGTGGTGTAGTGGTCAGTATGTTTGATTGTGGTGTAGTGGTCAATATGTTTGATTGTGGTGTAGTGGTCAATATGTTTGTGGTGTAGTGGTCAATATGTCTGATTGTCATGTAGTGGGCAGTATTTTATATTGTGGTGTAGTGGTCAGTATGTTTGATTGTGGTGTAGTGGTCAATATGTTTGATTGTGGTGTTGTGGTCAATATGTCTGATTGCCATG
Source organism: Cepaea hortensis (assembly GCA_963921405.1). Lineage (NCBI taxonomy): Eukaryota > Metazoa > Mollusca > Gastropoda > Stylommatophora > Helicidae > Cepaea > Cepaea hortensis. The sequence goes on along the minus strand of OY992880.1, from coordinate 67,251,434 downwards.
TAGTGGGCAGTATGTTTGATTGTGGTGTAGTGGTCAGTATGTTTGATTGTGGTGTAGTGGTCAGTATGTTTGATTGTGGTGTAGTGGTCAATATTTTTGATTGTGGTGTAGTGGTCAATATGTTTGATTGTGGTGTAGTGGTCAATATGTCTGATTATCATGTAGTGGGTAGTATGTTTGATTGTGGTGTAGTGGTTAATATGTCTGATTGTCATGTAGTGGTCAGTATGTTTGATTGTGGTGTAGTGGTCAGTATGTTTGATTGTGGTGTAATGGTCAGTATGTTTGATTGTGGTGTAGTGGTCAATATGTTTTATTGTGGTGTAGTGGTCAGTATGTTTGATTGTGGTGTAGTGGTCAATATGTCTGATTGTCATGTAGTGGACAGTATGTTTGATTGTGGTGTAGTGGTCAATATGTTTGATTGTGGTGTAGTGGTCAATATGTTTGATTGTGGTGTAGTGGTCAATATGTTTGATTGTGGTGTAGTGGTCAATATGTTTGATTGTGGTGTAGTGGTCAATATGTCTGATTGTGGTGTAGTGGTCATTATGTTTGATTGTGGTGTAGTGGTGAATATGTCTGATTGTGGTGTAGTGGTGAATATTTCTGATTGTCATGTAGTGGGCAGTATGTTTGATTGTGGTGTAGTGGTCAGTATGTTTGATTGTGGTGTAGTGGTCAGTATGTTTGATTGTGATGTAGTGGTCAATATGTCTGATTGTGGTGTAGTGGTCAATATGTTTGATTGTGGTGTAGTGGTCAATATGTCTGATTGTCATGTAGTGGGCAGTATGTTTGATTGTGGTGTAGTGGTCAATATGTCTGATTGTCATGTAGTGGTTAGTATGTTTTATTGTGGTGTAGTGGTCAATATGTCTGATTGTCATGTAGTGGGCAGTATGTTTGATTGTGGTGTAGTGGTCAGTATGTTTGTTTGTGGTGTAGTTGTTAATATGTCTGATTGTGGTGTAGTGGTCAATATGTCTGATTGTCATGTAGTGGGCAGTATTTTATATTGTGGTGTAGTGGTCAGTATGTTTGATTGTGGTGTAGTGGTCAATATGTTTGATTGTGGTGTTGTGATCAATATGTCTGATTGTCATGTAGTGGGCAGTATGTTTGATTGTGGTGTAGTGGTCAGTATGTTTGATTGTGGTGTAGTGGTCAATATGTTTGATTGTGGTGTAGTGGTCAATATTTTTGATTGTGGTGTAGTGGTCAATATGTTTGATTGTGGTGTAGTGGTCAATATGTCTGATTATCATGTAGTGGGTAGTATGTTTGATTGTGGTGTAGTGGTCAATATGTCTGATTGTCATGTAGTGGTCAGTATGTTTGATTGTGGTGTAGTGGTCAGTATGTTTGATTGTGGTGTAGTGGGCAGTATGTTTGATTGTGGTGTAGTGGTCAGTATGTTTGATTGTGGTGTAGTGGTCAGTATGTTTGATTGTGGTGTAGTGGTCAATATGTTTGATTGTGGTGTAGTGGTCAATATGTTTGATTGTGGTGTAGTGGTCAATATGTCTGATTGTCATGTAGTGGGCAGTATGTTTGATTGTGGTGTAGTGGTCAATATGTCTGATTGTCATGTAGTGGTTAGTATGTTTTATTGTGGTGTAGTGGTCAATATGTCTGATTGTCATGTAGTGGGCAGTATGTTTGATTGTGGTGTAGTGGTCAGTATGTTTGTTTGTGGTGTAGTTGTTAATATGTCTGATTGTGGTGTAGTGGTCAATATGTCTGATTGTCATGTAGTGGGCAGTATTTTATATTGTGGTGTAGTGGTCAGTATGTTTGATTGTGGTGTAGTGGTCAATATGTTTGATTGTGGTGTTGTGATCAATATGTCTGATTGTCATGTAGTGGGCAGTATGTTTGATTGTGGTGTAGTGGTCAGTATGTTTGATTGTGGTGTAGTGGTCAATATGTTTGATTGTGGTGTAGTGGTCAATATTTTTGATTGTGGTGTAGTGGTCAATATGTTTGATTGTGGTGTAGTGGTCAATATGTCTGATTATCATGTAGTGGGTAGTATGTTTGATTGTGGTGTAGTGGTCAATATGTCTGATTGTCATGTAGTGGTCAGTATGTTTGATTGTGGTGTAGTGGTCAGTATGTTTGATTGTGGTGTAATGGTCAGTATGTCTGATTGTGGTGTAGTGGTCAATATGTTTGATTGTGGTCTAGTGGTCAATATGTTTGATTGTGGTGTAGTGGTCAGTATGTTTGATTGTGGTGTAGTGGTCAATATTTTTAATTGTGGTGTAGTGGTCAATATGTTTGATTGTGGTGTAGTGGTCAATATGTCTGATTATCATGTAGTGGGTAGTATGTTTGATTGTGGTGTAGTGGTCAATATGTCTGATTGTCATGTAGTGGTCAGTATGTTTGATTGTGGTGTAGTGGTCAATATTTTTGATTGTGGTGTAGTGGTCAATATGTTTGATTGTGGTGTAGTGGTCAATATGTCTGATTATCATGTAGTGGGTAGTATGTTTGATTGTGGTGTAGTGGTTAATATGTCTGATTGTCATGTAGTGGTCAGTATGTTTGATTGTGGTGTAGTGGTCAGTATGTTTGATTGTGGTGTAATGGTCAGTATGTTTGATTGTGGTGTAGTGGTCAATATGTTTTATTGTGGTGTAGTGGTCAGTATGTTTGATTGTGGTGTAGTGGTCAATATGTCTGATTGTCATGTAGTGGACAGTATGTTTGATTGTGGTGTAGTGGTCAATATGTTTGATTGTGGTGTAGTGGTCAATATGTTTGATTGTGGTGTAGTGGTCAATATGTTTGATTGTGGTGTAGTGGTCAATATGTTTGATTGTGGTGTAGTGGTCAATATGTCTGATTGTGGTGTAGTGGTCATTATGTTTGATTGTGGTGTAGTGGTGAATATGTCTGATTGTGGTGTAGTGGTGAATATTTCTGATTGTCATGTAGTGGGCAGTATGTTTGATTGTGGTGTAGTGGTCAGTATGTTTGATTGTGGTGTAGTGGTCAGTATGTTTGATTGTGATGTAGTGGTCAATATGTCTGATTGTGGTGTAGTGGTCAATATGTTTGATTGTGGTGTAGTGGTCAATATGTCTGATTGTCATGTAGTGGGCAGTATGTTTGATTGTGGTGTAGTGGTCAATATGTCTGATTGTCATGTAGTGGTTAGTATGTTTTATTGTGGTGTAGTGGTCAATATGTCTGATTGTCATGTAGTGGTTAGTATGTTTTATTGTGGTGTAGTGGTCAATATGTCTGATTGTCATGTAGTGGGCAGTATGTTTGATTGTGGTGTAGTGGTCAGTATGTTTGTTTGTGGTGTAGTTGTTAATATGTCTGATTGTGGTGTAGTGGTCAATATGTCTGATTGTCATGTAGTGGGCAGTATTTTATATTGTGGTGTAGTGGTCAGTATGTTTGATTGTGGTGTAGTGGTCAATATGTTTGATTGTGGTGTTGTGATCAATATGTCTGATTGTCATGTAGTGGGCAGTATGTTTGATTGTGGTGTAGTGGTCAGTATGTTTGATTGTGATGTAGTGGTCAATATGTTTGATTGTGGTGTAGTGGTCAATATTTTTGATTGTGGTGTAGTGGTCAATATGTTTGATTGTGGTGTAGTGGTCAATATGTCTGATTGTCATGTAGTGGGTAGTATGTTTGATTGTGGTGTAGTGGTCAATATGTCTGATTGTCATGTAGTGGTCAGTATGTTTGATTGTGGTGTAGTGGTCAGTATGTTTGATTGTGGTGTAATGGTCAGTATGTCTGATTGTGGTGTAGTGGTCAATATGTTTGATTGTGGTCTAGTGGTCAATATGTTTGATTGTGGTGTAGTGGTCAGTATGTTTGATTGTGGTGTAGTGGTCAATATGTCTGATTGTCATGTAGTGGACAGTATGTTTGATTGTGGTGTAGTGGTCAATATGTTTGATTGTGGTGTAGTGGTCAATATGTTTGATTGTGGTGTAGTGGTCAATATGTTTGATTGTGGTGTAGTCAGTATGTTTGATTGTGGTGTAGTGGTCATTATGTTTGATTGTGGTGTAGTGGTCAATATGTCTGATTGTCATGTAGTGGGTAGTATGTTTGATTGTGGTGTAGTGGTCAATATGTCTGATTGTCATGTAGTGGGCAGTATGTTTGATTGTGGTGTAGTGGTCAGTATGTTTGTTTGTGGTGTAGTTGTTAATATGTCTGATTGTGGTGTAGTGGTCAGTATGTTTGATTGTGGTGTAGTGGTCAATATGTTTGATTGTGGTGTAGTGGTCAATATGTTTGTGGTGTAGTGGTCAATATGTCTGATTGTCATGTAGTGGGCAGTATTTTATATTGTGGTGTAGTGGTCAGTATGTTTGATTGTGGTGTAGTGGTCAATATGTTTGATTGTGGTGTTGTGGTCAATATGTCTGATTGCCATGTAGTGGGCAGTATGTTTGATTGTGGTGTAGTGGTCAGTATGTTTGATTGTGGTGTAGTGGTCAGTATGTTTGATTGTGGTGTAGTGGTCAATATTTTTGATTGTGGTGTAGTGGTCAATATGTTTGATTGTGGTGTAGTGGTCAATATGTCTGATTATCATGTAGTGGGTAGTATGTTTGATTGTGGTGTAGTGGCCAATATGTCTGATTGTCATGTAGTGGTCAGTATGTTTGATTGTGGTGTAGTGGTCAATATTTTTAATTGTGGTGTAGTGGTCAATATGTTTGATTGTGGTGTAGTGGTCAATATGTCTGATTATCATGTAGTGGGTAGTATGTTTGATTGTGGTGTAGTGGTCAATATGTCTGATTGTCATGTAGTGGTCAGTATGTTTGATTGTGGTGTAGTGGTCAATATTTTTGATTGTGGTGTAGTGGTCAATATGTTTGATTGTGGTGTAGTGGTCAATATGTCTGATTATCATGTAGTGGGTAGTATGTTTGATTGTGGTGTAGTGGTTAATATGTCTGATTGTCATGTAGTGGTCAGTATGTTTGATTGTGGTGTAGTGGTCAATATGTCTGATTGTGGTGTAGTGGTCAATATGTTTTGTTGTGGTCAATATGTCTGATTGTCATGTAGTGGGCAGTATGTTTGATTGTGGTGTAGTGGTCAGTATGTTTGATTGTAGTGTAGTGGTCAATATGTTTGATTGTGGTGTAGTGGTCAATATGTTTGATTGTGGTGTTGTGGTCAATATGTTTGATTGTGGTGTAGTGGTCAATATGTCTGATTGTCATGTAGTGGGTAGTATGTTTGATTGTGGTGTAGTGGTCAATATGTCTGATTGTCATGTAGTGGGCAGTATGTTTGATTGTGGTGTAGTGGTCAGTATGTTTGTTTGTGGTGTTGTGGTCAATATGTCTGATTGTGGTGTAGTGGTCAGTATGTTTGATTGTGGTGTAGTGACCAATATGTTTGATTGTGGTGTAGTGGTCAATATGTTTGTGGTGTAGTGGTCAATATGTCTGATTGTCATGTAGTGGGCAGTATTTTATATTGTGGTGTAGTGGTCAATATGTCTGATTGTGGTGTAGTGGTCAATATGTTTGATTGTGTTGTGGTCAATATGTCTGATTGTCATGTAGTGGGCAGTATGTTTGATTGTGGTGTAGTGGACAGTATGTTTGATTGTGGTGTTGTGGTCAATATGTTTGATTGTGGTGTTGGGGGTCAGTATGTTTGATTGTGGTGTAGTGGTCAATATGTCTGATTGTCATGTAGTGGGCAGTATGTTTGATTGTGGTGTAGTGGGCAGTATGTTTGATTGTGGTGTAGTGGTCAGTATGTTTGATTGTGGTGTAGTGGTCAGTATGTTTGATTGTGGTGTAGTGGTCAATATGTCTGATTGTGGTGTAGTGGTCAATATGTTTGATTGTGGTGTAGTGGTCAATATGTCTGATTGTCATGTAGTGGGCAGTATGTTTGATTGTGGTGTAGTGGTCAATATGTCTGATTGTCATGTAGTGGTTAGTATGTTTTATTGTGGTGTAGTGGTCAATATGTCTGATTGTCATGTAGTGGGCAGTATGTTTGATTGTGGTGTAGTGGTCAGTATGTTTGTTTGTGGTGTAGTTGTTAATATGTCTGATTGTGGTGTAGTGGTCAATATGTCTGATTGTCATGTAGTGGGCAGTATTTTATATTGTGGTGTAGTGGTCAGTATGTTTGATTGTGGTGTAGTGGTCAATATGTTTGATTGTGGTGTTGTGATCAATATGTCTGATTGTCATGTAGTGGGCAGTATGTTTGATTGTGGTGTAGTGGTCAGTATGTTTGATTGTGATGTAGTGGTCAATATGTTTGATTGTGGTGTAGTGGTCAATATTTTTGATTGTGGTGTAGTGGTCAATATGTTTGATTGTGGTGTAGTGGTCAATATGTCTGATTGTCATGTAGTGGGTAGTATGTTTGATTGTGGTGTAGTGGTCAATATGTCTGATTGTCATGTAGTGGTCAGTATGTTTGATTGTGGTGTAGTGGTCAGTATGTTTGATTGTGGTGTAATGGTCAGTATGTCTGATTGTGGTGTAGTGGTCAATATGTTTGATTGTGGTCTAGTGGTCAATATGTTTGATTGTGGTGTAGTGGTCAGTATGTTTGATTGTGGTGTAGTGGTCAATATGTCTGATTGTCATGTAGTGGACAGTATGTTTGATTGTGGTGTAGTGGTCAATATGTTTGATTGTGGTGTAGTGGTCAATATGTTTGATTGTGGTGTAGTGGTCAATATGTTTGATTGTGGTGTAGTCAGTATGTTTGATTGTGGTGTAGTGGTCATTATGTTTGATTGTGGTGTAGTGGTCAATATGTCTGATTGTCATGTAGTGGGTAGTATGTTTGATTGTGGTGTAGTGGTCAATATGTCTGATTGTCATGTAGTGGGCAGTATGTTTGATTGTGGTGTAGTGGTCAGTATGTTTGTTTGTGGTGTAGTTGTTAATATGTCTGATTGTGGTGTAGTGGTCAGTATGTTTGATTGTGGTGTAGTGGTCAATATGTTTGATTGTGGTGTAGTGGTCAATATGTTTGTGGTGTAGTGGTCAATATGTCTGATTGTCATGTAGTGGGCAGTATTTTATATTGTGGTGTAGTGGTCAGTATGTTTGATTGTGGTGTAGTGGTCAATATGTTTGATTGTGGTGTTGTGGTCAATATGTCTGATTGCCATGTAGTGGGCAGTATGTTTGATTGTGGTGTAGTGGTCAGTATGTTTGATTGTGGTGTAGTGGTCAGTATGTTTGATTGTGGTGTAGTGGTCAATATTTTTGATTGTGGTGTAGTGGTCAATATGTTTGATTGTGGTGTAGTGGTCAATATGTCTGATTATCATGTAGTGGGTAGTATGTTTGATTGTGGTGTAGTGGTTAATATGTCTGATTGTCATGTAGTGGTCAGTATGTTTGATTGTGGTGTAGTGGTCAGTATGTTTGATTGTGGTGTAATGGTCAGTATGTTTGATTGTGGTGTAGTGGTCAATATGTTTTATTGTGGTGTAGTGGTCAGTATGTTTGATTGTGGTGTAGTGGTCAATATGTCTGATTGTCATGTAGTGGACAGTATGTTTGATTGTGGTGTAGTGGTCAATATGTTTGATTGTGGTGTAGTGGTCAATATGTTTGATTGTGGTGTAGTGGTCAATATGTTTGATTGTGGTGTAGTGGTCAATATGTTTGATTGTGGTGTAGTGGTCAATATGTCTGATTGTGGTGTAGTGGTCATTATGTTTGATTGTGGTGTAGTGGTGAATATGTCTGATTGTGGTGTAGTGGTGAATATTTCTGATTGTCATGTAGTGGGCAGTATGTTTGATTGTGGTGTAGTGGTCAGTATGTTTGATTGTGGTGTAGTGGTCAGTATGTTTGATTGTGATGTAGTGGTCAATATGTCTGATTGTGGTGTAGTGGTCAATATGTTTGATTGTGGTGTAGTGGTCAATATGTCTGATTGTCATGTAGTGGGCAGTATGTTTGATTGTGGTGTAGTGGTCAATATGTCTGATTGTCATGTAGTGGTTAGTATGTTTTATTGTGGTGTAGTGGTCAATATGTCTGATTGTCATGTAGTGGGCAGTATGTTTGATTGTGGTGTAGTGGTCAGTATGTTTGTTTGTGGTGTAGTTGTTAATATGTCTGATTGTGGTGTAGTGGTCAATATGTCTGATTGTCATGTAGTGGGCAGTATTTTATATTGTGGTGTAGTGGTCAGTATGTTTGATTGTGGTGTAGTGGTCAATATGTTTGATTGTGGTGTTGTGATCAATATGTCTGATTGTCATGTAGTGGGCAGTATGTTTGATTGTGGTGTAGTGGTCAGTATGTTTGATTGTGGTGTAGTGGTCAATATGTTTGATTGTGGTGTAGTGGTCAATATTTTTGATTGTGGTGTAGTGGTCAATATGTTTGATTGTGGTGTAGTGGTCAATATGTCTGATTATCATGTAGTGGGTAGTATGTTTGATTGTGGTGTAGTGGTCAATATGTCTGATTGTCATGTAGTGGTCAGTATGTTTGATTGTGGTGTAGTGGTCAGTATGTTTGATTGTGGTGTAGTGGGCAGTATGTTTGATTGTGGTGTAGTGGTCAGTATGTTTGATTGTGGTGTAGTGGTCAGTATGTTTGATTGTGGTGTAGTGGTCAATATGTTTGATTGTGGTGTAGTGGTCAATATGTTTGATTGTGGTGTAGTGGTCAATATGTCTGATTGTCATGTAGTGGGCAGTATGTTTGATTGTGGTGTAGTGGTCAATATGTCTGATTGTCATGTAGTGGTTAGTATGTTTTATTGTGGTGTAGTGGTCAATATGTCTGATTGTCATGTAGTGGGCAGTATGTTTGATTGTGGTGTAGTGGTCAGTATGTTTGTTTGTGGTGTAGTTGTTAATATGTCTGATTGTGGTGTAGTGGTCAATATGTCTGATTGTCATGTAGTGGGCAGTATTTTATATTGTGGTGTAGTGGTCAGTATGTTTGATTGTGGTGTAGTGGTCAATATGTTTGATTGTGGTGTTGTGATCAATATGTCTGATTGTCATGTAGTGGGCAGTATGTTTGATTGTGGTGTAGTGGTCAGTATGTTTGATTGTGGTGTAGTGGTCAATATGTTTGATTGTGGTGTAGTGGTCAATATTTTTGATTGTGGTGTAGTGGTCAATATGTTTGATTGTGGTGTAGTGGTCAATATGTCTGATTATCATGTAGTGGGTAGTATGTTTGATTGTGGTGTAGTGGTCAATATGTCTGATTGTCATGTAGTGGTCAGTATGTTTGATTGTGGTGTAGTGGTCAGTATGTTTGATTGTGGTGTAATGGTCAGTATGTCTGATTGTGGTGTAGTGGTCAATATGTTTGATTGTGGTCTAGTGGTCAATATGTTTGATTGTGGTGTAGTGGTCAGTATGTTTGATTGTGGTGTAGTGGTCAATATTTTTAATTGTGGTGTAGTGGTCAATATGTTTGATTGTGGTGTAGTGGTCAATATGTCTGATTATCATGTAGTGGGTAGTATGTTTGATTGTGGTGTAGTGGTCAATATGTCTGATTGTCATGTAGTGGTCAGTATGTTTGATTGTGGTGTAGTGGTCAATATTTTTGATTGTGGTGTAGTGGTCAATATGTTTGATTGTGGTGTAGTGGTCAATATGTCTGATTATCATGTAGTGGGTAGTATGTTTGATTGTGGTGTAGTGGTTAATATGTCTGATTGTCATGTAGTGGTCAGTATGTTTGATTGTGGTGTAGTGGTCAGTATGTTTGATTGTGGTGTAATGGTCAGTATGTTTGATTGTGGTGTAGTGGTCAATATGTTTTATTGTGGTGTAGTGGTCAGTATGTTTGATTGTGGTGTAGTGGTCAATATGTCTGATTGTCATGTAGTGGACAGTATGTTTGATTGTGGTGTAGTGGTCAATATGTTTGATTGTGGTGTAGTGGTCAATATGTTTGATTGTGGTGTAGTGGTCAATATGTTTGATTGTGGTGTAGTGGTCAATATGTTTGATTGTGGTGTAGTGGTCAATATGTCTGATTGTGGTGTAGTGGTCATTATGTTTGATTGTGGTGTAGTGGTGAATATGTCTGATTGTGGTGTAGTGGTGAATATTTCTGATTGTCATGTAGTGGGCAGTATGTTTGATTGTGGTGTAGTGGTCAGTATGTTTGATTGTGGTGTAGTGGTCAGTATGTTTGATTGTGATGTAGTGGTCAATATGTCTGATTGTGGTGTAGTGGTCAATATGTTTGATTGTGGTGTAGTGGTCAATATGTCTGATTGTCATGTAGTGGGCAGTATGTTTGATTGTGGTGTAGTGGTCAATATGTCTGATTGTCATGTAGTGGTTAGTATGTTTTATTGTGGTGTAGTGGTCAATATGTCTGATTGTCATGTAGTGGGCAGTATGTTTGATTGTGGTGTAGTGGTCAGTATGTTTGTTTGTGGTGTAGTTGTTAATATGTCTGATTGTGGTGTAGTGGTCAATATGTCTGATTGTCATGTAGTGGGCAGTATTTTATATTGTGGTGTAGTGGTCAGTATGTTTGATTGTGGTGTAGTGGTCAATATGTTTGATTGTGGTGTTGTGATCAATATGTCTGATTGTCATGTAGTGGGCAGTATGTTTGATTGTGGTGTAGTGGTCAGTATGTTTGATTGTGGTGTAGTGGTCAATATGTTTGATTGTGGTGTAGTGGTCAATATTTTTGATTGTGGTGTAGTGGTCAATATGTTTGATTGTGGTGTAGTGGTCAATATGTCTGATTATCATGTAGTGGGTAGTATGTTTGATTGTGGTGTAGTGGTCAATATGTCTGATTGTCATGTAGTGGTCAGTATGTTTGATTGTGGTGTAGTGGTCAGTATGTTTGATTGTGGTGTAGTGGGCAGTATGTTTGATTGTGGTGTAGTGGTCAGTATGTTTGATTGTGGTGTAGTGGTCAGTATGTTTGATTGTGGTGTAGTGGTCAATATGTTTGATTGTGGTGTAGTGGTCAATATGTTTGATTGTGGTGTAGTGGTCAATATGTCTGATTGTCATGTAGTGGGCAGTATGTTTGATTGTGGTGTAGTGGTCAATATGTCTGATTGTCATGTAGTGGTTAGTATGTTTTATTGTGGTGTAGTGGTCAATATGTCTGATTGTCATGTAGTGGGCAGTATGTTTGATTGTGGTGTAGTGGTCAGTATGTTTGTTTGTGGTGTAGTTGTTAATATGTCTGATTGTGGTGTAGTGGTCAATATGTCTGATTGTCATGTAGTGGGCAGTATTTTATATTGTGGTGTAGTGGTCAGTATGTTTGATTGTGGTGTAGTGGTCAATATGTTTGATTGTGGTGTTGTGATCAATATGTCTGATTGTCATGTAGTGGGCAGTATGTTTGATTGTGGTGTAGTGGTCAGTATGTTTGATTGTGGTGTAGTGGTCAATATGTTTGATTGTGGTGTAGTGGTCAATATTTTTGATTGTGGTGTAGTGGTCAATATGTTTGATTGTGGTGTAGTGGTCAATATGTCTGATTATCATGTAGTGGGTAGTATGTTTGATTGTGGTGTAGTGGTCAATATGTCTGATTGTCATGTAGTGGTCAGTATGTTTGATTGTGGTGTAGTGGTCAGTATGTTTGATTGTGGTGTAATGGTCAGTATGTCTGATTGTGGTGTAGTGGTCAATATGTTTGATTGTGGTCTAGTGGTCAATATGTTTGATTGTGGTGTAGTGGTCAGTATGTTTGATTGTGGTGTAGTGGTCAATATGTCTGATTGTCATGTAGTGGACAGTATGTTTGATTGTGGTGTAGTGGTCAATATGTTTGATTGTGGTGTAGTGGTCAATATGTTTGATTGTGGTGTAGTGGTCAATATGTTTGATTGTGGTGTAGTGGTCAGTATGTTTGATTGTGGTGTAGTGGTCATTATGTTTGATTGTGGTGTAGTGGTCAATATGTCTGATTGTCATGTAGTGGGTAGTATGTTTGATTGTGGTGTAGTGGTCAATATGTCTGATTGTCATGTAGTGGGCAGTATGTTTGATTGTGGTGTAGTGGTCAGTATGTTTGTTTGTGGTGTAGTTGTTAATATGTCTGATTGTGGTGTAGTGGTCAGTATGTTTGATTGTGGTGTAGTGGTCAATATGTTTGATTGTGGTGTAGTGGTCAATATGTTTGTGGTGTAGTGGTCAATATGTCTGATTGTCATGTAGTGGGCAGTATTTTATATTGTGGTGTAGTGGTCAGTATGTTTGATTGTGGTGTAGTGGTCAATATGTTTGATTGTGGTGTTGTGGTCAATATGTCTGATTGCCATGTAGTGGGCAGTATGTTTGATTGTGGTGTAGTGGTCAGTATGTTTGATTGTGGTGTAGTGGTCAATATGTTTGATTGTGGTGTAGTGGTCAATATTTTTGATTGTGGTGTAGTGGTCAATATGTTTGATTGTGGTGTAGTGGTCAATATGTCTGATTATCATGTAGTGGGTAGTATGTTTGATTGTGGTGTAGTGGCCAATATGTCTGATTGTCATGTAGTGGTCAGTATGTTTGATTGTGGTGTAGTGGTCAATATTTTTAATTGTGGTGTAGTGGTCAATATGTTTGATTGTGGTGTAGTGGTCATTATGTCTGATTATCATGTAGTGGGTAGTATGTTTGATTGTGGTGTAGTGGTCAATATGTCTGATTGTCATGTAGTGGTCAGTATGTTTGATTGTGGTGTAGTGGTCAATATTTTTGATTGTGGTGTAGTGGTCAATATGTTTGATTGTGGTGTAGTGGTCAATATGTCTGATTATCATGTAGTGGGTAGTATGTTTGATTGTGGTGTAGTGGTTAATATGTCTGATTGTCATGTAGTGGTCAGTATGTTTGATTGTGGTGTAGTGGTCAGTATGTTTGATTGTGGTGTAATGGTCAGTATGTTTGATTGTGGTGTAGTGGTCAATATGTTTTATTGTGGTGTAGTGGTCAGTATGTTTGATTGTGGTGTAGTGGTCAATATGTCTGATTGTCATGTAGTGGACAGTATGTTTGATTGTGGTGTAGTGGTCATTATGTTTGATTGTGGTGTAGTGGTGAATATGTCTGATTGTGGTGTAGTGGTGAATATTTCTGATTGTCATGTAGTGGGCAGTATGTTTGATTGTGGTGTAGTGGTCAGTATGTTTGATTGTGGTGTAGTGGTCAGTATGTTTGATTGTGGTGTAGTGGTGAATATGTCTGATTGTGGTGTAGTGGTGAATATGTCTGATTGTCATGTAGTGGGCAGTATGTTTGATTATGGTGTAGTGGTCAGTATGTTTGATTGTGGTGTAGTGGTCAGTATGTTTGATTGTGGTGTAGTGGTCAATATATCTGATTGTGGTGTAGTGGTCAACATGTTTGATTGTCATGTAGTGGGCAGTATGTTTGGTTGTGGTGTAGTGGTCAGTATGTTTGATTGTGGTGTAGTGGTCAATAAGTCTGATTGTGGTGTCGTGGTCAATATGTTTGATTGTGGTGTAGTGGTCAGTATGTTTGATTGTGTTGTTGTGGTCAATATGTTTGATTGTGGTGTAGTGGTGAATATGTCTGATTGTCATGTAGTGGGTAGTATGTTTGATTGTGGTGTAGTGGTCAATATGTTTGATTGTGTTGTAGTGGTCAATATGTTTGATTGTGGTGTAGTTGTCAATATGTCTGATTGTGGTGTAGTGGTCAATATGTTTGATTGTATTTTGTGGTCAATATGTCTGATTGTCATGTAGTGGGCAGTATGTTTGATTATGGTGTAGTGGTCAATATGTCTGATTGTCATGTAGTAGGCAGTATGTTTGATTGTGGTGTAGTGGTCAGTATGTTTGATTGTGGTGTAGTGGTGAATATGTTTGATTTTGGTGTAGTTATCAATGTTTGATTGTGGTGTAGTGGTCAATATGTCTTATTGTGGTGTAGTGGTCAATATGTTTGATTGTGGTGTAGTGGTCAGTATGTTTGATTGTCAAGAAAATGGTCTCCTGGTTGAAAGTGAGCAGCAGTATTTGTATCCCTTTAAAGCGGCCCTGGAAGCGACTTAGCCTTGTGAATTTGGGGAATGATATATTGTCTGAATTTTCTGGAAATTACCTGGGAAGTGAAGTTGGTCACCAAAGCACATGATCTCATGACTTAATATGCATAAACCTCGCCAGCAGTATATCCTATCAACTGTCAGCAGTATATATCCTATCAACTTCCAGCAGTATATATCCTATCAACTTCCAGCAGTATATATCCTATCAACTTCCAGCAGTATATATCCTGTCAACTTCCAGCAGTATATATCCTATCAACTTCCAGCAGTATATCCTGTCAACTTCCAGCAGTATATATCCTATCAACTTCCAGCAGTATATATCCTGTCAACTTCCAGCAGTATATCCTGTCAACTTCCAGCAGTATATCCTGTCAACTTCCAGCAGTATATATCCTGTCAACTTCCAGCAGTATATATCCTGTCAACTTCCAGCAGTATATATCCTATCAACTTCCAGCAGTATATATCCTATCAACTTCCAGCAGTATATATCCTGTCAACTTCCAGCAGTATATATCCTATCAACTTCCAGCAGTATATATCCTATCAACTTCCAGCAGTATATATCCTATCAACTTCCAGCAGTATATATCCTATCAACTTCCAGCAGTATATATCCTATCAACTTCCAGCAGTATATATCCTATCAACTTCCAGCAGTATATATCCTGTCAACTTCCAGCAGTATATATCCTGTCAACTTCCAGCAGTATATATCCTATCAACTTCCAGCAGTATATATCCTATCAACTTCCAGCAGTATATATCCTGTCAACTTCCAGCAGTATATATCCTATCAACTTCCAGCAGTATATATCCTATCAACTTCCAGCAGTATATATCCTATCAACTTCCAGCAGTATATATCCTATCAACTTCCAGCAGTATATATCCTATCAACTTCCAGCAGTATATATCCTATCAACTTCCAGCAGTATATATCCTATCAACTTCCAGCAGTATATATCCTATCAACTTCCAGCAGTATATATCCTATCAACTTCCAGCAGTATATATCCTATCAACTTCCAGCAGTATATATCCTGTCAACTTCCAGCAGTATATATCCTATCAACTTCCAGCAGTATATATCCTATCAACTTCCAGCAGTATATATCCTGTCAACTTCCAGCAGTATATCCTGTCAACTTCCAGCAGTATATCCTGTCAACTTCCAGCAGTATATATCCTGTCAACTTCCAGCAGTATATATCCTATCAACTTCCAGCAGTATATATCCTATCAACTTCCAGCAGTATATATCCTGTCAACTTCCAGCAGTATATATCCTGTCAACTTCCAGCAGTATATATCCTATCAACTTCCAGCAGTATATATCCTATCAACTTCCAGCAGTATATATCCTATCAACTTCCAGCAGTATATATCCTGTCAACTTCCAGCAGTATATATCCTGTCAACTTCCAGCAGTATATATCCTATCAACTTCCAGCAGTATATATCCTATCAACTTCCAGCAGTATATATCCTATCAACTTCCAGCAGTATATATCCTATCAACTTCCAGCAGTATATCTTATCAACTTCCAGCAGTATATATCCTATCAACTTCCAGCAGTATATATCCTGTCAACTTCCAGCAGTATATCCTGTCAACTTCCAGCAGTATATATCCTATCAACTTCCAGCAGTATATATCCTATCAACTTCCAGCAATATATATCCTATCAACTTCCAGCAGTATATATCCTATCAACTTCCAGCAGTATATATCCTATCAACTGTCAGCAGTATATATCCTATCAACTTCCAGCAATATATATCCTATCAACTTCCAGCAGTATATATCCTATACTTTTGTCTTTCATGCCATTATTTTTTTTTAAATTTATGTTTCTGTGAGTTCAGGTGTACTGAACACAGAGATGGGAAATGAGGATTTCACGAGAAAATAAACAGCATTGAAGAATTTGGACAGACATTGGCAGAATGCTCAGTACAGAAACTGCCAGAGATGTGGATGATCATGATGATGATAAATTTGATTAAAATACTGGGGGAGGTAGACTTTGTCAGTAGGTGATAAAATTAATGATCAGCCAACCAAGAATTCCATGTTATCACTTCAAATGGTCTGCATTGATTGACAAATATATTCGGTTTTTTTTTTTTACATGATGGTGTCTTGGCAGTTCTCTGTCTCATGTGTTGATGAATTCTGTCCAATTCTGTAGAAATATGTCCGTAGCTATGAAGATTCAATTTTTATAATTCTCATTAAAAGTACAATGTTGGCTGTATAGCTGGGTGCATTTTCATCAAAAATAAAGACTACTTAACATTAGCAGGAGAGGAAAAGATAATTCATGTCATTCTTCTGTGTATTTTCTGGCCGACTTAGAAGATTGTTTTCAGCTGAAGACAGCTTACAGATTTCCATCAGCAGACGGCCAAGAATGAAAATTCTTGTCAGAAGAGAGCTGTCCAAGACAGTCTGTCATTTTTTTTAGCATACATAATGGAAATTTACCGAACTGGTGCTGACAATTCTGGGAAGTAATTTGCCTTGTATCTTATATTGCCCTCCTGGGTAATTTTAGGAAATTGGATTGGTGAGCAGAAGCAGAAATAATATTGAGTGGAAACAATGACGCAGATGAATTCTTTGATGGTATTTGGTGTTTTCACCATATTACACTTGACATTTGGGAGCAGAAGACTCATTTAACTAACAGCAGGCAAAACAGTTTTACTTTTAAAGACAGAATGGGCAGGTGTGTTATCATGATGGAGCCAAATTCCTGTTACCCACAGGTCAATTGGTTTGCATTTTCAGCATCTGACTCAGGTTTGTCAGCCACCCTTCTCTCCCAGCATAGCTCTTTGTGATATTTGGCTGTTCATCAGGCTGAAAGTACTTCTAAAAGGGAGCCAGTTTGAGTATGAGGAGACATTATACAGAATGCAACGGTGACCTTGTACTAAATTCATAGAGGCCGGAATGAAATGCTTCCCACAACATGAGGGCCGTATTTTGGGAAAAGTATGTACAGTCCCAAGGCAATGTATTTGAAAGCAGTCAGGGTTTCAGACCTCCAGATGAGTAATTGAATTATTCTTGGCTACGACACAGATGATAAAATCCTTATCCAGCTTTGGTATTGATACTATCACACAATTATGTAATGATATATATAATACTGGATACATCCCCAAGGACTTGAAAACATCCATGTTCATCACACTACCCAAGAAGCCAAGAGCTGTTGATTGTGAGGATTACAGAACTATTAGCTTAATGAGCCACATAACTAAGAAACTACTCAAGGTCATACAAGAAAGAATTAAACATAAAATAGATGAGGAAGTAGCTGAAGAACAATTTGGATTCTGCAAAAACCGCAGCACCAGAGAAGCAATAATCTGTTTGAGGATGTTAATTGAAAAATATACAGATGTTCCAAAACATATATATGTTTTTTTATAAACTACAAGAAAGCTTTTGATAGAGTATAACATGAACAACTAATTATGTGCCTTCAAGATATAAGAGTAGACGGAAAGGACATCAGACTTAATAGTAACTTGTACTGGGAACAAGTGGCGTCTATTAGATGCAGACATAACTATTCGTCGCCTATAGAGATAAAAACAGGAGTATGGCAGGGATGTGTACTATCCCCAAGCCTCTTCAACCTATACACAGAAAGAATTTTTAAACAAGTTGAACTGCCTGGACTTAACATCAATGGAAGAATCATAAACAAAATTAGATATGCTAACGATACCGTGTTACTAGCAGAAAGTGAGCAAGAGTTACAAGACCTAGTGGAACAAGTAAACATGCATAGTGCAGAATATTGCTTAGATATTAACATCCAAAAAACAAAAAATATGATAATTAGCAGTGAAAAGGAAAGGTCATCAATGAACATCACAGTAAACGGGCAGATACTAGAACAAGTAACAAGTTTCTCTTATCTTGGACATATAATAACAGATGATGGCAGAAGTGAAATAGAAATAAAAAACAGAATAGGAATGACCAAAACTGCTTTCAACAGCATGAAATCAGTATTAACATCTAGAGAGATTAATAGCGCATAAAAAACGAGAATTATCAAATGCTACTTTTATTCAACGCTACTGTATGGCACAGAAGCCAGGACATTGAACAAGCAACTAGAAAGTCGTATAGAAGCCCTGGAGATGTGGATATACAGAAGAATATGTCGTACTTCATGGAAACAAAAACAATCAAATGCAGAAGTTCTAGAAAATCTGGGGATGAAGAGAGAGTTGATGAAAGAAATAAAGAGGAGGCAAGTGAAATATTTTGGCCACGTTAAAAGACATGATACTCTTTATAAAAGTCATACTACTCTTTATAAAAGTCATACAGGGCAAGCGAGCAAGAGGTAGACAACGATGCAAGTGGGAAGATAACATCAGGAGATGGATGAACATCAGCCTGACAGAATGTACAGTCAAGGCGAGAGAAAAGACAGTGTTGGAGATCCATTGCAGCCAAGCTTCATTGTGGTGACGGCACCTGATTTATTGATTATTCTTGGCTAAAAGTCCAGGACTTTTTGAACAGACCTTATCCACATGAACCCTCTGTTGCTGGACTTGAGGAGCATCTACTAGAAATGATATTGTCATGTTATTAGTTCTGTGTTTCAAATAGAATAGATATGAGGTTTTAATGTTCATAAGTTAATTGATCCTGTTGGTATCTACCCAGAGTGTAGATGTGCTCAGCTTTAAAATGATATCAATATAACAGAACAGAACGACTAAACAGCCACAACACTTGTGTTCTCTCTACCAGAAAGCTGATTCCTACCACCCCTCAGAGCCACTGATTTCCAACGAGGTGCCACCAGCAGATGTAAGTATTTTTCCAGCATAAATTCATGACCAAAATGACATGCTTCTGGCTTTCTCTGAGATTGGAAACATGACTCGTCAGACTAGCATTAAGCTTCTTTGAAGAGGAGTTTTCTGGTACTTAATGGTCATTTTCTGATAGCAGTTTTTCTGTCATTTTAGAGGAGGTGGTGCTTGTTTCTGTGACTCTACTGCTGAAATTCAGAATTGTTATATTTCATGAACTGAATAAATTGTAATCATAACAGATTTTGAGATAACTTAATGTTTAGGTCCCTAGTAACTAGATCATGTGTAACTGTGCACAGTTTTGTAAAGTATTTGTGAGGTTGAGTTGTATGACCAGACAAACATGTTTGTTTACATTGTAATCCATAGAGCCATTTCCTATAGTCAATATATCATATCTGTGTAGGCATCAGGGTGTTAACTTAGTGGTTGTAACATTGTAAGATAGAAGGATCTCATTTGCATTATTACATCTAGGATTTATCTCATTTCTTCATCTCTATAGGAATTGTAGTAATTTAACAGCTATATTTCTAGATATGAGAGTATTCAGTTACAGCACATATCTGTCTGGGGGCTGTGGTGGGCCAGTTAGCTTGTCTGGGAGCTGTGGTGGGGCAATTAGCTTGTCTGGGAGCTGTGGTGGGCCAGTTAGCTTGTCTGGGAGCTGTGGTGGGCCAGTTAGCTTGTCTGGGAGCTGTGGTGGGGCAGTTAGTTTGTCTGGGAGCTGTGGTAGGCCAGTTAGCTTGTCTGGGAGCTGTGGTGGGCCAGTTAGCTTGTCTGGGAGCTGTGGTGGGCCAGTTAGCTTGTCTGGGAGCTGTGGTGGGCCAGTTAGCTTGTCTGGGAGCTGTGGTGGGCCAGTTAGCTTGTCTGGGAGCTGTGGTGGGCCAGTTAGCTTGTCTGGGAGCTGTGGTGGGCCAGTTAGCTTGTCTGGGAGCTGTGGTGGGCCAGTTAGCTTGTCTGGGAGCTGTGGTGGGCCAGTTAGCTTGTCTGGGAGCTGTGGTGGGCCAGTTAGCTTGTCAGGGAGCTGTGGTGGGCCAGTTAATTTGTCTGGGAGCTGTGGTGGGCCAGTTAATTTGTCAGGGAGCTGTGGTGGGCCAGTTAATTTGTCAGGGAGCTGTGGTGGGCCAGTTAATTTGTCAGGGAGCTGTGGTGGGCCAGTTAATTTGTCAGGGAGCTGTGGTGGGCCAGTTAATTTGTCAGGGAGCTGTGGTGGGCCAGTTAATTTGTCAGGGAGCTGTGGTGGGCCAGTTAATTTGTCTGGGAGCTGTGGTGGGCCAGTTAATTTGTCTGGGAGCTGTGGTGGGCCAGTTAATTTGTCTGGGAGCTGTGGTAGGCCAGTTAATTTGTCTGGGAGCTGTGGTGGGCCAGTTAGTTTGTCTGGAAGCTGTGGTGGGGCAATTAGCTTGTCAGGGAGCTGTGGTGGGCCAGTTAATTTGTCTGGGAGCTGTGGTGGGGCAATTAGCTTGTCAGGGAGCTGTGGTGGGCCAGTTAATTTGTCTGGGAGCTGTGGTGGGGCAATTAGCTTGTCTGGGAGCTGTGGTGGGCCAGTTAGCTTGTCTGGGAGCTGTGGTGGGCCAGTTAGCTTGTCTGGGAGCTGTGGTGGGCCAGTTAGCTTGTCTGGGAGCTGTGGTGGGCCAGTTAGCTTGTCTGGGAGCTGTGGTGGGCCAGTTAGCTTGTCTGGGAGCTGTGGTGGGCCAGTTAGCTTGTCTGGGAGCTGTGGTGGGCCAGTTAGCTTGTCTGGGAGCTGTGGTGGGCCAGTTAGCTTGTCTGGGAGCTGTGGTGGGCCAGTTAGCTTGTCTGGGAGCTGTGGTGGGCCAGTTAGCTTGTCTGGGAGCTGTGGTGGGCCAGTTAGCTTGTCTGGGAGCTGTGGTGGGCCAGTTAGCTTGTCAGGGAGCTGTGGTGGGCCAGTTAATTTGTCTGGGAGCTGTGGTGGGCCAGTTAATTTGTCAGGGAGCTGTGGTGGGCCAGTTAATTTGTCAGGGAGCTGTGGTGGGCCAGTTAATTTGTCAGGGAGCTGTGGTGGGCCAGTTAATTTGTCAGGGAGCTGTGGTGGGCCAGTTAATTTGTCAGGGAGCTGTGGTGGGCCAGTTAATTTGTCAGGGAGCTGTGGTGGGCCAGTTAATTTGTCTGGGAGCTGTGGTGGGCCAGTTAATTTGTCTGGGAGCTGTGGTGGGCCAGTTAATTTGTCTGGGAGCTGTGGTAGGCCAGTTAATTTGTCTGGGAGCTGTGGTGGGCCAGTTAGTTTGTCTGGAAGCTGTGGTGGGGCAATTAGCTTGTCAGGGAGCTGTGGTGGGCCAGTTAATTTGTCTGGGAGCTGTGGTGGGGCAATTAGCTTGTCAGGGAGCTGTGGTGGGCCAGTTAATTTGTCAGGGAGCTGTGGTGGGCCAGTTAATTTGTCAGG
The DNA here is from genome assembly GCA_963921405.1 of Cepaea hortensis. Taxonomy (NCBI): domain Eukaryota; kingdom Metazoa; phylum Mollusca; class Gastropoda; order Stylommatophora; family Helicidae; genus Cepaea; species Cepaea hortensis. Next base: position 67,230,146 of record OY992880.1, on the reverse strand, counting down.
GAGCTGTGGTGGCTCAGTTAATTTGTCTGGGAGCTGTGGTGGGCCAGTTAATTTGTCTGGGAGCTGTGGTGGGCCAGTTAATTTGTCTCGGAGCTGTGGTGGGCCAGTTAATTTGTCTGGGAGCTGTGGTAGGCCAGTTAATTTGTCTGGGAGCTGTGGTGGGCCAGTTAATTTGTCTGGGAGCTGTGGTGGGCCAGTTAATTTGTCTGGGAGCTGTGGTAGGCCAGTTAATTTGTCTGGGAGCTGTGGTAGGCCAGTTAATTTGTCTGGGAGCTGTGGTGGGCCAGTTAATTTGTCTGGGAGCTGTGGTGGGCCAGTTAATTTGTCTGGGAGCTGTGGTAGGCCAGTTAATTTGTCTGGGAGCTGTGGTGGGCCAGTTAATTTGTCTGGGAGCTGTGGTGGGTCAGTTAGTTTGTCTGGGATCTGTGGTGGGCCAGTTAATTTGTCTGGGAGCTGTGGTGGGCCAGTTAGTTTGTCTGGAAGCTGTGGTGGGCCAGTTAATTTGTCTGGGAGCTGTGGTGGGCCAGTTAGTTTGTCTGGGATCTGTGGTGGGCCAGTTAGTTTGTCTGGGATCTGTGGTGGGCCAGTTAATTTGTCTGGGAGCTGTGGTGGGCCAGTTAGTTTGTCTGGAAGCTGTGGTGGGCCAGTTAGTTTGTCTGGGAGCTGTGGTGGGCCAGTTAGTTTGTCTGGGAGCTGTTGTGGGGCAGTTAGCATGCTTGCTGTCTCTGTGGTCTGTGTTTGAATCCTTGTTCAGGCTATGATTATTTAGCTGACCTGAGCTCCCAGGTTGACCCAGCCTAAAATGGCTATCAGGAAATGTCCTGGGAGGGACAGGCAGCCAGCAGGATATTGACCTGTGACCAGTGAGCACTGATTGGTCTAAAATATGGGGTTAGAACTATATACATTAAGCATCTCATGGCGTGAACAAGAATGCTTGTTATTACTTTACCTACATATCTGTTCTGTAATCTTGCTGTGTAATATTATTTAAACTATACTTAATAAGAGATCATAACAGCAATATCAGTGAACAAAAGGCAGCTGTGAGAATATGTGATGACACAATGGATTGATGTAGAATAGGGGGTCAGACAGGGTTACATTATGTCACTTTCTTTGTTTAACTTCTATACTGAAAGCAACATGAGGATTATCAGAGAAAGTACTGACAAGGAACAGTATGATCCATTTCTAATTTGAGAAACTTAGATATGCAGACAGTATAGAGTTACCATCAACACAAATGGGAACTGAGAATCTAATGAAGTCTGTGCATCAGCAACTTGAAACCCAAAATGTATATCTAAGTGCAACACAAACAACATAAGGACAACTGATAACAAATATGGCAACATTTATATTTATCAGTGGAGAGAAGTCAGAAAGTGGGAAGTCTTGGATATCTAGGTTGACTGTTGCTGGCTGATCGAAATGTGATGACAGAATTGAACAGATCAGACATTGCTCTGTCAAACTGAAGCAGTTAAAACCTGGATGGAGTGGAACAGAACAGAAGTCAGAGCATTGAGAGCATGCATATTTTTACTGTGGCAACATATGGGTATGAGACTTGTATATTTCACACATCAGCTGGAGAGCACATCTGTATCTGTGAATGTGGGTGTTAAGGAGAGTGTTAGAACTTCATTGGATGAATGAGAACAAACAGATCTATCCAGCAGGAGCTCAATACTGAAGAAGATTGGCTAAGGCAAATAACATGGGGGGGGAGGGGGGGGGGATATGAAATATTTTGGGTGTGTAAAGAGACACGAATGTCTGTAAAAGATAACCTAGGAGGGATGTGTAGTGAGGAAGAGGAAGATCACAATGTGCATAGATTCAGGAAGACACAGATAGTTTACACATGATAGCAACAGGCAGGACATCTGGCTTGCGATAGACATTGTGAAAGACTTGTTATGAAGGAACAGTTCTGTACAGGACAAGAATCATGAAGAAGATGAATATTTACAGTTCTTTGTTTTAATGTTTCCACAATGAAGTGATGATGAGTTGGTGAGGAATTGTCTGGTTTGATAAAAGAAAACATGTTTAATTTCTCATATCTAGTGCTTGCATATTGCCTCCTGGTAAGAAGTCTTTGATATTTCGTTGACAAGACTCCTCTGTTTGCCTGACATGTCAGATTGACTTCAATGTCTTAGCTTTGATGGCAGTGTCGTCAGATGGCATTTTATGTATGTGGTTGAAGCCTGCCTCTGGGGGTCACGTTTTATCATTTGTGATTAGCGTTTATTTTATTATTTATAATCTGCGTTATCTGTCATCAGTCTGGGAGTTTTTATTATTTATTCACTTAAGTTCTGTGTCTATTCCATTTCATATGCTAAGACTTTGCTGATATAATGAGTCACAACGAACAATTCTGATATAGCATTTCCTACTCTCATCTTCGGTCTGTAAGAAGTATATAAATAGATATACTATACAAAATAAGGAAATCACCACTTACTTCATCGAAACATGGAAGTCTCCATTGTATTTGTTTAAATCTGAGTGCTTCTTGTAACATCACCCAGAAACACAATGGCAATTTCCACGTATGGACAGAGTGAATTGTAATTTCTTTATTTTGTGTGACGAGTGTAGGAAATCTCTGGAAACTTGACTATATTTGAATTGTTCATTGTGACAGTGTGTATATCTGACTGCTTGTTTGTCATTCCCCATTTTGTGTGAATACCTTTTGTTTTATTATGTGGTATTTTGTTGTGATCTTACATGTTGTACTTAAAAATAACTTTAGACTTTAGTAAGATAATGTGCTTGTTTTATGTTAGTTTGCAATAATTCCTTTGTAGTTTTGCTTTGAAGGCTTCAAATTAATGTAATTATAGTACTTGATTGACAGAAGTACAATTTAAAAGTAAAAATAGAAGATTGATCAACACTTTTGTCTTGCACCTACATCTAGCCCATCAAGGATGTTTTACAGAGTTTAATTGTTGTCATCAATTATTTTTAAGCTGAATGATATAACAGTATGTTTTCTCACATTATCTGTGAATGTAGAATACATGTCCTTGAAGAAGACAGAAAAGTACATATGCAAACTGTTTTGATCACATGTTCTTTCTAACTTCCAAATGATCACAGGCTGCAGCTTCATCTGCTCAGGTAGATGTTGGCCAACAGTTCCCTCATACAAATACAATAAACCCATTGCTATTATGTCATGTAACCACAGCAAAATACCAGTGCTGTATATCTGATGAGGGTGTGGGTGATCAGATATACAAGTGTACACAATACTGAAATAAAACATGTCATTTTAATGAGCCAGTCATGGGAACTAGTGGAGCAATTGTTGGCAGTTTAAAAATATATATCAAATGTACAGTTGCAAGCATCTTATAAATCCTGTTCTGGTGTTTACGATTGGATGGAACATCTTCATCTACTTCTTGTATTCCCTCTTAAAGTAAAGTATTCTCTGTTAATTTCAAAATATTATCTCTAGCAGTGTCCATGTTAGTTAGTTAGTTAGTCATGGTTCCAACTTCACTGCAACGGGTCTTCCCCATTTTGCTCCGTTCCTGTGCCAGTGAATATCACACAAAATGCTCCTCACTGCCCAATGTAAAAATTGGAACAGACAGGAGTGTTGGCAAGCCAACAGCCTGCACAGGTACTCTGTGCATAATGCCGCCGCCAGAATGCCAACACAACAGTCCTCCATGAAAAAGACAGTTCATCGTCGATGGAATTGTCAGTCCTAAGAAAGACTTCATTGGTGTGGGTTTTATCCCACATAACGGTCTCTTTCTGCAGGGCAACCCGCCGAAAGCGCAGCACAAAGCACGAACTCTGTAGCTCCAGCGATGACTCCCAGGAGTCTCCTGAAAAATGCACCCGTGACCCAAAAAGGCAAACCTGTCAATTCAGCAACTGCCGACCATTGTTCCGAACATGCAGTTAACTGTGCAAACAACAGCGAACAGATGTAAAAGCATTCTATGCGAATTTCACAGCTAACAGTGTCACCCACACACTCACTCAGTAGCAGGGCGACAGAACCATCTACTACCAGTCCAACATGAGAAAAATGCGATTGAAAACCGTAGCCACAAGCATAAACACGCCACAGACCTTAACAGTTCAATGTCTAACCTCCATGTTGGGGACCGGAAGTGTCCATGTGATTCCAGTTTCTTCTTTTCCTAAATAGTGTTGTCTCCCAGCTTTTCTATTAACCTGAGTATTTATTCACAGCATGTTTGACTCTCATAACCTGCTCTGAACATATTTAATGAGGTTAAGAAAATAAGAAGACAATTCTACAAGCGAGTTTGAGGTTTCTAAAGGAACACTTGCATAGCACATGGATATCCCCCATAAGTGATCAGTCTCCTGCCAGAGATCATACAACACTGTGCACAAATTCTGTAGCTGTGGTGACATTTCCGATTCATATTTACTGGAATCCACAGGTGCAAAAATATTCTGTCATGGGTGGGTTTTCATATGTTGTATGGTTGCCTATATCCACTTGCTACTTCAGCAACATGCTGTTGTCATGTGAAGATGTTGCCAGGACAGTGGACATTCTGATTCTGCTAAGAATAAGACCAGAGCTCGTATGTCCACTTGCTACTTCAGCAAAGTGTTGTTGTCATGCAGAGATGTCAGGTTCAAGTCTATACAATTTCCTGTTGTCTATTGAGTCTTCTGCTATATACTTCATACTGCTTTGTTGATGCCAATCAGTACTTATAAATGAATTTTTTGTGATAATTCATGAGTTTATCAAAGAAAGTGTATAAACACACTGGACTTGTTCTGCCACAGCTATATCAGGTATAGTTACCACTGTTTTAAGCATTATCTTATTTTCTTTGACAGATTTAGTTGCGTAGACTTTTACAGGACATTGCAGTCAACCCCAGCATTTACTGGTTATTTGTGATTTCCTTGGAAATTTCACATTCAGTAGTTTGCCATTGCTTTCTGAACAGCCAGTTTCTCATACCATTAAAATCACTGCAAAGTGAACTTCTTCCAAATCGCCCGCTGTGGTTTCAAACCTTTTTGACAGATTAGAATGTCTTTATTGCAGACTGGTTGCACACCTCCCTACTTCACTGGGCTAACATCCAATTAGATACTCACTAGCTATGGCTAAGAGCCAATCAAACTAGTGGGCAGACATGCCAGAATAAAACAAGATTATAAGGCACCTGTGCACCCTGAGCTAGAAGTAGAAAGACTTAGTAATTCAGAGAAAGGTTTTCAACAGACAGCTTTATGCACTCATATACTGAGACTACATTTGCCTGCTGATCTGGTACTCATGTGTTCGAATCTGTGTCAGACAGATTTTAAAAATTGACCTGAGCTGTTTGGTAATCCCAGCATAAAATGGGTATAAGAAAATGGCTTGGGAAGTACAGGGGTGCAGTGCGACACTGACAACATCACCTGAGTGCCAGTCTTTCTAAGACAACAAACAATATGGGTTTAGCTTCATATGCCCAGTAGATCTATGGTGTCTGATAGGGTCCGACACTTTACTTACACTGAGACCAGAAATGTAGCTATAACATATGAGTATTGCTGCAGGACTGTACACGTTTCATCACCTTCATACATTTTCTATGTTGCCTATCACTTCCACTGTCTTCACCTTCATACATTTACTATGTAGCCTGTCTTCATCACCTTCATACATTGACTACGTAGCCTATCTTCATCACCTTCATACATTTACTGTGTAGCCTGTCTTCATCACCTTCATACATTTACTATGTAGCCTGTCTTCATCACTTTCATACATTTACTATGTAGCCTGTCTCTTCTGCTGTCTTCATCACTTTCATACATTTACTATGTAGCCTGTCTCTTCTGCTGTCTTCATCACCTTCATACATTTACTATGTAGCATGTCTTCATCACTTTCATACATTTACTATGTAGCCTGTCTTCATCACTTTCATACATTTACTATGTAGCCTGTCTCTTCTGCTGTCTTCATCACTTTCATACATTTACTATGTAGCCTGTCTCTTCTGCTGTCTTCATCACTTTCATACATTTACTATGTAGCCTGTCTCTTCTGCTGTCTTCATCACTTTCATACATTTACTATGTAGCCTGTCTCTTCTGCTGTCTTCATCACCTTCATACATTTACTATGTAGCCTGTCTCTTCTGCTGTCTTCATCACCTTCATACATTTACTATGTAGCCTGTCTCTTCTGCTGTCTTCATCACCTTCATACATTTACTATATAGCCTGTCTCTTCTGCTGTCTTCATCACCTTCATACATTTACTATGTAGCCTGTCTCTTGTGCTGTCTTCATCACCTTCATACATTTACTATGTAGCCTGTCTTCATCACTTTCATACATTTACTATGTAGCCTGTCGTCATCAACTTCATACATTTACTATGTAGCCTGTCTTCATCAACTTCATACATTTACTATGTAGCCTGTCTTCATCACCTTCATACATTTACTATGTAGCCTGTCTTCATCACCTTCATACATTTACTATGTAGCCTGTCTTCATCAACTTCATACATTTACTATGTAGCCTGTCTTCATCAACTTCATACATTTACTATGTAGCCTGTCTTCATCAACTTCATTTACTATGTAGCCTGTCTTCATCAACTTCATACATTTACTATGTAGCCTGTCTTCATCAACTTCATACATTTACTATGTAGCCTGTCTTCATCAACTTCATACATTTACTATGTAGCCTGTCTTCATCAACTTCATACATTTACTATGTAGCCTGTCTTCATCAACTTCATACATTTACTATGTAGCCCCATAATTTGGCCCATGGTTCATGGAAACCTGTGAACCAGGGTGTAGGAAATGAGCACAGTGGTTTGCTTGGGGAAGTGAATGTGGGGGTAAGTGACACTTAGCATAAACCCAGTCATTTAGCACCCCGCCAGTTGACCATGTATTGATTATGCACCTGATTAACCTTCTTGTTTTCCTTGTCTTTCTCCAGTCTGAAATAACATTGCAGGTTTATCAAGTACATGGTTTTTATTCAATTTTGGGTTCTTTTTGTTTTGTTTTTCTTTTCAAGCTGTTTAAAACAATACATATATTCTTCTATAGTACTCACATAATGTTCTTGTCTGCAATACTGAATTTCATCATACAAATAATTTGAAGACAATTTCTTGGTAAAGTTCTAAACATAAATTAATTACATTAATCACTTAACCACTTTCTATAATAATACAAAAGCAACAATTTTCTCAGAGATTTTATATGTAAAGTATGAATTACATTTTAAAATAATCAATTTCCCCCCAGAATTGATTCATTTTTTAATGAGATAAATTTTGATTTTCTCTTTAAACAAGTCATCTTGGGCAACAAGCAGACACAATGAACATTATGTCTATTTATATATTGTCCACGTAACCAAGAATTGTTGTCTGTAATTAATTATTGTGGATGGATTAACTATTGGGTGAAGTAAAATGGTTTAATCTTGTGTTTCACAACTCTAACATTTAAAATGTGCAGCATGATTTTCTTCTCTTACATTTAGATATTGTCCCATCAGAGTTAATATGTGCGTGTGTGTGTGTGCATGGGCATACAAGTACATCCATGTGTATGTGTGTGTTTGTTAAATTACAAAATTGTGAACTACAATATTAGCATACAAGTAGTTTAATTGCTCATGTCTAGAGTTAGATATCGGCATCATCATTATTTTGCCCATGTCTTACTGGGCCCCAATGGTTAAGTAAAGAATAGTCACACTGTAGATGTGTGCCATAAAAGGCAACTAAAGAGGGTTGATCTGAGAATGGCTAGCTCACACTATATAAATGAATCAGCCAACACCCAACCAACCATGAACTGGCCCACAGAGAGCTTGGCATGCATTCTCGTGGGCCAATACTCCACTGGATGTCTCACATGCAAAATTCCCAAATATCACTAGTCTTATTCTCCATTGTATGGTTCAGTTCAGAAGTTGTCTGTGTCATTTATTGAGAATGTTGGCCTGAAACGTTCTTTTATAAATTATTTGCTGCAGTATATTTTAAAAAGCTGTCTTTTCGTCTTCAGTTTCCTGTGTGAAGAACATAGATTTATTGAGAAAATTATTAGAGCATTAAAAGTACATTATTACTGATTCAGTCTTTGTGCAGATAATAGACAATGAGATCATACCTCTACACATGAAATATGACAGTGAAAAGAAACAGTGTTCAAGGGAATGAGTTAAAAACAATTAGTTTGTTTGATGCATTTCTACCTATACGAATCTGACACAATATCTGGATTCTTATTTGTTTGTGATATGTTAGAAAGCTAGATCTAGCCTGGTAGATTAATTTCCCTGTGTATTCATATGTAGCAGTGAATCATCAGAAATATATTTTAAACATAAGCCATGGGATAAATAGGTTGACATCTTCCATATGTTGACAGTAACATATAATCAATAAATATGCCAGATGGCACAGTGTAAACATGTTATAAAATGCAAATGTTTAAAGTAAATTTCTGAATGCTAAATACTTAATTATGCATTGAATAATACTCCAATCAATTTGCAATTTTGGAACCTATAAATGTCATTAATCGTTCCTCTGTGACATGTTTATTAATCTTCATAGCTACAGTTGTCTCAAAAATTGTTCACATTAATGAAAAGCGAGTCACTGTTTTATCTTCCAATCTGAAGTATACATTCTATCAGTAACAGAGCATATATGTGCACTACCCTTAGCTATGTAATGTATAATCTTGTTTGTAACTTCCAGATATTATGATGCTTTCATATACCCCCTTATGAAATATATTCTTTACGACTGCATTTTATTTTGATGCTGGAAGTTGTTTTAAAAAGTAGCAGTAGCATCATTTCAAGATTTAGCAACATATAATTATTGTATATATCCTTACCTTCCCCGGCTGAATATATTAGCATGTATATATACAACCTAAATAAATACCATATTGCTTATGTGAACCACATGACTACCAATTTTCTACGAACCATGCTTGAAACTATCAGTGACATGGTTTGTGTGAACCACATATTTTACACTACCAATCACATGGTTTGTGTGAACCACACATGTTACACTATCAATCATGTGTTTTGTGTGGACAGTTTGATGCACAGGTGACTAATGTTCCATACAGTATGACCTGTTTTGTCCTGTGCACAGTTTACCTGAAGCTGTTGATGGAAATGGAACATGTACCTATGTATTGTGTATGGGTGACATTCCTTTCCTATAAACTGTTATAGAAGATTGCTTCCACTGTTTGCAACAGTGTCAGATTGATGGCATGTTGCACAGTGTCAGATTGATGGCATGATGTACAGTACCAGATTGATGGCATGATGCACAGTACCAGATTGATGGCATGTTGTACAGTGTCGGATTGATGGCATGTTGTACAGTACCAGATTGATGGCATGTTGTACAGTACCAGATTGATGGCATGTTGTACAGTACCAGATTGATGACATGTTGTACAATGTCAGATTGATGGCATGTTGTACAGTACCAGATTGATGGCATGTTGTACAATGTCAGATTGATGGCATGTTGTACAGTGTCAGATTGATGGCATGTTGTACAGTGTCAGATTGATGGCATGTTGTACAGTGTCGGATTGATGGCATGTTGTACAGTACCAGATTGATGGCATGTTGTACAGTACCAGATTGATGGCATGTTGTACAGTACCAGATTGATGACATGTTGTACAATGTCAGATTGATGGCATGTTGTACAGTACCAGATTGATGGCATGTTGTACAGTGTCAGATTGATGGCATGTTGTACAGTACCAGATTGATGGCATGTTGTACAGTGTCAGATTGATGGCATGTTGTACAGTGTCAGATTGATGGCATGTTGTACAGTGTCAGATTGATGGCATGTTGTACAATGTCAGATTGATGGCATGTTGTGCAGTGTCAGATTGATGGCATGTTGTACAATGTCAGATTGATGGCATGTTGTACAGTGTCAGATTGATGGCATGTTGTACAGTGTCAGATTGATGGCATGTTGTACAATGTCAGATTGATGGCATGTTGTACAGTGTCAGATTGATGGCATGTTGTACAGTGTCAGATTGATGGCATGTTGTACAGTGTCAGATTGATGGCATGTTGTACAGTGTCAGATTGATGGCATGTTGTACAGTGTCAGATTGATGGCATGTTGTACAGTGTCAGATTGATGGCATGTTGTACAGTACCAGATTGATGGCATGTTGTACAGTACCAGATTGATGGCATGTTGTACAGTACCAGATTGATGGTATGTTGTACAGTACCAGATTGATGGCATGTTGTACAATGTCAGATTGATGGCATGTTGTACAATGTCAGATTGATGGCATGTTGTACAGTACCAGATTGATGGCATGTTGTACAATGTCAGATTGATGGCATGTTGTACAGTACCAGATTGATGGCATGTTGTACAATGTCAGATTGATGGCATGTTGTACAGTACCAGATTGATGGCATGTTGTACAGTACCAGATTGATGGCATGTTGTACAATGTCAGATTGGTGGCATGTTGTACAGTACCAGATTGGTGGCATGTTGTACAGTACCAAATTGATGGCATGTTGTACAGTGTCAGATTGATGGCATGTTGTACAATGTCAGATTGGTGGCATGTTGTACAGTACCAGATTGATGGCATGTTGTATAGTGTCAGATTGATGGCATGTTGTACAGTATCAGATTGATGGCATGTTGTACAGTGTCAGATTGATGGCATGTTGTATAGTACCAGATTGATGGCATGTTGTATAGTGTCAGATTGATGGCATGTTGTACAGTACCAGATTGATGGCATGTTGTACAGTACCAGCTTGATGGCATGTTGTACAGTACCAGATTGATGACATGTTGTACAATGTCAGATCGATGGCATGTTGTACAGTGTCAGATTGATGGCATGTTGTACAATGTCAGATTGGTGGCATGTTGTACAATGTCAGATTGATGGCATGTTGTACAATGTCAGATTGATGGCATGTTGTACAGTACCAGATTGATGGCATGTTGTACAGTACCAGATTGGTGGCATGTTGTACAGTACCAGATTGATGGCATGTTGTACAGTACCAGATTGATGGCATGTTGTACAGTACCAGATTGATGGCATGTTGTACAGTACCAGATTGATGGCATGTTGTACAATGTCAGATTGGTGGCATGCTGTACAGTGTCAGATTGATGGCATGTTGTACAGTGTCAGATTGATGGCATGTTGTACATTACCAGATTGATGACATGTTGTACAGTACCAGATTGATGGCATGTTGTACAATGTCAGATTGGTGGCATGTTGTACAGTGTCAGATTGATGGCATGTTGTACAGTACCAGATTGATGGTATGTTGTACAGTACCAGATTGATGGCATGTTGCACACAAGCTGACAGTGCTGTGAAGCAATATTTTGCAGTTACATATTTCTTTATTTACTTGTTAATAGTTTGTGTAGTTAGTAGTCGTAAATTGAACTGAAACCACCAAGTACTTTGTAGTACACAACTTCAATTGTCACTGGAGTTCAGTAGCCTCATGGCTGTCATTGTGTTAATTTCTTCACCAGCTTGTGTCTAGCCTTACCCGTGCCTTTACATGTCACTGCTGGTCCCTTCCCATACATTATGCTTCATTCTCCCTCAGTTCGTAATGAATGTAATAAAGACATATGTGAAACTAACAGTTTTTAATGTAGTATGCTGTTAATAAGAAAACATCCCATACTGTCACATTTATACCTGTAGATGGCCAGTTAGTCCATATTTTTCCATATTTTCATATTTTCTAATGAACTGTGTTGGGGAAAACTTTGTTTCACAGTAATTTGTCATTCACTAACCAGGAATTATGGATATCATATGTGTATAATATTTTATTAACTACACTATTAACAATTTCTGTATGTTTTCAAAGGGCTGTTTTAATGTTTCTAGAATTATAATGTATTCTCTTTCATATATGATATAATTCTCATAGTTTACAGCTATTTTACACCTTTGAGTTTAGGACTCTTGGCAGCATAGTGGTGTGTGTGTGTGTGCTTGCCTGCCAAGGCAGTGTTTCAATCACCAGCAGAGACTGGGTCATTTGTTCTGACCATTCCAGCTATAGAGTCGTCCTAGCCTCATTAGCATGCGTACCAGACATTTTCTGGGAATTATCTGGAAGGAAGGTGACGAGAAGGGACCTAGCCACTCCACATGTTGCAGTCTAGTGTTTGAAGGCCTTACACTTGACACCCCAATTACAATGTCTGCTGTGGGACAACTTTTTTCTTGTCTGATAATACATGTATGCAGTAGTCATTTGAATGAAGATTATCTTAAATATAAGTTGATTATAAAACAAGAACATACACATTGAAGAGACTGTAGAGACTGATGATTAATGTGGGGAGGGCGTGGAAGGAGCTGCATGAGACAGCAGGGGATATAAGGGCTTGATGTTGCTTGGTTGAGGGATTATGTTCCATTAGGAGATAGAAGGCAGGAGAAGATACCTGTAATGATAAATATTAATTACCTGACTGGCAACGTATTGTATGTTTGTGTTAGGTAACTCGTATTGTATGTTTGTGTTAGGTAACTCGAATTGTATGTTTGTGTTAGGCAACTCATATTGTATGTTTGTGTTAGGTAACTCATATTGTATGTTTGTGTTAGGTAACTCATATTGTATGTTTGTGTTAGGTAACTTGTATTGTATGTTTGTGTTAGGTAACTCATATTGTATGTTTGTGTTAGGTAACTCATATTGTATGTTTGTGTTAGGTAACACATATTGTATGTTTGTGTTAGGTAACTCATATTGTATGTTTGTGTTAGGTAACTCATATTGTATGTTTGTGTTAGGTAACTCATATTGTATGTTTGTGTTAGGTGACTGGTATTGTATGTTTGTGTTAGGTAACTGGTATTGTATGTTTGTGTTTGGTAACTCATATTGTATGTTTGTGTTAGGTAACTCATATTGTATGTTTGTGTTAGGTAACTGGTATTGTATGTTTGTGTTAGGTAACTCGTATTGTATGTTTGTGTTAGGTAACTCATATTGTATGTTTGTGTTAGGTAACTCATATTGTATGTTTGTGTTAGGTAACTCATATTGTATGTTTGTGTTAGGTATCTCATATTGTATGTTTGTGTTAGGTAACTCATATTGTATGTTTGTGTTAGGTAACTGGTATTGTATGTTTGTGTTAGGTAACTGGTATTGTATGTTTGTGTTTGGTAACTCATATTGTATGTTTGTGTTAGGTAACTCATACTGTATGTTTGTGTTAGGTAACTGGTATTGTATGTTTGTGTTAGGTAACTCGTATTGTATGTTTGTGTTAGGTAACTCATATTGTATGTTTGTGTTAGGTAACTCATATTGTATGTTTGTGTTAGGTAACTCATATTGTATGTTTGTGTTAGGTAACTGGTATTGTATGTTTGTGTTAGGTAACTCATATTGTATGTTTGTGTTAGGTAACTGGTATTGTATGTTTGTGTTAGGTAACTCGTATTGTATGTTTGTGTTAGGTAACTCGTATTGTATGTTTGTGTTAGGTAACTAAATTACAAACTGTGTAAACAGAGCTGCTGTTTCATTTATTAATTTAAAATATAAATAATAAAATGTAACTAGATTTATGGAAAAGTAAATTGCTGGATGAGGCTGTTTTAAGTATGGGCACCATCACATATTTCTTATGACCATTATGATATAGAATGCGTGTTTGTGTGCATGCATGGAAGCAAACAAGTAACACTTAAGACTTAAGCTGTCTTATCTGAGTTTTAAACTGTGTATTCCAGCCAAAGTTGTGAGAAGTTTCTAAAAGCCACCTTGTCTGAACCACTGACACAAAGCTTGAGTGTGTGTTTAGGTTGTAGGTTAGGCTAGATTCTTCACAGTATTGCTGTCATTAGATATACATTGTGTAGCAGGATCAGTCATACAACAGATACTTTACAGTATTTCTTTCATTAGATATACATTGTGTAGCAGGATCAGTCATACATTAGATATACATTGTGTAGCAGTATCATTCATACAACAGTCATACATTAGATATACATTGTGTAGCAGGATCAGTCATACAACAGTCATACATTAGATATACATTGTGTAGCAGAATCAGTCATACAACAGTCATACATTAGATATACATTGTGTAGCAGGATCAGTCATACAACAGTCATACATTAGATATACATTGTGTAGCAGAATCAGTCATACAACAGTCATACATTAGATATACATTGTGTAGCAGGATCAGTCATACAACAGTCATACATTAGATATACATTGTGTAGCAGAATCATTCATACAACAGTCATACATTAGATATACATTGTGTATCAGGATCATTCATACACAACAGTCATACATTAGATATACATTGTGTAGCAGGATCAGTCATACAGCAGTCATACATTAGATATACATTGTGTAGCAGGATCAGTCATACATTAGATATACATTGTGTAGCAGGATCAGTCATACATTAGATGTACATTGTGTAGCAGAATCAGTCATACAACAGTCATACATTAGATATACATTGTGTAGCAGGATCAGTCATACATTAGATATACATTGTGTAGCAGGATCAGTCATACATTAGATACACATTGTGTAGCAGGATCAGTCATACAACAGTCATACATTAGATATACATTGTGTAGCAGAATCAGTCATACAACAGTCATACATTATATATATACATTGTGTAGCAGGATCAGTCATACAACAGTCATACATTAGATACACATTGTGTAGCAGGATCAGTCATACAACTGTCATACATTACATATACATTGTGTAGCAGTTAGATACTGCTGTAGGAGTGTAACATATTCAGCACTTCACATACACCAGGCCACTACAGATTTATGAATTTAGATTCTCGTTGTTACCCTTGCTTTCTCTAACTAGAGAAACAAACCAAGATATAAGAATCCATTTCTTGAGATAACTCGCTAAGTTGTATGTTCAGTTTGATTGGTTTGTCATCTCTTCAACCATTTGCAAGTTTGCGCATGTGTGAGTACATGTCTGCCTGTCATCATTGGGTATGTTTGTGTTTAATGTGTCACTTTGCATGTCCTTTCTAGAATATCAACCAAGGATACCAGGATGAAGGTCACGAGGGCTTTGGCAATGGACATTCCAAGGTATGCTCTATTTCCATTGCATGCATGTCTCTCTTGTCTGCAGTTTTGTGATATGATGTGAACTTGTTCAGTAAACACGTTTGTTAGAAATAAGGGAGCATTCAAATTCAAGTTAATGGTAAGAATATGTCGCTAAATAACATCTGGACATCTGATGTGAAGAATCTCATAGTTAAAGTACATCCAAGCATCTAGTGTAAAGAAATTGATGTAAAAGTACATCTAGCCATCTAATGGAAAGAATCTGGCCTTAAATCACTTCATAATGTAGCAGGTTCTTGAAGCATGTCACCCCTCATCATGGTCCACTAGGAAGTCTTTTGCCAGCTCCTCAGTCTAATGTATTTTCATGCCCATGATATATGTATGGATTGTCCAGCTTCATGTTGCTTGACTTGAGCCTCCATCAGAGAAACCACAGCTTCCATTGTTCTTTCTAAACCAGTGTGATGTTTAACATGGTCACAGAATTTCATTTTCTGAGAGATGATGATGTTTATTACACAGTTTTCTCCCATGTTCAAGTGTTGTAGAATGTCAGTCATCAACATTCTCAGATCGTATCAAGCTGTATTGAAGAATTTATTACAGGCTATATCATCAGTTTGAACATGGTATTTTGGAATATTTTCTGCTAGTACAGTCAGGCTGGTTTGACACCAAGCAAGGAATCTGTCAGGGCTGTATGCTGTCCCCCTGTTTGTTTAGCCTGTACGCCAGTCTTCCGGGTTTGATCCCGGGTCCAGTCAAGGATATGCACTACTGACAAGCTCAAATGAGAGCGAAACTTGAGTCTAGTGCTTCCTTATTGACGTGGACAATGCCTTAGGGTCTTACCGGAATACGATCAGCATTGCCTGTAGTGGGTTGTGCTCAACATTTACATAATGAGAAATGTCAGAGATGATATAAACAGGGACAGTATGATGCCTTAAGTATCGGTGGTCATGACATACCAGAGATTCGATATGCTGATGATACAGTATTGCTATCCACAACGCAGAATGGTATAGAAAACCTAATAACCTCAACCCAAAGGAATAGTTAAAATCACAACTTATATCTTGGATAAAGAAAAGAACAAATGCATTCAAGAGCTGAATATTGAAGAAGTTTGGCTATTAAAGACGATAAAACAAAGAAAATTGAAATATTTTGGTCACTTGAAACGTCATGAAAGTTTGGAGAGAACAATAATGGAGGGGTATATGCCTGGGAAGAGAGGAAGAGGAAGGCCGTAAAGAAGATAGATGCAGGATGTGGCAGATGATCTCCAGATGGGTGTATCAGATGTGGCACATCTTGCTTATGATTGAAAGAGACCGAGCCATATAGGATAAAACCCGGTGCAATGAAGTCAACCTTGTCGACTTTTTTTTTAAATGTGAAAATTCACTCTTATTTAAGCTGTACATTATTTATCATTATTGAGATTAAAATATTTTTACCATTAATCCCTGTTGTTTTATGTTGTTTTGTCCTGAATTCCTTTTGTTTTATATGTTGTTTTATTTGTATTCATAAATATCTTCCTCGCTTACTGCTTTTGTTATAAGATCACTATAGACATTTCTTGGTGCACATTATAGGCTATAAGATCACTGTAGACATGTCTTGGTGCACATTATAGGCTATAAGATCACTGTAGACATTTCTTGGTGCACATTATAGGCCATAAAATCACTGTAGAATTTCTTGGTGCACATTATAGGCTATAAGATCACTGTAGACATTTCTTGGTGCACATTATAGGCTATTAGATCACTGTAGAATTTCTTGGTGCACATTATAGGCTATAAGATCATGTAGACATTTCTTGGTGCACATTATAGGCTATAAGATCACTGTAGACATTTCTTGGTGCACATTATAGGCTATAAGATCACTGTAGACATTTCTTGGTGCACATTATAGGCTATAAGATCACTGTAGACATTTCTTGGTGCACATTATAGGCTATAAGATCACTGTAGACATTTCTTGGTGCACATTATAGGCTATAAGATCACTGTAAACATTTCTTGGTGCACATTATAGGCTATAAGATCACTGTAGACATTTCTTGGTGCCCAGTATGCGCTGGGTGGACCTGGGAATGGGGCCAAGAAATGTCTGGGGAAGTAGGGGCAGTTGACATGGCCCACCGTGTGGCCATTGGTCTACAGAAGTTAGTTGAGCTCAGAACCCACAATACTGCACTCAGGACATTCCCATACACACTCCATCCTCTCATTTAATAGCCAGCAAAGAGTCATTCTACTAATCATTCCCACGACTGATTGAATGTTCTCCTGGTCTTCACTCTCAGTCTTAAGATTCTTCCAGAAACCTTTCCGATCCCCCGCAATACCATTTTTTCCACATGCGGGTTCTCAATCTGTTCCCCCACTTTCTCCACCTGGTTCCACAGGTGCTCGACCACCTCTCCTTTGTCCAAAGGTAATCTACCACCAATAGA
Organism: Cepaea hortensis; assembly: GCA_963921405.1. Classification (NCBI taxonomy): domain Eukaryota; kingdom Metazoa; phylum Mollusca; class Gastropoda; order Stylommatophora; family Helicidae; genus Cepaea; species Cepaea hortensis. The sequence continues at coordinate 67,212,473 of OY992880.1, read as the reverse complement.
TGCATAAGCCTGTTCATTCCCTCGCACTCCCACATGATAAGGGCAAAGTATCCATACAATACTAACAATCTGTGACCTCTGAAGCGAGGATAGCCATCCACATGAAACATTCCTTTCTCCATCTTACTAAGCATACTCCTTGAGTCTGTAATAAATGCAGTGTGTGTTGCAGTGATCTCCTCTAACCAACGGAATTCTGCTGTTACTGCTTCCATCTCCATTCTCATGCTGGAGGTCATAGTCTCATATGCCAGACTCTCCTGTTTCAAGCATCTTCCATTAGCCTTCGTGATGAAACCCCAACCACTACATCTGTTTCTCACCACTGACCCATCAGTGTAGATTACTATGTCACATTGATGTGTGTTACTCTGGATCAGTTATTGTACCTCAGAATTCTGTGCGGCCCGCTGCCCATTTTCTGCACTCATGACCCAGTGTTACTATGACATTGTGCCAGTCCGTCTTGTCTTCCGGTACTTTAACCCACTCTTTTTCATGACTATTGGTCTCTAGATGACACACCTGACATATAGATATTCCTGTCTGTGCCATCCATGACCTGTCTATGACCCTTGACCGTATCCATGACTTTATGCAGGGGCTGGTCCGCAGCAACTCTCAGCTACTATTTGGCTTGAAGGACTCTATGGTCTGTACAAACAGGAGTCTAGTTCCATATGGCCAGTGCACCCTACTGTGTCAAACAAGTCCTTTACATTGCAGACAGAAGGAATGGGTGTTGGTAAAAATCACACTGTCTGTAGCAGATCCTTTCTCTCTGTGTCTCTGCTCTAACAATTGATGATTTCCGATTGCTGTAAACTGTTATTGTCTCCGCTCTAACAGTTGATGATTTCCGATTGCTATAAACTGTTATTTCATCAACAGGAGGGCCCCACCAATGGGACAGCTGTAGCTATTGTCCATGATCTGGAAGCTCCTGCACAGAGTAGTCACGGTGGCCATGGACATGGGGAGGAGGTAAGCTGTGCTATCTGCCATTGTTTTTGTTGCATTTTATATTTTGAAAATGTGTAGAATTTGACCCAGGAATGATCTATAACAAACAAAAGAGCACAGAAAATTACTAAAGGTAATATAGAAACAAAGGCTTTCATAAGGTCGTCATACCTAGTGCCAAGATTCACTAAAGTGTCTTTGAAAAGCATGATAAATTCACATATATACTCATAGAAGTAGAAGTGTGGCAAATTTGATCCCCGACACCTCAGTATTGAAGGTTGGCAAGTAAAAATTGGTCCAACTCTCTCAAAACCAGCAGTCTGAGACTCATTAGATGGCCAGTCTGTGAAATTGACCCATTGCAGATATTAATAAGGTGATTTGGTCCCTTAATCAGTATAGACTGGCCAACAGAGACTGTTAGGTATGGTACACACTGGGACCTAGCATGTACAAGACAGGTGTTCTCATTAACCAGCCCACTTCCTCTGTCATATGAACTAATATCCCCCAGCTTTATCCCTGCAGACAATAGTGCACAGTCTCACACTCTTAACCTTAACTAATGTCCTGGCTAAAAGAATAAGATCAATGTGATAGTAAACCTTCTGTATTATTCCAAATAGATGAGCTATTTTCTTTTAGTTCTACTGTTAACTAATGAAGTAGAACAATGAATATGCATTAGATGATTTATTTTTTTTTTTGGTTCGCATATCCTTTACAGAACATCACTGTCAACATCAGCATCTTTCAGCTGATTGTTGATTTCTTGGCAAGATTACGCTCAGTAGTCTGCCATTGCTTTCTGAGCTCACAAACCCCGTAAGTTACTGACGTGGAGAGAACCGCTACCGGTTCTCGAGCATGTCACATTACTCACGAGAGTATACAGGATTATGGAGAAAGTGGTGTAACATCTAGACCAGGGAGACCGGCATTAGATGATTGTGTTGGCAAAAGGTTAAAAGTACAGTTAGACTTTGAGTTAGAACGTTAAGACATTAATCAGTCGTTTTACACATGATAGGAACTCAACGAAGGTAGGGAAAAGACACCCAAAAAGAACAAAACTGATCTCAAAAAGGGTACATCAACAAGTTAGACTTGTGCAGGCTTTTTGTAGATCAGCTTCTAAGAAGTGTGTTGAAGATTACTGTTAACGTCGAGATCTCCAAGAAGATGTCGACTTGAATCCAAACAATTCAGTTAATTTAGTGTTCAGAAACTGACTGTTTACCCACTGTTGGGGGGGGGGGGGCGTTATTATTATGGCCCTTAGATAGCATTTAGTAATGATTATCTCCAGCTAAGACTAGATGCATATGCTGGATGTTTCTCAATATGCCGTCTTGCTACCATCAATGTCTAGTGAAGGCCAGGGTCATACATCTGATGATTTTACATAGCTACATTACTTCAACAAGATCTTGTACTTACAAAAACATGGTCAAGGAGTCTGTGGTAACACTAGATTGACAAGTATGTGACAATGGTGAGAGTGTGTTAACTCACATTAGAGATCTGGAGTGACAAATCTGGCAAAGTCCTATCCATTTTCTCTTGTGCCCACTGATGCAACTATTCACCCACAAATCAAGTGATCAAGAAACTGCAGATGAGTTGCTGGGCCAGGTGGTGTAGAATATATCTAGAGTTCATGCGTTGAGTAACTTCTCCAGCCAAGCTGTGTAAGGATTGCAGTTCTTACAGGCACTTGGGGAAAAGATAGAAAATATCCACGCATAATCTACTTGGCATGTAATCCCTATGTGTCTTTAAGTATTGCATTTCCCTTTTCTTCTATTCAGTTCCTCAGCAACAATCTTATTCTGTAACTCTGTGTTGTAGGCTTTATGCAAGAAAAGTTAATTCCGTGGGATCATAGTCTTTACTACTATCCTTATTCTTAGTTAAGAATCTAGTGGGTGATAGTGAAAGTGAACAACCAACCTTAAGGACAAAAATCACACAATAGGACGAATTGGTATTGGCCATGCTGGCCAATCAGTCACTGGCTATAGATTATTGGCAGATCTTGGCCAACAAGGGAATCCATATTTATATTAAACATCTTTTCCATGTCTGACTGAATATCTTATTATCAATGTTAAGTAAAAACACAAAGGTCCGCACACAATAGAACAATAGACCAAGATGTAAGGAAGGGCCCTCAGCAGGTCGATAGTGAACAGACTATTGTGTCCCTGTGCAGGTAAGATAATGTAACAAAGAGGAGTGCACGCCTGATTGGTCTATGCTAACAATCCTATCTTTTAATAGGAGTGAAACTTTTGTTGCCTCTTAATTTTCTAAGCCCAGTGTTGGCATAGGACGTGACAAATAACATTCACTCACATCCAAATGTATGACAATATTCTTGCTAAACAAGTCCCTAGTTTATAAAACTAGGAGACTTCGTGCTCGTGTATATACACATTAAATCTATAAAAGGTCTTATAGACATGCAAACATGTGTCTTAGTCTTAAAATGTTCCTCGTTCACTGTATTTCTATTATCTACTTATACATGTGGAAAAATCAGTTGTGCCTGGCAGCAAAATATAGTAATAGCTGTCTTACCTTTACATGTATGAATCAACTGCTACTAAACAGTAATTGTAAGTGAAACACAGCATGTTAACCTAGGTTAGCACTCACCTGATCCAAACACACACAAACATGTCTTGTCCACTCGACGGACCAACACAGGAGAGGATTTAGGCATGGGTACAAGTTTCCCTGTCCCTGTGACCATGTATCCTAACGCTTTAATCTGATTGGTCAAGCCCAATCACTAACAAAGAGTACCACATATTGTGGGTTATTTAGACATGTATAAGGAAAACAAATATGTTTCCACTTCTGAAACTCTGTGATATGGGCTCACTAGATATTTAGCCATTTTTTATATCATAACTTAACAGGAATTAAAACATATTTGAAACCTGGTTGAATATATTACTCAGCCAGTGACTATCACATGACTGGGGTGAACCTTTGGGATTTGGTGTTTACTACTATTTTACTAGTGGGTTTTAGGTTAATAATATGAACATTACTTATAAAGGATTAAGCAAGGTTACACTTGGATTCACATCCAATTAGTCACAAGAAGAAAGAAGTAGAGATCAAAGTACACACTAGACATACATATTGACGGCTATAGTGACCATATCTTGACTGAAACCTGCCACCTGCATATGATGACAGTGCCTAGCTACAGGAACTTCTTCCTCTTCTTCTGCATTTGTCCGGAGTGTTTTTTTCAGACGTAATAGCGTTGTTCCAATTTTATTTGCACCCTTAGGCCGGCACAATTGACTTCTGCGGGTGTTTTTTACCAGGTTAGGCTACAGGAACAAGTGTACTTCCATGCACAATTGATATTTCTGAGACTTTAAAAGCAGAATGCCTGAAAATTGAAGGTGAAGTCGACCAAGGAACACCTTTAACGAGGCACACAGAGAGACCCCTTATTGACTGTATAATAACGTGTTACAGAGCTGCTCAGAGTGAATGAACCATTATTGACCAGTTTGTGCATAACATTTTATTGGTTTCATTTTATTTATATGCCAATATGCTTACATAATGAAATTGTATGTACGTGTTGTTTATATGCTGAACCTATAATTTAAGTGTAATTGTTTCATTGTGTGCCGTTTCATGGGTTGTTCTAGGAAACTGGTGAGATCATCATCCACCAATGCATTGAAACTATTGAGTTCTGCCTGGGATGCATCTCTCACACCGCTTCCTATCTCAGATTGTGGGCTCTCTCCTTAGCCCATGCTCGTAAGTCGTCATCTTTTTAAATTTTTAAATATGTTTTTTATTAAAGAAATGTATGTATGTTTTTTTCCCCAAACATTTTCCCCCATTTTAAAATACTACAGCACTTTCACATCATCATCAAGTGCCATGCCAGCTGGCATAGGCGTTCATGACTCTCAAACAGATCTCGGTCTTTGGTTTTCTGGATCAATATGTTGATGATATTCCTCCATGCCACCGTCTCAATCCATCCAGCATTATTTCTCTTGGTCTGCCTCTGCCTCTCTTCCCCTCGATCTTTCCAGTTGTCACGATGTTCTCCAATGCTTCTCATCTCATCACATGACCAAAGAAAGCTGTTTGTCTCTTTCTTATTGTTGTATGTAATGTTCTAGTTTTATTAGCCTCTTTCAGGCAGTCGTTTGGCAATCTAAGGAATTCGCAACATTCGTCTCAGGAACCACATCTCTGTTGCTTCCAAGCTCTTCCTAATTTGTTCAATTACATTCCAAGATTCTCAGCCATACAGCAAGAGAGGTTTTATATAGCACTTCAGCATTCTCTTTCTTACATTCAGTGATAGTAACTTATTGCATAAGATACGCTTCATTTTCTGAAATGCAGCTTTTGCTTGCCCTATTCTGTTCTTAATCTTTGTTGTGCATCTTCCATCTGATGTTATAAATGCCCCCCTCCCCCTTTTTTTTTTGCAATTCCTTTTTACAGTACATCGCTGTCAACACCATCATTTTACTGCTGTTGCTGATGTCTTGGCAAGTTCCCGTTTAGTAGTTTGCCATTGCTTTCTGAATGACCGGCTCCCATACCAATTCATTAAAACCCAGCGCAACGCTGTCTGCTGCCAAATCTGTTGCCGCTGTGTTTCAAACTTTGCCGTGGAGACTGGCATAAATGCCCCTAAGTATTTAAAATTATCTACTTGGTTAAGAATTTTCTCTTCTATTTGCATTTCACATACGTATTGCTAAATTGTTCCCCCTCTTTAAATGCCATGTATCTATACTAATGCTAACAAAAGCATAAAGACAATATAATGGTAATAGTTTTGGAGAAAAAAAGGTTGCAGCACATTGAGACAGCCAGGAAGACTGAGGGAGTTAGAGACAGTGGACGAAGGTGCTGGGTGGGTTGGAGGAATGGTACAGAATATTATCAGATGTGGGGATCGGACCAAGAACATCAGAAACAGTTCTAGTTCTTCAGGGAGAGCCATGGCTGAGAGGTTCAGGTGTCCACCTCAGGGAGAGCCGTGGCCGAGAGGTTCAGGTGTCCACCTCAGGGAGAGCTGTGGCTGAGAGGTTCAGGTGTCCACCTCAGGGAGAGCCATGGCTGAGATGTTCAGGTGTCCACCTCAGGGAGAGCTGTGGCCGAGAGGTTCAGGTGTCCACCTCAGGGAGAGCCATGGCTGAGACGTTCAGGTGTCCACCTCAGGGAGAGCCGTGACCGAGAGGTTCAGGTGTCCACCTCAGGGAGAGCTGTGGCCGAGAGGTTCAGGTGTCCACCTCAGGGAGAGCCGTGACCGAGAGGTTCAGGTGTCCACCTCAGGGAGAGCTGTGGCTGAGACATTCAGGGGTCCACCTCAGGGAGAGCCATGGCCGAGAGCTTCAGGTGTCCACCTCAGGGAGAGCCGTGACCGAGAGGTTGAAGTGTCCACCTCAGGGAGAGCAGTGGCCGAGAGGTTCAGGTGTCCACCTCAGGGAGAGCAGTGGCCGAGAGGTTGAAGTGTCCACCTCAGGGAGAGCAGTGGCCGAGAGGTTGAAGTGTCCACCTCAGGGAGAGCCGTGGCTGAGACGTTCAGGTGTCCACCTCAGGGAGAGCTGTGGCCGAGAGGTTCAGGTGTCCACCTCAGGGAGAGCAGTGGCCGAGAGGTTGAAGTGTCCACCTCAGGGAGAGCAGTGGCCGAGAGGTTGAAGTGTCCACCTCAGGGAGAGCAGTGGCCGAGAGGTTGAAGTGTCCACCTCAGGGAGAGCCGTGGCTGAGACGTTCAGGTGTCCACCTCAGGGAGAGCTGTGGCCGAGAGGTTCAGGTGTCCACCTCAGGCTCACAAGGTTTGGTTCCAACATAGAGCTGGGAATGGTTTCAACAACCACTGGTATCTAATGATACACCACAACTACTAATCTCTTGGGTAATGTGATTGGATACCTAGCCTTCTCAGATCAAGGCAAAAAACAGGAGCTCCCACATGCAAGTTGTGAGCATTGAAAATCCCACGGCAGTTGGAAATTGCTAATAGTAACCTACCCATGGATAGACAGCCGTTAACCTTAGATGGCATCTGTCTAGAAGAAGCAAACCTGACAGAAATTCACGCCGAAGTCAGACACATTGACCTTTCAGATGCATGACTAAGTGGCACACATTCCCTGAACGAGACATGAAGAAGATAGTTATAGAGGCACATCTCTGTCGCATGGCAAAGAACTCTGGTTTGAAGATTTGCATCTAATTCTCCAAATGAAGATGCTTGAATTCTAGCTCACCATGAAATATATTATTGACGACATTGTTGTTGTTTCTGCAGAACTGTCTGAGGTGCTGTGGCACATGGTGTTGAGCCTTGGTCTGACTATAGCAGGCAGATATGTTGGTGGTGTTGTCACCTTTATAATCTTCTTCATCTGGGCCAACCTGACTATCGCCATTCTGCTGTTGATGGAGGGGCTCAGTGCTTTTCTGCATACCCTTAGGCTTCACTGGGTCGAGTTCCAGTCCAAGTTCTATGAGGGTGAAGGCTATGCTTTTGAGCCCTTTACTTTCAAACATATCCTGTCTATGCAGTCTTTGGAAGAGGTGACCTCCTAAGGAAGCAGCTTTGACAACTGAACAGTGGAGGCTGACCTTATTTTCAGTAGCATCTTTGTTTGTATTCATTTAATAACTCTTTTATATTCTAACATATATTCAGTAATTATTGTTTAAGTCACTTAATACAACTAACATCAGGAGAACTACTACTTTTGCTAGGAACATGTATAAAGAAAGACAATTTAAAAGAACTATGAAATTATTCTGATACAAGGTTACCTTTGAAGAAGATGGAAGTAACTTTTACATAACAGAATTCCAACATATACAAAGATGGGATTGTTTTTGAATAGTTCATACTTTATAGAATTTTACGGCAAGGGCATATAGGACTGATAAGGCGTAAGCTCCAGATCCAAATTTTGATAGCATCTTGTGCAACACTGAAGTCACAATTCTTAAATATTATATAAGCTTATATTAATGATTGGAAATTAATCGTGAACAATTTGTGCAGTTGTATAATTGTACTTTAAAAATACACAGACCTGGATGTTTTAAAAGAGGTCAAAAAGGAAATATGCACACTATTGTGGCATGTCAGGAGAAGAGGAAATATGCACACTATTGTGGCATGTCAGGAGAAGAGGAACATATTGTCTATGTGGTGGGTGGGTGAGTACCAACAGTGGTATGTTATATTGTTACTGAAGATCAAATGATTATTTATGCAACACTAGAATCACTGGGTGGTTGTGAAGACATATAATTGTTAACGCTTTCGTATATTTATATTGTGTTAGTGAACTGTTTCTTCTTGATTTTTCTTAAAGGAATATGTTGTGAATATACCAAGGAATTGTATGAATTAAATTGGGTATTGGTATAGTGATAAGTATTGTGTGAAAATATTCCACAGGTGTACACTATTGTGTCTGACTTTTTTTTTTTTTTGCACATTCTAATTTTAAAAAAGCATGGCATTGGTTTAGTAAGGGACAAAGATTCCGTGAAAAGACTCCACAAAAATACTAATTTGCACATTCCATTTTTTAAAATAGTTTATATTCTACATAAAGCTCACTTTCTTCATATTTACTTTCAGAGGTTCTAAATGTGTAAATCTTATGTTTTTTTTTTTATGAAGACCCTTTTTGTCTGTGAATTCAGCAATTATAGCTGTTTGCAGAACATTTAATCAAGAATGCACAAGGAATAGTGATCATGTGAGGCAGTGATCTGATACATATATATACCAGTTTTGGGTAATAATTTTACATTATCACATATCTTGCCTTGGCACAAACATTCAGTACAAAATATGTTTAAATGCATATATAGCTATACAAAATTAATTACAACCAAATTAATGACAACATGAAAGTCAATAAATGCTGCATAATTTGTGTGGTTGGCTAGAGAAAGGTCACGAAATCTCTATTATATATTTGTTCAGTGACATTGACGATCTTATTGTAAAAGAAATAAATGCATTCTGAAATTAACATGTGTATGTCTTTTTTCTGCCCGCCATAAGTCTACAGTTTTTGCTTACAAGAAACAAAAATTGAACTGTAAATTGGTTCCAGAAATTAGATGGAGATGTCAAGATTTTTTGGGTACGTTAAGCTTATCTGTTATATTTCCATGAAATGCACGTGTTATAACTCGCCATAGGGGATTGACTCCCTATGGTCAGATTTGTTGCCCTAAACCTGCGACTGGCATAGCAAGCCGGCAGGGGATCATCATACTGCTAGTAGAAAAACTAAGAAGTATAAACGGACTGACCCAAATGGATATAGACTCGGCAATGTTAATGGACTACGAGATAGATCAGCGATTCAAAATATAGGCACAATAAACGTCTGCGGTTTTAATAGTAAAGAAGAAGAACTTATAGAAACGATGGAAGAGAGGAAAATTGGACTGATGAGAATAGTGGACACCAGAATAAAGCGGGAAGGATGCAAGGAGATCCACCACAGTTACACGTTTGTCTACTCTGAAGCAGAACAGCAAGGCAGTGTAGGAAAAGTCATTGAACCAAGGCTAGCAAGAGGAATACTAGAAATAAAATAGATACCAGAAAGAATCATAACAGTGAGAATAAAAGAACAAACAATTACAACCTATGTACAAATATACATACCATGTAATACAAACAAAAATGAGCAAGAATGCGGGAAATTCTACGAAGACATCCATGATGTGCTAAATAAAATAGATAAGCAGGACATCACAGCCAGTCTCCCTGACCTAGGGGTTAAACGTCTTTCTTCGTAATCCAGTTTATCCACATGGGGTAATGCAGCGTGCGAAAATTGGTAGCGATTCTCACCGCGTTGGTAACTTACGGGATAAGTGAGTCGCTGCTTAGAAAGCAATGGCAAACTACTGAGTGTAATCTTCCAAGAAATCAACAACAGCGGGAAAATCTGGTGTTGACAGTGATGTCCTGTAAAGGATATGCGAAAAAACAAGGATATCACAGTTAAGGGAGACTTCAATGCAAGACTACGACATAACAGAATGGGCATAGAAAAACATCTTGGAGCAGTTGGAGACCAACATAATGAAAGAAATGATAATGGAAGTAGATATAGAGCTATGCAGCCAACATGACTTCTATATAACAAATACATTCTATAAACACAAAGACTCACAAATATACACATGGTATAAATGGAACGATCTAGATACCAAAAGCCAAATTGATTTTATATTGACAAGAAATAACAGAAAAAGAAATATATTAGATGCAAGGGCAGTGCCCAACTTAGGTACAAACTCAGACCACAAAGCAATCGTTGCCACAATAAGAACCATCAGAAAAAGGAAGCAAAGACCAGGAAAATACATGCCATGCGAATCAGTAAACTTAACAAACCTCAAAGACGAGGCAGTGAGGGAAAATTATGAGAAAGAACTAACTGAAATCTTTGTAAAATTACCTATAGAAAGAAAAACAGTGGGAGAAGAATGGGAAATGTTCAAATCAAGCATTTTTAAATACTGCTAAAATAACACGTGGAAAACACAAAAACGCAAAACACGGATGAAGAAAATAAGTTGATGGAACGAGAGGTAAAGAAAGCTGTAAAATACAAACAGAAAAAATATAAAAAGTTCTTGAAGAGCGAACAGGAACGTGATTACATAGAATATAGATAGCAAGAAGACATGTAAATAGAATAGTAAAGAGAAAAAACAAAAAGACTGAGGAGTATGGAGAAACCCTAATTAAAAACTATAAGGAGGCAACTAGAGACTTCTACAAAAAGATAAGAGCAATGAGAACCCAACTGAAATAATTAACAGTGAAAATGGAGAACCAATAAGTGAACAAAATCAAATCCTAATAAGATGGAAACAGTACTTCGAACAACTTCTCAACATCCCACCAGAAGTCACAGGAATTAAGAAACTGATACAGATGCCACTGAAGAACTAGAACCAGACATACTGAAAGAAGAAATTATAGAAGCCGTCAGATTAGCTCCATTGAACAAATCACCAGGACAAGATGAAATACCAAATGAACTAATTAAAGCAGCAAGAGAAGTAGGAACAGCATGGTTACATAGACTATTCAACCATGTTTGAGTAGAACAACAGACACCACAAGGCTGGGGAAACGCCATAATTACCCCAATTTCGAAAAACACGGGTAGCAAAAGAGACTGCATGCAATACAGAGGCATTTCCCTTTTGAGTCATACTGGGAAAATATTTTGCAAAATTCTTGAGAAAAGATTACAAACTATTATAGAAACCCAGCTAAGTGAAACACAACTTGGATTTAGGAAAAACAAAGGATGCACAGATGCCATGTTTACTCATAGACAACTTATAGAACAATCAATTGAATTCAAGAAACACTTTACTTAGCCTTTGTCAACCAAGAAAAGGCATTTGATAGAGTAAATAGAAACAAGCTGTGGCGAATCCTTAAACAATACAGGAAGTCCCCCACTATACACCGCTTCAGTTTACGTCGTTTTGCTATAACATCGTTGTCACAATGGGACATAACTTCTTTACATCGGTATGTTCCGCCATAATTTCGTCACCTGTGTTGTTAAGCTGTGTTAACGTCATCATTTTACATTTTGTGCAGTGTGTTTCCAGCATAATTATGAGTTCAAAGCGCACGGTAAGTGCTGATAGTGTGTCTGGTTGTAAGAGAACCCGGAAAAGTATTACTCTTGAGGTGAAGTTTACTTCCAACCATGGTAAGGACAATTCGTGCAGGTGCTGACAAAATCAAAGAGGGTGCTAAAAACGTAACCCCTTTGAGTGCTTCCAAGATCACTCGTACCAGGAGTATTCTTATGGAGAACATGGAAGCACTACTGGCCGTCTGGATTAAAGACCAGAACCAATGGAATATACCTGTGAGCAAAATGGCTATCCAAGAGAAGCAAAGTCTCTCTATGAAGATCTAGCTAAGAAAGCGGGTGAGAGCAGTACTAGTAGTGCTGATGGTAGTTTTGGAGTGAGTCGTGGTTTTAATGCCTCTACGTCCCAATAACTACCATTCACCCTCAGACTCACCTCTATTTAGCTAATAAATATCAACAACTATCAAAATAAACATTACATAATACACTGTATTTCATTTAATTATGTGGGAAATAGTGTTTCACTATAAGTCGTTTCACTTAAAGTCGCGTTTTCTAAGAACGTAACCCTGACGTTAACCAGGGCCTTCTAGTATGGAGTAAGTACACATGTAGAAGCTTATACAACAACAGTCAATGCATAGTGAGAACAACTGGAGGACACTCAGAACCCTTCACCATAAGATCCGGAGTATGACAAGGTTGTGTCTTGTTCCCTCTCTTGTTCATAACATATAGAGACAACATATGTAAAGAAAGCCAAACAGAGACCGCAAGAACACTGCATGATGAGAACACAGAAGAAGAACCATTTGCAAATTACACCACTAGAGAACTCCTGTTTGCAGACGACCAAGCACTAATAGCAAAATCAGAAGCTGAATTACAAGACACATGAATAGTCTAAACAAAATGTTTAGGGAGCATAACATGAAAATTAGCACAAGTAAAAGGGACGCAGAGGTGTTTCCAAGGCGCCAGGGCCAGGTTCTATACTGGCCAAGACCTACTAACACGTCCTAGTCATGCGTCCCGGGCAACAGGTTCCTTCAGGGTCCTGGCTAACATGGTAGGATTGCTGATTCTTCCAAAGTCGGAGAGTATCTGCCTGAACGGCGAGGAACCACCAGTCTGCACACCAATAAGCCAGACATGGGACAATGGATACACATGCAAACCTCAGTCCAGTATGACATCACACTGATGTTGGACAACAGGATGTCTTCATCGGACATACAGGACTTCACGCTGGAGTTCACAGCCAGCGAATGCAAGCAAGCACAAGTAAAATAGGTAATAACTATAACTAAAGAAGAAAAAACAACAATTCACCTAAACGAACATCCCTTGAAACAAGTAAAGAGTTTCAAGTACCAAGGAAGTATATCATCAAAGGCAAATCAGAAGATGAGATCGAAAATAGATACAATAAGGCAAACCAACCCATTGAACAGATGGTGCCAGTACAAAAGAACAAACATGTATCAATAACTACTAAGAAAGCACTTTACAACACAATCTTCCTACCAACTCTATGTTACCAATGCCAAAGCTGGACAATGACAGAAAAAGAGAAAAGAAAAATCACAACAGCAGAAATGACATTCCTGAAAAGAATACTCAATATATCAAGAAGAGATAAGATCAGAAATGAAGAAATCAAGACTAACGTGTGGGTTTTAGCAACGCTAGATTTTATTAGAAGGCAGCAAGTCAAATGGTTTGGCCATGCAAGTAGATTACCAACTAACAGTATACCTCAACAAGCAATGATGTACAGACCAGAGGGAAGCAGAGGAAGAGGCCGACCATGTAAATGATGGACGCAAGGAATAACAGAGTCCATGGGAATATCGATACATGAGGCCCATGGGGGGAGGGGGGGGGGGCACCTCTGCTGCTGTTTATACTTCACCTCGACACCGCAAGGTACAAGAGGAACATGATGAGATGAGATGAGACACATGTGTTAACAAACAAGGATAATTTAAAATCAATGAATGTCTTACTATTTTGCATTTTAGTTTTAATGTCAGACACGTTGCTGCTCTAAGTAAAAGACAATGGGTATGTCACCATGCCAACATGGCATATATGGATATGGTGCTGGTATTTGTCTGAAGAACCACGTGGACTGGACCCTTGTACACGTCTTGATGTTGGCTGTATGGAGCTAGGCACATAATGTTATAGACCAATCAGCACTTGACATATTGTTATAGACAAATCAGCACTTGTACTGGTCAATAGCATCCCATGCACCTGTTCTTTCCATGATATTTCCTGCTACCCCTTTTATGCTGGGTTGGCCTAAAGTCCAGGTCATTTTTTAAAAAAATCTCCCTTGATGGGGATTCAGACACATGACCACTGGTCCAGCAGGCCAGCATACTAGCCACCCCATACAGTGAATCATCATCATCATGTGCCATGCCAATAAGTGAGGGTAATCATGGTTTGCCATCTCACACAATCACCTTGAATGAGCTGTGTTCTTGTCTTGATTATGTCATGTGGCCAGCCATCCAGATATTTATCTCTGTCTTCCTCTTCCTCTTCTCCTATCAATCTTGCCAGTTGTCACTAAGTTTTCCAGTTGAGAGTTCCTCATAATGTGCCCAAAACACCTTGACTGTCTATACCTAATTTCTGGAATCAATATATGGTTTTCATTTATTTTTTAAAATACATGCTCTAGTTTTTCTGTCCCTCCCTTTGCATTTTCCTCAGAAACCACATTTCCACTGCCATTAGATGGTTCTCAGTATCAATAATATAAGATATAGAGATTTAAGAAATAAATGAACACCGTATATTGATTCCAGAAATTAGGTATAGACAGTCAAGATGTTTTGGGCACATTATGAGGAAATAGAGATATAGGGGGATGAGTGGTCTTGAGGTATGGTGTCCGCCTCGAGTGCTGGAGGTCTCTGGTTCAAGCCCTTGTGAGGGCTGGGATTTTTTTCACATGGACTTCTAGTAAAAAAATTTCCCCTGGTCTCTGGGTAGTGAGATCGGACGTCCGTGTGTATTGTTGCGAAGGTAAAAGATCCCAAGGCAGTAGGAAATCGAAAAAGAGTAGCCTAACGGCGCTGCCTGGGCAAAATTTCAAGTTAAAAATCTACCCAAAGTATTTCAGGATCCTCGCCGGTGCTACGGAGTTCATGCACGGAGTTGAGATTCTCCAGACTCAGGCTTTAGTTAGGAGTAGAACGGAGCACTTATGGGTTACACCCGTGTGCTGTGATGTTGATCCGTCGACTAAAGTAAACTAAACTAACTAATATAAGATACGAAGATGATACAGTATTGAAAACGAACGGGATCTGCAGCATTTAATAGACGCAGTTACTGTACACTTAACAACTAGAATTAGAAATAAATAGTAAGAAAACAGAGATTATGGTCATCCCCAAGAAGAAAGAAATATCACAATGTAACATTTAAGTCAATGAGAAAAGTCTTCAACAAGTGAATTGGTTCAACTGTCTTGGAAGTCATAACATGTGGTACAGACGGTGCCTTGTTCAGTAAACACCATATCATAAACGTATCAGAAAAATGAAAGTATTGATATACTAACAATAACTGGTAAAATCATACCACAATCTAAGCTCATACAATAAACTTTAAAATCATCTATAATAACTGCAATTAGCAAGTGTGGGGAAGATCACTATGCAATATGCAACATCAGCAAAATAAAGAAGAATCTTCACATTGCACACTATTGCACTTGTACACCAAGAGACTACAACGATATTATGATTATTGTGTTGTTAAACAAATACATCCTCTCTTCCCCCCTCCACGCCCTTTCTGCATTTTGAATTTTTATAATTTTTTTTTGTTTTTCAACCAGATGTTAAAATTAGATATTGATTAGAAATTATCTTAAAACTCAATATTTGAAGACAATGCAGCTTCTTAAATATATAGTAATTTTTCTTTTGGTTATTTTAAAGAAATAAAAGAGAAAAGTAGCATATCTTATATATAAATTAGGATGTGCGTCCGTATTTATGTATCTCTGTATGTATGTAAGTCCTTTATTTGTTCGCGAACGGCCCATCCGATTGAGATGAAATTTTCTACACGCCTTCCTTTCATTCCAGAGCTGTCAACTGTGATATTTTGTTAGTGTGAAATCGCCTGCTTACTCAGTATTATTTCATTTTTCATTTTTCATCATAATTTCATATATCTCAGGGGACCTAACTCTGTAAAAGTTATTTCAAGGGGCATAACATTTCTGTATAACTTATAGTCATATTGTGGCATCGTTTTCAAAGATTTATAAACTCTTTGTCCATAGTTATGTACCGGCATATGAGTTATAATAAATAATGATACAATCTGTAAGGCATTTTCAAAGTTTTCATAAAAATGATGCACAATGCATAACATTGTAACTCATCTTTTTTTGCTTAAGAAGTTACTGTAGTCATGCAGGTGATTAGAAAGAGTTTTCATTAAAAATAATGGATGGTGTGTGGTAGAACGTTCTTTTAAGTTACATTTTTTTTTGTGTATGAATTTAATGAAGCCGGACAGGGTCAGGCAGACAGATAGACAGACAGACAGACAGATAGACAGTCGGGAACAGGAACTTATATGACTACTTATATAAATTAAACTAGCTGACACGGCCCGGCTTCGCCCAGACTCTGGTGGGGAGCATCTCATTTAATTCATATAAGTAGTCATATAAGCTCCCGTTCCCGACTGTCTGTCTGTCTGTCTGTCTATCTATCTGTCTGTCTGTCTGTCTGACCCGGCCCAGCCCATGGTGGAGAGCATCTCATTTAAATCATATAAGTAGTCATATAAGATCCCGTTCCCGACTATCTGTATGTCTGTCTGTCTTGGGTAAATGGAGGAGGGAGGAGGAAGAGGGAGGTGGAGGAGGGAAGAGGAGGGAGGAGGAATAGGAGGGAGGAGGAGGGATTAGGAAGAGGAGGGAGGAGTAGGGTGGAGGAGGAGGGAGGAGGGAGAAGGAGGGAGGAGGAGATCGCAGGAGGAGGAGGAGAGGGAGGAGGAGGAGAGAGTAGGCGGAGGGAGGAGGCGGAGGGAGCAGGAAGAGGGAGGAAAAGGGAGAAGGAGAAGGGAGGAGTAGAGAGTGGGAGGAGGGAGGAAGAGGGAGGAGGAAGAGGGAGGAGAAGGAGGGAAGAGGATGAGAGGGAGGAGGAGGAAGAGGGAGGAGGAGGAATGTGAAGGGAGGTAGAGGGAGGAGGAGGAGGAGGGAGGAGGATAGAGGAGGAGGAGGGATGAGGAGGAAGAGGGAGGAGGAGGAATGTGAAGGGAGGAGGAGGGAGGAGGTAGAGAGAGGAGGAGGAGGGAGGAGGAGAATGGAGGAGGAGGGATGAGGAGGAGGGGGAGGAGGAGGGAGGAAGAAGGAGGAGGGAGGAAGACGGATGAGGGGGAGGAGGGAGGGGGAGGAGGAGAAGGGAGCAGGAGGAAGGAGGAGGGAGAAGGAAGAGGGAGGAGGAAGAGAGAGGAGGGAGGAGGAAGAGAGAGGAGGGAGGAAGAGATAGGCGGAGAGAGGAGGAGGAGGGAGGAGGAGGAGTAGGGATGAATAGAAGGGAGGAGGAGGGATTAAGAGAAAGAGGGGGGAAAGGGGAGAAGGAGGAGGGAGGAAGAGGGATGAGGAGGGAGGAGGAGGAGGGAGGATGGTGAAGGAGGAGGAGGGAGGAGGGTGAAGGAGGAGGAGGGAGGGGGAGGAGGAGGGAGAAGGAGGAGGAGGGAGGAGGAGAACGTAGGTGGGGGAGGATGAGGAGGGAGGAGGAGGAGGGTGGAGGGAGAAGGAGGAGGTAGAAGGAGGAGGGAGGAGGAGACAGGAGGAATATGAGGGAGGAGGAGGGATTAGGAAGAGGAGGGAGGAGTAGGGTGGAGGAGGAGGGGGAGAAGGAGGGAGGAGGAGGAGAAGGGAGTAGGAGGAGGGAGAGGGAGGAGGAGGGAGGAGGAGGAGAGAGTAGGCGGAGGGAGCAGGAAGAGGGAGGAGGAGGAGGGAGAAGGAGAAGGAGGAGGGAGGAGGAGTAGAGAGTGGGAGGAGGGAGGAGGCGGAGGGAGGAAGAGGGAGGAGGGAGGAGGTAGTAGGATGATTGAATGCCATCCCACCAGGTTAATATGTTATCGCGGACCTCAGAGAGAAGTGTCTATGTAGAAGACCATTTCCTGGACGTACGTATTTTGGGAGGGGGAGGAGGGAGGAGGGAGGAGGAGGAAGAAGAAAAAAAAACTACGACAGTTGGCATCTCTGGAATGAAAGGAAGGCGTGTAGAAAATTTCATCTCAATCGGATGGGCCGTTCGCGAGCGTATAAAGGACATACATACATACATACAGAGATACGCACATCCTAATTTATATATAAGATGAGATGCTTCACACCAGGAGCTGGGCGATGTCGGGCCGGGTCAGACAGACAGACAGACGATAGTCGGTAACGGGAACGGGAACTTATATGACTACTTATATGAATTAAATGAGATGCTTCCAACCAGGGACTGGGCGAAGCCGGGCAGGGTCAGCTAGTGTTTTATATTAAATATTTATGTTTAAAAAAAAAAGTTAGTTGCATATCGTTTACAGGACGTTGCAATCAACACCAGCATTTTTTGCTGTTGTGATCTCTTAGCAAGTTTACGTTCAGTAGTTTGCCATTGCTTTCTGAACGGCCGGCACCCATACCATTTCATAAAAACCAATGCAACGCCATCTGCTGCCAAATTGCACACTGCTGTGTTTCTAACCCGGGTATGCAGGATCACGAACTGCGTCCGTAACCCCTTTGCCATAGAGCCAGCAAATATTTGTGTACTTGTGATAAAATAAGCCATTCGTTCTCACACTAAATGAGACACAGTGAATTACAGTTAGTCAAAGTGAACACTATTAGCAAAAGTCACTCAAAGTTCACCTTGCTATTATATAAACAACATGAACAACCTGGTGTATGTTTTTAAGATAGCATCATTCTGTTCATGCATTCAACTTCACAATCTCTTCATGATGACTTATCACCAGTTTTTCACACATCATAATGAATGAAGGCAGTATTCAGTCTCATATATTTTAATTGTAAAATTATTTAACTCTACCATGATGACTGAATATACATATAAATACACTCAGTATATAAAACAGAGAAAGACAACCAGAAGAGGTAGAATCATATAATTAAAGCACCACTCATTTATTTCTACATAAGTCATGGATATATGTCATGTGTATAGTATCACTGCCATACGTCAGTGCCAGTTAAAAGGTATTTAGGAAACTATGAGAGGCTGTTTTAAGTATATTTACAACAGCCACACAGTTATTGTGTTTGAAAAAATAATTCTAAGACATTGGTAGAGGACACTGATCGCTGCACAGAGACAGTACTAGATGCTGTGTGGTGATTTAGCTAGTACAGAAAGCATTGTAAGGATATATAAACCTATTTTTTTAGTAAAATCCTACCAGTAACAAATGAAAACAGTAAATTGATTCAAGACATTAGACATGAGAAAAGAGCAAGGAGAAGGCAGAGAGACAAATACTTGGATGGCTTGGTCACATGGCATAATTGAGAAGAGAACACAGGCCTGATCCATGGCTGGAGATTGAGTGAGCCGGTGAACCATGACTGCCCATACTTATCCACATGGCACATGGTGATGAAGTGAAGGATATTTTTACATACTTTAAGACATATTGGATATAGCCCTATATTTGTGTAGATCAATCAGCTTTTAATGGGTGATGTAATCAATATCATGTCAGCTGCCTTTACTTCCCAGGACATGGCCTGGTACTCATTTAAGGCTGAGTTGACAATAAAACAAGAACAGTTAGCTAACAACAAATATCACAATCCACAAATAAGTCATCCACACTTCTCACTGAAATAAAAATAAACTAAGACTAGAAGTCTGGGGTATGAAACAAGACAGTACGGAGGTGGTAACAGGGCAAGGTGGGAAATAGGAGTGAGTCAAAAAGTCTGTACATGAACCAGATAGGGTGGGGTTGGGATTAACACCAGATGTAAGAATATACTATATTAATCCCTGTTATATCAATAAGGTTCTTCATATATATGTTCCATTTAAATATGCCTTTCGTGATCAGGATGGTGATTTATACATTCACTCATACTCAGAAGGTGGCCTCCTACAATGCTCAGAGAATGAAGGCTAAAACCAAAATTAGAAGGGTACTGATCAAAGTTGCTTTTTGCAGATAACGACTCAATTGCGACTCACTTTGAGGAAGAATTGAGTCTACTATCTGCATTATCCAATGCTTGATATGAATTTGGTTTAATAATTAGCAAAAAGAAGACATATATTATGACACAAGGTGCACATGGGGTACAATCAATCTTTATTGATCATGCAGAACTGGAGATAGTAGACCACTTCACACATCTAGGATCAGAGGTACACAATAAATAATCCCTAGATCAGGAAATCAACATCAGGATTGGTAAGGCAGCAACAACAATGAACAGGTTAACAAAAAGATTCTGGGAGAACAGGAAGCTTACTGCCAAAACAAAAGTCCTTGTCTAACAAGCTTGCGTCATTAGTATTCTTTTTATGGCAGTGAAGCCTGGTCAACTTACTCACACCAAGAGAAATATATAAACAGCTTTCATATGCAGTGTCTGTGAAGAATACTTGGTATTAAATGGCAAGACAAAATCATAATTACTGAAGTATTGAAAAGATCGGGTTGTGTGACAGTTTGTTCCATGGCCAGTCTTCGTAGACTTAGATGGATAGGACACATTAGGAGGATAGACGATGGTAGAATACCAAACAACGTCTTTTTTGGTGAATTACAGATGGGTAAAAAATCTTGGGGTCACCCTCTGCTATAGTACAAAGATGTGTGTGAGCGGGAGATGATCAATACACCTTGGGAGCAAGTCACTGCTAATCGTGTTGCTTGGAGGGCAAAACTAAGAAATGGAATAAAGACAAAGGAGAAAATGATAGCAGATAGGTCACACACTGTGAATGTGAGACATAAGATGATGGAAATAACCAAGTGTTCACATGCATCCATTGTGGATGAACAATTGGTATGATCAGTCACATTTACTACCGCCATGGGTTGTAGTTATTACGCTTTGTTTTTGGAAGCACAATGTAACAAACTATCATCTGTCAAGACGACAAGGTGCCAGTACAGTATCAGGATCAGCATGGTACAAATATGCAGGAGTGTTGTTGAACATACATATTCATTTTAGTATATGCAAATTAATTTTTCACTCATCCTATCTATTTGTCACCTTTCCATATTTATTGCCTTCCCACTAAGTTTTGTTTCCTGGACTTCCTGTTTTATTGTATGTTTATTTCAATGAGATTGTCAGATTACTTGTGCAATTACTGCTTTTAGCTAAGTGCTCTTGGACAGCCAGAGTAAATAATGAGTGCCTGGAAAAGATTAATGAAGGGAGCACTTATTCACAACAAAGAGACAAAGTTTTGTGGTCTATAAAGAGAAGAGAGGTATTGGAGAGCATCATGATGATTGAAAGGATCAGTTGTAGAAGAGACACAGGCAGACAGAGAACTGATGCTGGATGGTCTATGATGAAAGCATGGAGCAATATCATCAGTAGAATAAACCCAGAACCCCAGGGGCTGAGATATCTGAAGAGATACAAATGCCTATACTACTGGGAAAGACACACAATGATGATTCTTGTTATCTGTGTTGTTAATGTAAAAATCATTATTTAAAACATTTACTTGTATCTGTCTGTGTTTTCTTGTCCAGCTTACTAATCATAATTTGCATTTTTTTCTTCAGTATCAGCTTGTTAGCAGTCACCCCTGATTTCAATACCAATTAACTAGTGTTATGATAAGCCCTATAATGAACATACAAATAACAGTCATTATTTCAGCCCTATTATTAACAGACAATAAACAGTGTCAGGATTTCAGCCTATAATGAACAGACAATAAACAGTGTCATGATTTCAGCCTATAATGAACAGACAATAAACAGTGTCATGATTTCAGCCTATAATGAACAGACAATAAACAGTGCCATGATTTCAGCCCTATAATGTATAGACAATAAACAGTGTCATGATTTCAGCCTATAATGAACAGACAATAAACAGTGTCATGATTTCAGCCCTATAATGTATAGACAATAAACAGTGTCATGATTTCAGCCTATAATGAACAGACAATAAACAGTGTCATGATTTCAGCCTATAATGAACAGACAATAAACAGTGTCATGATTTCAGCCTATAATGAACAGACAATAAACAGTGTCATGATTTCAGCCTATAATGAACAGACAATAAACAGTGTCATGATTTCAGCCCTATAATGAACAGACAATAAACAGTGTCATGATTTCAGCCCTATAATGTATAGACAATAAACAGTGTCATGATTTCAGCCTATAATGAACAGACAATAAACAGTGTCATGATTTCAGCCCTATAATGGACAGACAATGAGACTGGATCATCAGATACTATGTGAGTGTGGTATTGATAAGCAGGCATGTTTCTGTCATGTCTAGGAAGTTACACTGACAATGACATGGGTGTCATCAGACGTGGGTTCGAGGCCTGCACTGGCCGGTTGCTATAGGAAGGAAAGACTAGCCTCCTATTCCCACCTCTTGCTGAGGCCTACACAATGTGACAGTCCTACTACTTCACACACCCACAGCAGATCCCTGCTACAGGACTCAATATTAAATAAACAATAATATTTTTAGAGTTCTTTGATAAGTTTAAGAGCATTTGTGTAAAATATTGCATTATTTGTGCTAACCAAACAAGAGGAAGCAATCTTCCATGTTAACATAACAAGCTTATACTTGCAGAAGTAAAGCAACACCACCTAACACCCACTTGGATGGTTCAAGCTTTGTTCGTAGCCTGAATGTCCATACAAAAGTGGGACCGCGACTCTTTGTCTTATAAACTGGACACTCGTATACCAGTCTTTGATCCACACGGTCCACGGGGATGGCTCTTAGGAAAATCACTGGCATTCTGGGTGTTAGCTCTTTTAAAATTGACTCGGCTATAAATCCTGTCTGAACATCCCAGCGAGCTCCTTCCATGTACAGTCCATGAACATATGCCCCTTCTCTTGGTGGACCTGACATTTCTTCTTTGGTTTTCTTGGTCACATCACACTGTAAGCACATGCGATCTAAAGGCCATTCATTCTGTCAAATATAAGCAGATCATTTTAGATGCAACCAGTAGCACAAACATATTTAGCATAAGATTAAATTCAATGATATCAATCTTAATGTGCTGTTTTATATTGTAAACAATCAAAGCAATGTTTTCCTATAATAAACAACAAATTTGACACAAGTAATAGACTGCACAATTTACTGGCTGGCATGATTTTCTGCATCGTGTCTGGTGCATACAACAGAATTCAAATTAAGCGAAACAAATGAACCCATTTCCCACAAACACGATTACAAAAAAAAACAAAAAACTGATACAATCAAACTGTTTTTAAAAAAATTACACTTTTCATTGTAAATCTTAGGACAACTAAAAAATGCAGACTGGAACAGAATCATTAAGGCAGGGAAGTATGGGTTAGAAAATGTTAACAGATCGCTTGCTCTCAAAACAAGATGCTTAAGAATAATTAGATGTAGCTATAGACTGTGAAAGGCAATGTTATCTTACAAAAGAAGACAGTGAAAATGTATGAAACATGTATACGGGCCACACATTCTCACCTTTCTGGCTGTTTGCTGCATGATGGCAGTGAGAAAGCTCTGCGGATTGAAAAAGCCACCTAGCCAGACGCTGGAAGGCAGGCTGAAATCACCAATCCAGTTGTCAAGCTCTCGAGCCCTCTGTAACATGTCACCATACCTGGGAGAGATGTGACATATATCACAGAAATACTGTACCATGTCACATGGTGGACAGATACGCGGTATGCCACAAATCAACTGTACCATGTCACATAGTGGACAGATAAGCTGTATGTCACAAATCAAATATACCATGTCACATGGTGGACAGATATGCTGTATGTAAAAAATCAACTGTTCTATGTCACCGTACTTGGTGGACAGATATGCTGTATGTCATAAACTGTACCATGTCACCGTACCTGGTGGACAGATATGTTGTGTCACAAATCAACTATACCATGTCACTTGGTGGACAGATATGTTGTATGTCATAAATCAACTGTACCATGTCACTGTACCTGGTGGACAGATATGCTGTATGTCATAAATCAACAGTACCATGTCACCACACTTCATGGACAGCTATTCAGTCCATCGTAAATCAGTTGCTACAAATCTAAACAGAAAAACAGATTTACCTTCACCAGTAAAATCCAACAAAATAGTGTGCATTTATCTGATAGTTTCTGACATTGTTATTTTGCAGTCATATAGGCAAATATTCATACATGATTGTTTATACAGTTTCATATTTCATTAGTTTAAATACGAACTAGCTAATCTGATCTAACTGTATCCAAACTTGGTACCCACCCAACAACACAACCACACACTGTCAGTTAACAGTGAATACATACCACTGTGCCATTTGAAAGAGAGAAGGATAAGCTTTTTTCTCCCACTGTGCAGGAACACTGTTGAGAAACATTGCACTGCTGAGTTCTTCCATCTCTGGTGTGATAGTCAACTCGCCCTAGTGAGAAGTTGTGTATCAAACTTCACTATACAATACTGTACATGCATAATATTGTACATACTGTAGTGTTTGTAAAATTACGTTATATTAAAAGTTCTGCAACTTCATTACTATGTGATCTATTAATACAATTGTACATTTCTGTTTCAAATATACTGTAGACAGAGAAACAGATTTTTCTATATAGACTGTGATCTTTAAAAGGGTTTATCAGTTATGTTGTTACCTCTTTGTGTGCGATATCAAACTGTCCAACATGTTTACTTTCTCTGTCAATCTTGGCAGTTGTTAGAGAAAATAATAGCTACTCTCTTCTTATAATATATTCACATAATTCTGACTGCTTCCGTTTGATACCTGAGATAAGTTTCCTTCATTCTGTTGCTAATTTTAATAGTTCACAGTATATCAAATTTCTTTATCCATACAATTACTTAGGCCCTACATCACACTTAAGAATTCTCGTACTTCATAACATTTCATTTCTGTTTCAAAAATACCGCAGACAGAAAAACAGGCTTTTCTATCTATAGCCTGTGATCTTTAGAAGAGTTTATCATTTATGTTGTTACCTCTTTGTGTGTGATGCCAAACTGTTTAGCATGTTTATGAATGTGTAATTATGAAACAGTTTTAAATTGAATACATCTATCTAATTTCTCAGAATAGTTGCCTGCTGTTGTTACAGTGGTACAGTAAGTTTGCTAAGCAAATACCAGGCTGACAGTGTATCTGCATATATCCTATATTCCCCCTCTATGATTAGTACTTCATATTTAACGTCTGATTTTCTCGTCATTTTCAGTGTTTTAGTGATGAAACCAGCTCTTATAAATAAACGAGATTACCTTAGTAGTACAGCTTTATACTTTGACCAGCTAGCATTTGCTTTGCTGTTTCAAAATGCTGGTTTAAAATGCACATCTTGTATAAGACTGTTCAGTCTGAAAACTGGTCACATTATTTTCCACCATTAATCTAGCTCAGGGGTCACCAAACTTTTTTCACAGTGGGCCAGATAACTGACATAATGACTAGTGTGGGCCACATAATCATTCTGTACAATACTTGCAAACCAGAACAAAAGCTCTGGGAAAAAAAGATGAAAAACTAAGTCCAGCATTTCATGTTAAACATGGGTGAGTGGCGTGCAATGCACAATAAAGAAAGACAACCAGCATATTTATTTACTAAACAAAAAAGTTATCAAAGAAGGCGACGTTAGCAAAAAGATAGTTACATCAGACCTAGTGTGCACATATTTGAATCTCACAAACTACGCAGCAAAAAAGGTTAGTGAGATTTGTGAAACTGACGTTTCGCTTTCAAGATATCATCAATGTTTGGTTTGGAATTGTTGCATTCAATTAAGAGAATTGCTTTCAAATGTTCATCAGTCAATCTCGTTCGATGTGTTGAATTCACATACTTAAATTTTGGAAATGTTTGCTCTTAGACATAAGTTGTTCCAAACACTGATGCCATACCAGCGGCAAATTTCTTCAGTTTTGGAAACTCAACATTAGGTAAGCAGCGGTAAAATTCAACAAGTTTTCCTTCTCTGTGCTTCACTTCCAAAAAGTCATTTGCTTGCAAATCAATTAGCTCCAACTGTAGTTCAACTGGCACATCATCAAGGTTACAATCAAACGGATTTTTGGAAAGAAGAATGTCACTCTAAATTCTGTAAAGATCTGAAAATCTCTCCAAAAAATACTTCTTCAAGTCATGAATACATTTTTGGGGAAAATCGTGGTTGAAATCTCCAGCGATTGTAGCGCAAAACTCTTTGAAACAGTGAAAATGAGAAAAGTTTTCTCCATCCAGTTGTGCTTCAAGCAGTGACAGCTTTCTCCGAAGTCCTTTGATGATTCTGTAGAGATCACAGACAAGGTTATTCTTTCGGGTTCAGTTCATTCATGTGGGATGTGATGTCGACCAAAAATAACAACTTTGACAGTCAGGTAGGATCTGACAACTGTGGACCAGCTCTATATTTTTCAGTGAGGAAAACATCTATTTTGTTTCGGAGCTTGTAAAAAGGAAACAGGACTTCACCGCAGCTGAGCCACCTCACTGAAGTGTGATAAAACAAGTCACAGGATTCAGAATCAATTTCTTCAAGAAAAGCCTGGAACTGATGGTGATTGAGTGCATGTCACCAAATGAAGTTCACAGCAGAAACAACTGGTTTCGGTACAAAAGAAATATCTAAGTCTTTCCCACAGAGTGCTTGGTGAAGTATGATGCAGTGTATGAACAGAGCGCCCAGAATTTGCAAATCTTCCAACTGAGTCCTGATCTACCCCACCAGACCCCTCCTCAATCCAGCCATGTTTTTTCCTCCATCAAGTGTAACACCTCAAAGCTGATTCCACTGAAGGTTAAAGTCTCGCAAAATCTTTTGCACTTCCACGAAAATGTTTTTTTATTTTTCAGTCATTGTTTGGTGCATGCGGATGCCAACTCTTCCGTTATTTGAAAGTCCAAATTGACACCACGAATGAACACGAGAAGTTGTGACATACTCGAGAGATCAGTAGACTCACTCAGGGCCAGAGAATACCACAACAACTTCCTAGCTTTCTCGCATATCTATAGCACTATGTTCTCTCAAAGTTCTTCCATTCTCCGTACAATGGAACTTGCCGAAAGGCTGACAGTTCCAACCAATAGGCTTTCTCAGGACACAAGTCATTTATTGCTTTCTTTATGCACTCTTTGATGAAGTTGCCATCAGTACATGGTTGTCCTCTTTCTGCCATCTTATGCACTACTTTGTAATTTGTGTGAGTGACAGATTCATTTTCAGCAAACTTTCTCGTGAAGAGATTTCTCTGTGTTTCTAAACCACATTTTATGAACTTATATTTTTCAAAGCGTAACTTTCCAGAAAACTTTGAATATGTTAATAGATGTTTTGTTTCATAGTGACGCCGAAGAATGTACTCTTTCAAAATGGCAACACTTTCGCTGCATATTACCCAACTGGGTTTCTGGTCCTTTGTTTCCACAAAGAAGTACTTTACTCCCATTCTTCAATGAAAACGCTACACTCAGAGTCCACTTTTCTTTTCTTAGTAGCCATAATGAAGGGTGAAGTAAACAGGATCTGAAAATGAAAAAGACATTGAATTAGAAATATAATTAAAATCCTATTGAAACACAAGAAAAGCGGAGGACTAGGGGTCACTGGTGAAGCTATGGCTCACCAAAGGTACATATAAAGTTTATAGGCACCTTTGGTACAAGAATATATCACATAATAAGGTTTACAAAATATATAAATAGGGCCGGCCTAAATAAACAGCCTACAGCAGTGTTTTCAATTGGGTGCAGAAATCGCCTAAATGTAACATTTCTGCCCATCTGGTTTATTACGTAAAGTAGGGCAGACACTTGGATCATCGCATAGAGTTCCTTGAGCAACGTAAACATTTGCATAAGTATCTGCTCTAGTAGAAAGGTTGAAAAACACTGGCCTAGAGACCAGCTCAATTAACAACTTGACCGGGGAATTTTTCTGAGCTGGGGATATAAGTTTCATAACAACACGGGGCTTCTATGGCATTGTGATGCTGTGTTTGCTACTTTATTCACACTTGTGGTTCACTTACCTATCACTATCAAATAAATAAATCCTTGTTACATACCTATAAAATGGATGACAGGCAAAAAGAAGTAAATATTTCTGGAGCGTTGGACCTGTGTTGACACAGACGCATCTGGAGGAGGGAAAGGTGCGTGATTGTGTGTGTTGCCATGGAAACCATGGTAAATGTCAGAGCGTAGGCGGAGCTACCACGAGCTGGGGAAGAACTTGGGATGGCGCAAAATAAGCAAACATTACAATAAACAAGAAAATCTAGATACAATAATTTAAAATAGTAAATTTAAGGCACATAGCAGCCAGGAGGTCTCCGCACGTGTGAAGATCTCCTAGTATTCTAAACATAATATTTACATTTAAATTGTATCACAATGTCTCGTGTTCCATACGTTTTATAAAGCAAATTCGAGTACCGTTGGCGGGCCTAGTGAACTGACGTTGCGGGCCAGATCCAGCCCGCGGGCCTTAATTCGGTGACACCTGATCTAACTGAATGATTGCCTAAAACTGATTCATGGAAAATTAATCTGGCAGTTCCCCTCCTCTAGTCAAATAGAGGCCCTGGAGATGTGGATATACAGACAAATATGTCGTGTTTCATGGAAACAAAAACAATCAAACACAGAGGTTCTAGAAAAATTGGGAATGAAGAGAGAGTTGATGAAAGAAATAAAAAGGAGGCAAGTGAAATATTTCCACCACATTAAAAGACATGATACTATTATAAAAACCATACTGGAGGGCAAGGTTGTGGGCAAGCGAGCAAGAGGTAGACAATGATACAAGTAGGAAGACAATATTAAGAGATGGACGAACATCAGCCTGATAGAATATAGTCACGGCGAGAGACAATGTTGGAGATCCATTACAGCCAACCTTCATTGTGGAGATGGCACCTGAATGATTGATTGAGTTCCCCTTGACTCCTACGCACGCACGCACGCACACACATATATATATATATCATTGTCAGGTCTTAGATATGACCGAGCTACCGTATGACAGTAGACGGTACTACCTGCTGCTGTTAGCGCTGAATGTTAGGTGACGCTTACCAAACCCAACACTCCACATTGTGCCAACGGCTTCGGGTGGAGGAGTGCAATTGGGAGGGTACAAGCCTTATCCTAATGCGAGGAAATGCAACCTAAAGACTAAATGTCATGGCAGGGCAGACCAGGCCCTAAGCCTTGGTTGGCAACTGGTCTAGGATTGAAGCTCCGACAGGCAGACAGATCATTGCTTTGTTGATCCAACAGCTTCTGGAGCTTGTCTTGTTCCAGATGTATTGGTTTACCTTTCCTCTGGAGTACACTAGACAGGCCAAGAAAGGGATCATGCTACATGGGCAAAACATGGTCTCTAAATCCAGCCCAGGCTTTGTGTTATGGAGAGGTATAACTCAATTTTACACAACTATCGTCTGTCAAGACGGCAAGGTGCCAGTCAGTCATATATATATATATATATATATATATATATATATATATATATATATATATATATATATATATATATTGGAACTAACATGTGTAATGTCTCCAGATCTTTTTTTTTTTAGAAATATAGAAGATATAGAAGGAATCAACATTGGCGGATGATACATCAATAACATTAGATACGCAGATGATAGTCTTGATTGCAGACAATAAACAGGACCTGCAAAATTTAGTAGATGCAGTTGTTGCACACAGTGAACAACTAGGGTTAGAATTGGATTGTAAGAGACACAGTTTATGGTCATCACTAGGAAGGAAGAAATACCACAATGTAATATACAAGTCATCATCATCATCATCATCATCTTCCACTTCTGCCGTCAAGCGTCGTGGGGAGGAATAATTTGCGTTCCAGTGCCCGGTGGACGGCACTGGATAGTGTCATTCCGTGTGGTTGTACAATGTCTCTGATGTCGTCAATCCATTTTCTTCTTGGACGTCCTCGTGGTCTCGTCGCAGATGATCTTTGATGTAAGGCCAGTGATGGTAGTTGCTGATGTTGCATTCTAACATCATGGCCAAACCACTTGATCTTCTGTCTTTCAATAAATGTGGCACAAGGTAAATGGGCATATTCTTAAACAAGTGAATCAGTACAACTATCTCGGAACAGTCATAACATCTGATGGGAGATGCCTTGAAGAGATTAGAACAAAAATTGCCATGGCGAAGGTAGCCTTTTGCAAGATGAAAAACATACAGACC
This sequence comes from Cepaea hortensis, assembly GCA_963921405.1. Lineage (NCBI taxonomy): Eukaryota > Metazoa > Mollusca > Gastropoda > Stylommatophora > Helicidae > Cepaea > Cepaea hortensis. The sequence continues at coordinate 67,182,332 of OY992880.1, read as the reverse complement.
AATAAAAAGATATCAATTGAAATGAGAAAAAGAGTTTTGAAGTGCTACATAGAACCTGTACTTTTATATGGATGTGAGGCTTGGACAATGAGCAGACAAGCTGAAAAACATCTGATGGCTGTGGAAATGTGGTTTCTGAGGAAAATGCAAAGAATACCATGAACAGATAGAAAAACCAATGAACAAGTCCTTCAAGAAACAAATGAAGATTGTAAACTGATTAGAGACAATAGACATAGACAGTCAAAATTTTTTGGGCATGTTATGAGAAGAAATGAATTGGAGAACTTGGTGACAACTGGCAAGACTGAAGGGAACAGACCAAGGGGAAGACCAAGAATTAAATACCTGGATGGCTTGGCCACATGGCATGGTCGAGACAGAAACACGGAGCTGATCCACGACTCTGGTGATAGAGTGAGATGGCAAAACATGACCACCCACGCTTATCGGCATGGCACATAATGGATGGATGGATTTGGAACTAAACAAATAATGCCCTTTTAACATGTAACTGCCATAACACTCTGGTCTCTCACATTTGTGAAGCAAATGTTCTTTATGATTATGATTATTACATGTTATCTCACATTATTCTGACATAAATGTTGTATAGGAATACAAATTCTAACTGTTTACAATCTGAAGTAAAGGTTCTATATGGCCACCATTTCTAGCCTCACACAAATTCTGACCTTGTACAATCTTCAAGTAAATTTCTATATGACTGGCAGTTCTAACCTCACACAAATTCTGACGTTGTACAATATTTAAGTAAATGTTCTAAATCGCTGCCAGTTCTAACCTCACACAAATTCTGACGTTGTATAATCTTCAGGTAAATGTTCTATATGACTGCCAGTTCTAATCTCACACAAATTCTGATGTTATATAATCTTCAAGTAAATGTTCTATATGACTGCCAGTTCTAATCTCACGCAAATTCTGATGTTATATAATCTTCAAGTAAATGTTCTATATGACTGCCAGTTCTAATCTCACACAAATTCTGATGTTATATAATCTTCAAGTAAATGTTCTATATGACAGCCAGTTCTAGCCTCACACAAATTCTGATGTTATATAATCTTCATACTAAATGTTCTATATGACAGCCAGTTCTAGCCTCACACAAATTCTGATGTTATATAATCTTCAAGTAAATGTTCTATATGACTGCCAGTTCTAATCTCACACAAATTCTGACGTTATATAATCTTCAAGTAAATGTTCTACATGACTGCCAGTTCTAACCTCACACAAATTCTGATATTATATAATCTTCAAGTAAATGTTCTATATGACTGCCAGTTCTAATCTCACACAAATTCTGACCGTGTATAATCTTCAAGTAAATGTTCTATATGACAGCCAGTTCTAATCTCACACAAATTCTGATGTTATATAATCTTCAAGTAAATGTTCTATATGACAGCCAGTTCTAACCTCACACAAATTCTGACGTTATATAATCTTCAAGTAAATGTTCTATATGACTGCCAGTTCTAGCCTCACACAAATTCTGACCGTGTATAATCTTCAAGAAAATGTTCTATATGACAGCCAGTTCTAATCTCACACAAATTCTGATGTTTTATAATCTTCAAGTAAATGTTCTATATGACAGCCAGTTCTAATCTCACACAAATTCTGAACGTGTATAATCTTCAAGTAAATGTTCTATATGACTGCCAGTTCTAACCTTACACAAATTCTGACCGTGTACAGTCTTCAAGTAAATGTTCTATATGACTGCCAGTTCTAACTTCACATTCTCTTGAATGATCTCACCTTCAGTCCCAAGTCAAGCTCTTTAAGAGAGCGTCTAATTTCTCCAGTCAGCATATTCATCCTCTCACATTCTTGGAAAGCTACAACAACAAAAGGTGTTCGCTCATCTGGCGGAACCTTCTGCATAATTTCTTCCATGTTGAAAGGGTCTGGCAACCGTTCCATTAAATCATCTAGAATTTCCTTGACCTGGAAAATAATATATTAGGGGTAACACTACTACACAAGATATTGCAGTAAGGTTAAATGTTAATATTTGACATAAGCTAGGTCAGATAATTTCTTTGTTTTCACACAGCCCATTCCTTCCCAAACTTAGGCACATGCCATGTACAAATTTCAATCCATGTGTTGAGTAAAATAGCTGCAGTATTTTGTTCAGTTCTTCAACCCAGGCTGCTGTCCATTGATACTTACAACCAGCATAATGTGAGGACATAACCAGGATAGTTCCACGGATACATATTACCAGCATAATGTGCAGATATAACTAGGATAGTGTAAACAGATACTTACAAACAGCATAATGTGAGGACATAACCAGGATAGTTCCACGGATACATATTACCAGCATAATGTGCAGATATAACTAGGATAGTGTAAACAGATACTTACAAACAGCATAATGTGAGGACATAACCAGGATAGTTCCACGGATATATATTACCAGCATAATGTGCAGATATAACTAGGATAGTGTAAACAGATACTTACAAACAGCATAATGTGAGGACATAACCAGGATAGTTCCACGGATACATATTACCAGCATAATGTGCAGATATAACTAGGATAGTGTAAACAGATACTTACAAACAGCATAATGTGAGGACATAACCAGGATAGTTCCACGGATACATATTACCAGCATAATGTGCAGATATAACTAGGATAGTGTAAACAGATACTTACAAACAGCATAATGTGTAGATAGTGTAAACAGATACTTACAACCAGCATAATGTGAGGACATAACCAGGATAGTTCCACGGATACATATTACCAGCATAATGTGCAGATATAACTAGGATAGTGTAAACAGATACTTACAAACAGCATAATGTGAGGACATAACCAGGATAGTTCCACGGATACATATTACCAGCATAATGTGCAGATATAACTAGGATAGTGTAAACAGATACTTACAAACAGCATAATGTGAGGACATAACCAGGATAGTTCCACGGATATATATTACCAGCATAATGTGCAGATATAACTAGGATAGTGTAAACAGATACTTACAAACAGCATAATGTGAGGACATAACCAGGATAGTTCCACGGATATATATTACCAGCATAATGTGCAGATATAACTAGGATAGTGTAAACAGATACTTACAAACAGCATAATGTGAGGACATAACCAGGATCGTTCCACGGATACATATTACCAGCATAATGTGCAGATATAACTAGGATAGTGTAAACAGATACTTACAACCAGCATAATGTGAGGACATAACCAGGATAGTTCCACGGATATATATTACCAGCATAATGTGCAGATATAACTAGGATAGTGTAAACAGATACTTACAAACAGCATAATGTGAGGACATAACTAGGATAGTTCCACGGATACATATTACCAGCATAATGTGCAGATATAACTAGGATAGTGTAAACAGATACTTAACAGCATAATGTGTAGATAGTGTAAACAGATACTTACAAACAGAATAATATGTAGATAGTGTGAATGTTGTGTTATATGTTGTTTGTCCATCAAGAATGATGATGACCATTCATTTCATCCAGTGGGAGTTGAAAGTATGGAGCCGTGAGTTCTAAGATAGCTGATAAGGCCTATTTTGGCTTGAAATGTTCTTTGACAATGCGGGCAAAGAATGCTTGACATTCCAGGAGGAGGATCTCCTGCAGTGGTTTTTCTCTCCAGCCTTTTCTTCACAGCTCTTGCAGTCCTGGTTGCTTCACAAGTGACTGCACCATTGCATAATGATGTACGTCACAAATTTTGGTCTTTGGCAGCAGTCTCCCAGGTGTCAAGATGAATTCCAAAAGCTTTCAGAGTGTCTTTAAAGCATTTCCTCTGGTCGCCTTGGGAGCATTTACCAACGCAGCTCGCCATAAAAAATTCATTTATGGAGTCTGTGATCTGGCATGCGAGTTAAGTGACCAGCCCAGCGAATCTGATTCTTCATTAGTAGAGTGTGGATACTGGGCATGGATGCTCTTTCTAGAACTTCAGTGTCTGGGATCTTGTCTTGCCATTTAATCTTCAGTAGCTTCCTAAGGCAGACTGTGTGGAAGTGGTTTAATTTCCTAGCGTGTCGCTGATAGACAGTCCATGTTTCACAAGCATATAGCAGTGTGGATAATACAACTGCTTTGTAGACTTTCAGGGAAGATAGTGTGAATAGATACTTATAAACAGCATAATGTGTAGATAGTGTGAATAGATACTTATAAACAGCATAATGTGTTGATAGTGTGAATAGATACTTATAAACAGCATAATGTGTAGATAGTGTGAATAGATACTTATAAACATCATAATGTGTAGATAGTGTGAATAGATACTTATAAACAGCATAATGTGTTGATAGTGTGAATAGATACTTATAAACAGCATAATGTGTAGATAGTGTGAATAGATACTTATAAACAGCATAATCTGTAGATAGTGTGAATAGATACTTATAAACATCATAATGTGTAGATAGTGTGAATAGATACTTATAAACAGCATAATGTGTTGATAGTGTGAATAGATACTTATAAACAGCATAATGAGTAGATAGTGTGAATAGATACTTATAAACAGCATAATGTGTAGATAGTGTGAATTCATTGGCACCTTTCCGTCTTGACAGACGATAGTTTGGTACATTGTGCTTCAAAAAAGGCTTAATAACTACGATCCATGGCGGTGGCGAGTGTGGCTGGTAAGGCCAATTCTTGCTGCAAATGTTTGCCCACAGTAGGTGCATGTGAAAACATGGTCATTTTCACCATTTTGCACCATCTTACGTCTCTCACGCTCTGTGTGTGCTTTATCTGCAATCATTTTCTCCTTTGTCTTTATTCCATTTCTGATAGTTGCCCTCCTCCATACAACACGTTCAGCGGCGACGTGCTCCCAATGTGCATTATCAATGCCTGTATCAATCATGTCCCGCTTACACAAATCTTTGTATCGTAGTAGAGGCCGACCATGAGATCTCCTACCCGTCTGTAATTCACCAAAAAAGATGTCCTTTGGTATTCTACCATCATCCATCCTCCTAACGTGTCCTATCCATCTAAGTCTACGAAGACTGAGCATGGAATACACCGTCACACAACCTGATCTTTCCAATACTTCAGTATTTGTGATTTTGTCTTGCCACTTAATACCAAGTATTCTTCGCAGACACCGCATATGAAAGCTGTTTAAACGTTTCTCTTGGCGTGAGTAAGTTGTCCAGGTTTCACTGCCATAAAGAAGAATACTAAGGACACAGGCTTGGTAGATGAGGACTTTTGTTTTGGCAGTAAGCTTCCTGTTCTCCCAGACTCTTTTTGCTAACATGTTCATTGTTGTTGCTGCCTTGCCAATCCTGGTGTTGATTTCCTGATCGAGGGATAATTTGCTATTTACCTCTGATCCTAGATATGTAAAATGTTCTACTATCTCCAGCTCGGCGTCGTCAATAAAGATTGATGGTACACCATGTGCACCTTGTGACATAATCTGTGTCTTGTTAATTGTTAAACCAAATTCAGAACAAGCATTGGAGAATGCAGATAGTAGATGTTGTAATTCTTCCTCAGAGTGGGTCGTAATCGCAGCATATTCCGCAAAAAGCAACTCTCTGATTAGTACCCTGCTAATTTTGGTCTTGGCCTTCAATCTCTGAGCATTATAGAGGCCACCATCTGAGCGTGAGTGAATGTATATACCGTCATATATAGATAGTGTGAATAGATACTTATAAACATCATAATGTGTAGATAGTGTGAATAGATACTTATAAACAGCATAATGTGTAGATAGTGTGAATAGATACTTATAAACAGCATAATGTGTAGATAGTGTAAACAGGTACTTGTAAACAGCATAATGTGTAAATAGTGTGAATAGATACTTATAAACAGCAAACTTTGTAGATCGTGTGAATAGGTACTTATAAACTGCATAATGTGTAGATCGTGTGAATAGATACTTATAAAGAGTATGTTGTGTAAATATAACTAGGACTGTGGATAGATACTTAACAGAATCATGTGAGGATATAACTACAATAGTATGAACATATACTGGATTTAATTAGGATGATGTGAACAGATACTTATAAACAGCAGAATGTGAGGATATAGAGGGCTGTGAAACATTTAAACAAATTGACAAAACCACCTAAATATAAGGGGGCGTTCATTTGAAATCCGTTCGAGCCGCACCGCACATAATTGCGTACGTTGAACATGATTTGTCATAGATGTCACCAACTGGCTTGAGGTAGCTCCCGGTTGGGCAACCACCCAGCCAACATCATTTTCTTCTGCTGGTGTTTAGTTCTGGATGCAGTTTAAGATCCCCTAACTCTGTCAGAAGGGACTAATTACCACCCCAGATCCCAGAGAGAAAACGTGGAACAAATGTCTGTTATGCTGATTTAAGACACTGTCCCTGATACTCAAGAAAACAGCCAAGAAGTGGCTCATTGAAGATAGAATATATCTCTATAGTTTTGGCTGTACTTGGTATCACCAGAAGTGAGAAAGGAGGAGTTAAGACATGCAACGTAATCTGGTTACTTATGACTGCATAGGCAAGATACCTCCCGGACATAGATTCCCACTTCTGGACAATATGTGTGAACCCCTACTAAATGATACAAAATGTGTGTACTTGATTACGCTACACAAACATTTATAAACATTTAGAATTATACGGACAAATTGAGTTTTAAAATACAACAACTGTGTTTATTATTTCTAGTATTGATGATCATATGATGATGATGATTATATTATGGTATACGTAACTTAAGAGGTCACATAGGTCATGCTTCCCCCAGTGAGACGCAGTTCACTGTCAGATTGAAGGAGTCCAAAGTGGTCCCTTCACAAGGCTAAGTCACTTCCTGATATGGGTTGTTGACTGTCCATTGCTCCTAAGAGATCTGGAATGAAACGAACGGAGATGGGTAGTATCTACGTCTACACATCTCAAACACATATGTCTATATATTCATATAAACATGCATTCAAGTCATAATATATGATGGTATGATGATAGATGATGGCATGTTACATAAACATATATCAGTTCTAAATAAATAAATATATATGTATATATTCATAAAACCATTTAGAACATCTATAGCTCAAAACATACATTTATGTAATGGGGTGTTTCCCATATAAGTTCACCTCACTTACTCTTTCCCTTTCTGATTCATTCATACTGTCTTGTCGGAAGGGCTGGTCGCACAGTCCTGTCGAACATTAAATGCCTTCCCTGAATCTGTCTGGGATATTGAATGTCCTAAGTCATGTCTGTCCTCATGCAGACATCATGCAGACAAGGTGAACTGGTGCCATTCCTCAAACCAAGTGGTTTCACCACAATCTTGGTAGGCACTCAAAGTGTTGGTCCAAATAATCAATGTTAATTGGACGCTATCAAGAGACTGGTAGCTCTCAGGAATTTCTCCTAAGTAGTCAGTCTACCCAATGTTTAACATCATACAGGATGAATCTAAATGTATTTCCTGTACATGCATAAGCCACACGCTCATGTAGCTTGGATAATGGATTTCTCCAAATTATCACATACAACAAATCAGACAACCAAGTGGTGAATGAAAGGAGAAAATAGTTTTCAGTGAAATCGTAAAGCTAGAACTGGAACATTAAGTACAAAGAAAATCCACGAGTGTAAAGTTTTGGAGAATATGCAGAACAAGAAACTACACAAGCCTTCAGACTAGCAGACAAACTAATCAGAGTAATGGTATTACCTGGGTTATAGCTAGGAAATCCTGTCATAATACTTCGTACAGAAGTCCAACAGAACGAAATGTTAATATTTCTCCAATAGGTATCCTAAGAATGCTATTGTAAATGCGTCTGAGGATTGCTGGCCATGCATGTAGTTTTATTCTATTCAATTCCTGGCTAGTTTCCAGGTTGGTTAATTAATATGTCCCATTTTCATTAACTCCACCAATTTTTCCATGTAAGATGACGGGATGGATTAAGTCCCAAACTCTTCTCACCCCTCCTTTCCTGTGAAGGGTAGTTTCATCGGTCAATCAAATTGATCGATGCTCTGCCACATTCCTGAAACAATGAAATATGCTTCGGCGGTGATGCAGTTGCGTCATTACATTCCAATCTGCTGTTAACACCAGCCTTCCCGGGTTGCTAGCAAGAATGTGTCAGCCATGTGTTCCTACTTTGCCGCGTATTGCAGTGAGGTGTTAAGCATCTGGTCCTAATTGCTCCTTTGTGGTGGCAATTACAGACGTTGTCCCGGCTCCACAAAGTCTGGACTTTTACCGCATGTGTTATTTCAGACGGGTCTGGCTGACCCTCTTATCTCCCATTCTGCCGTGGCTGGTTCACACGTTAGGTCCTGTTCAACTAAGGTGTTAGGTGTCTGTCTCTATTTTAACCACAGGATTGTAAACTAACAGTCAATCTCAACTGACTGGCTCCGCGATGTATCAACGTCGTCCCCAGCCCAGATTTCACACTTTGCCGTCTTTCTCTTCCCTTGTACTGAAAACAGCGAGTTTTCAACCTTTGGTAGCGCCCGCCGACTGGTGCCGTGGTGTCTGGGTTTTAACTTTGATCTAGACATCAAAGCTTTCTCAGACCCAGCATTACAGAAATGATGGGGCGTGCATGGTCAAAATGTATTTTTCTCTTGTTTTCAATCTTATTGCATTTCTATCAGGTTCTGGTGGACATTTATTCTTTTAGAGAATGATAGAAAAATATTGTGGGCTCTTTAATTCCTTTTGAACTTGTGTAATTCTGATGCTGCCGGGGCTGTCCCGTCACATAGCTCCCCAATTTAAGTAGGTTCATCAATGAAGCCTATAACAGAGCCTCGGCAGCATTCAAGAATGTATCTAAGTTCTCTCCCTTCTGGAACTGCCTCCAAGTCTGGGTTCCCAATATTCCTTGTGGCAGTGGGTTGTCCTGTGATTCAAAAGAAATATCCCATGTCTATCATCCCAGGATAATTCTTGCAGATCTTTGCTCCTGGTGTTGTGTCGGATTTCCGTGCAATTGCTCGGTAATGTCCTGTCCTCTGGAGGTTTTACTTTTTCCCAGCCGGGAAATTGCAAAATGTATAACAAGATTCTCCTGCGCCGCAGAGAGAATGTTATTGTCCACTCTATTTCTGGCCCTTGTCCTATAAGCAGAGGAAGTGCCATCAGTGTTTTCTTAAAAGAATTGGTCGCAGTAATGTTGCTCCATTTTCTTTTCCTCCGTTGGCCAAAGATCATAATAAAATCCTTCAATCTCCTCCTTTTGGCAGGAAATTTGCTAAACATCATAATGTTATGATGTGCATTCAACTCATACTTGCCTCTTTCTTTGTAGGGTGTCCGTTTACTCCCTCCTGATTTAAGAGTTTTCTTCCCTCGATAAATCTTTATCCAGGTGACTTCCTCTTCAACAGAGTTCCATTTTGAATCTGTGTTTGAAAGTATAAGGCTAGTAGAAGTTGTCCAGCTTTGAGAAATCATGTTGTTCCCCAAGAACTGTGAATTTGTATCCCTCCTTGTAGAAGTATACATAAACAGCTGTTCTACACATCCAACATTGGTTGAAGTGAAAGGTACACAAGGTCCCGAGTGTTGAGTATACCAACCGCTCCTGGTTTGTTCCGCTGCAGAGTCCATCATTTGTGATCCCCTGTTAGCTTCAGCTGTGTTGATGATAGGTATTACCTTAATCCTGTCCAAAGAAGTATGTTCTTCTTTGTTGTTAGCAGACATGTTTATCGTCCCTGAATCAGAGTCCGTGGTATAACCTACATGAATGCTTTGTGTATCTTGAGTTTCCTTTTCGAAAGACTCCAAGACATCGTAAGAATTCTCCTTCGTGTCTTGCTTTCCCTCCATGGCTGGGCTCTCTTGTGCCAAGTCCAATTGAGATATTCTCTCCCTGGTCTGGTTTTCTTGTGCCAAATCCAATAGAAGTGAATGTTGTGGGGTGTCATTTTCAATGTCATCTCCCACCTGAGATAAGTAATTCATACTGATAATTGTTTCATCTTGTGTGGCCACATAGAAAGAAACACTGGAATCCTGTTTTACATCCATTCCAGTCTCAGCTGAATTCATTTCCACTCCTAGTTTATCTGAACTGAAGGGAATAAGAGAATCGGGTAAGGTCTCGCCTTCGATCTCTTTAATAGTTTTCCTCAGGTCCTCCTCCTCCTGGATTTTTCTCCTTTGGGAAGTCTTAGGAAGCTCCTGAGATTGCTGGGTTGCCAAGCCAGCTAATCCGCTTTTATTGCGGTGTAAACATTTTTCACATTTGTGACTGTTTACTGTACCCTGGGTACATTTTTCCATATTCCATTTATTTTTCGGAATTGAGGGAAGCATCTGCCTTTCTGTGCGCAAGTTTTTGTTTTTCTGAGCCATGGGGATTTGCGAAGGAATGCATGCCTCTTCTTCATGACGGTCAGCTTTCCTGCTTCCTATCAGAGTTTCAGCTTGAGTGATTGGCTTTTCCTCAGCCGAGCTGGTAGATTCCTCCATGTTCAGTATTTCAATTTGCTTCTTCTTAATCTCATCTTCTTCAGCTTTGTGACGCATATCTGCTTCTAATTCTGCAAGTCTTTTCATCATTTCTTCATCTTCTTTGTCCCACCAATCCATTTCATCTCTAATAAATAGTTCTAGCTTCTCTCCTACTAAGCCGAGCCTTATGCCCCATCCTCTAGCGGACTGTAAGAAATCTGTGCGTGCATCCATGATATCTTCTCAGCTTAAACTCAGGCAAGTAATTATATTATTACCCTACAGAGCTAGTCAGATTTATGCTAGAGCAGGATAGTGACAAGAGGAACTGACACTGCTATGAGAATGATAGTAGTGAATTTGAGGGAGAAAGTTGATGCAAAGCAGTCTGTCATACACTGAAGTAATTATGCATTATCAAATTATTCATGATTAAATCAAATGATAAAGCATGTAATCAAAAAATCATCAAGTAAATCATCAATAAACTAATTAATATCCCTAATTAATGTGATTATTAATTCTACAGTGGTGAATGATGTATATTAACTCATATGATATTATCCGTTATTAACTTTTTAACAAGTTATTTAAATTCTACAAACTTCCCTAGAAACAAATTCCTAAGTTAATACTTAACAAATGTAATGGGTGAAGAATGAAAGAATGGTTTATGAAAATCAATAGTCTAGAATCTATTCTCTGATTCTATAATGGATGAGAAGTCCTAATGTGTCAAAATCTTGCCTACAATCAAGCAAGCTATTACATTAAAAATAAATTATAACTAACTAATGCTGCTAAGAATGTAAGTGAAAATGACCTAGATTCTATCCATGGGCAAGACTGGAACAATACCAGACTAACAGGTTTGAAATAGGTTCGTTCCTTGCGAGCGAACCAAAGTATTCTAGGGTTTACTCCCGGATTCTATAGCGGACGAGCAGACCAATATGTCACCAACTGGCTTGAGGTAGCTCCCGGTTGGGCAACCACCCAGCCAACATCATTTTCTTCTGCTGGTGTTTAGTTCTGGATGCAGTTTAAGATCCCCTAACTCTGTCAGAAGGGACTAATTACCACCCCAGATCCCAGAGAGAAAACGTGGAACAAATGTCTGTTATGCTGATTTAAGACACTGTCCCTGATACTCAAGAAAACAGCCAAGAAGTGGCTCGTTGAAGATAGAATATATCTATATAGTTTTGACTGTACTTGGTATCACCAGAAGTGAGAAAGGAGGAGTTAAGACATGCAATGTAATCTGGTTACTTATGACTGCATAGGCAAGATACCTCCTGGACATAGATTCCCACTTCTGGACAATATGTGTGAACCCCAACTAAATGATACAAAATGTGTGTACTTGATTACGCTACACAAACATTTATAAACATTTAGAATTATACGGACAAATTGAGTTTTAAAATACAACAACTGTGTTTATTATTTCTAGTATTGATGATCATATGATGATGATGATTATATTATGGTATACGTAACTTAAGAGGTCACATAGGTCATGCTTCCCCCAGTGAGACGCAGTTCACTGTCAGATTGAAGGAGTCCAAAGTGGTCCCTTCACAAGGCTAAGTCACTTCCTGATATGGGTTGTTGACTGTCCATTGCTCCTAAGAGATCTGGAATGAAACGAACGGAGATGGGTAGTATCTACGTCTACACATCTCAAACACATATGTCTATATATTCATATAAACATGCATTCAAGTCATAATATATGATGGTATGATGATAGATGATGGCATGTTACATAAACATATATCAGTTCTAAATAAATAAATATATATGTATATATTCATAAAACCATTTAGAACATCTATAGCTCAAAACATACATTTATGTAATGGGGTGTTTCCCATATAAGTTCACCTCACTTACTCTTTCCCTTTCTGATTCATTCATACTGTCTTGTCGGAAGGGCTGGTCGCACAGTCCTGTCGAACATTAAATGCCTTCCCTGAATCTGTCTGGGATATTGAATGTCCTAAGTCATGTCTGTCCTCATGCAGACATCATGCAGACAAGGTGAACTGGTGCCATTCCTCAAACCAAGTGGTTTCACCACAATCTTGGTAGGCACTCAAAGTGTTGGTCCAAATAATCAATGTTAATTGGACGCTATCAAGAGACTGGTAGCTCTCAGGAATTTCTCCTAAGTAGTCAGTCTCCCCAATGTTTAACATCATACAGGATGAATCTAAATGTATTTCCTGTACATGCATAAGCCACACGCTCATGTAGCTTGGATAATGGATTTCTCCAAATTATCACATACAACAAATCAGACAACCAAGTGGTGAATGAAAGAAGAAAATAGTTCTCAGTGAAATCGTAAAGCTAGAACTGGAACATTAAGTACAAAGAAAATCCACGAGTGTAAAGTTTTGGAGAATATGCAGAACAAGAAACTACACAAGCCTTCAGACTAGCAAACAAACTAATCAGAGTAATGGTATTACCTGGGTTATAGCTAGGAAATCCTGTCATAATACTTCGTACAGAAGTCCAACAGAACGAAATGTTAATATTTCTCCAGTAGGTATCCTAAGAATGCTATTGTAAATGCGTCTGAGGATTACTGGCCATGCATGTAGTTTTATTCTATTCAATTCCTGGCTAGTTTCCAGGTTGGTTAATTAATATGTCCCATTTTCATTAACTCCGCCTATTTTTCCATGTAAGATGACGGGATGGATTAAATCCCAAACTCTTCTCACCCCTCCTTTCCTGTGAAGGGTAGTTTCATCGGTCAATCAAATTGACCGATGCTCTGCCACACTCCTGAAACAATGAAATATGCTTCGGCGGTGATGCAGTTGCGTCATTACATTCCAATCTGCTGTTAACACCAGCCTTCCCGGGTTGCTAGCAAGAATGTGTCAGCCATGTGTTCCTACTTTGCCGCGTATTGCAGTGAGGTGTTAAGCATCTGGTCCTAATTGCTCCTTTGTGGTGGCAATTACAGACGTTGTCCCGGCTCCACAAAGTCTGGACTTTTACCGCATGTGTTATTTCAGATGGGTCTGGCTGACCCTCTTATCTCCAATTCTGCCGTGGCTGGTTCACACGTTAGGTCCTGTTCAACTAAGGTGTTAGGTGTCTGTCTCTATTTTAACCACAGGATTGTAAACTAACAGTCAATCTCAACTGACTGGCTCCGCGATGTATCAACGTCCGTCCCCAGCCCAGATCTTACACTTTGCCGTCTTTCTCTTCCCTTGTACTGAAAACAGCGAGTTTTCAACCTTTGGTAGCACCCGCCGACTGGTGCCGTGGTGTCTGGGTTTTAACTTTGATCTGGACATCAAAGCTTTCTCTGACCCAGAATTACAGAAATGATGGGGCGTGCGTGGTCAAAATGTATTTTTCTCTTGTTTTCAATCTTATTGCATTTCTATCAGGTTCTGGTGGACATTTATTCTTTTAGAGAATGATAGAAAAATATTGTGGGCTCTTTAATTCCTTTTGAACTTGTGTAATTCTGATGCTGCCGGGGCTGTCCCGTCACACATAGTCATGTGATAAGTACTGACAAATGAATAAAAGATTACATGCTTATCGTCTCATGATGCATAGGTTCTATTTCTGACCATTGAGAAAATGGCCGGGTTGATCCAAAATCCATCCAAAGAAGCTCAAAGAGCGGTGATTCAGTTTCTTTCATTTGAAGGATATCGATCAGTAGACATTCATCGAAGAATGCAGGCAGCGTACAGTAACAAATGTGTGTCGAAGACAACAGTGACAGACTGGGAACAAATGTTTCGGAAAGGACATCAGTTCACGATAGATCTTTAACGGTCAGGTCAAGCACATATTGTTGCAACAGAAAAAACCATCGCCAAAACTGATGCAGCAGTACAGATGAACCATTGTCGAAGCATACGTTTGCTAGCGAAAGAATTTGATGTGTCAATTGGGACAATTCAAAAGGTCGTTCGTAAGAAACTGCAATATCGGAAGGTGTGTTCACAATGGGTACCACAGATGTTGACCGACCACCAAAAAGAGGAACAGATGGGATGGTGTTTGAACCACTTGCTGCGTTGTAGAGTGGAGGGTGATGCATTTCTCTTCCGCATAGTGGCACGAGATGAATCATGGTGTCACCACTTTGAGCCAAGCAGCACAAGAGAGAGCATGCAATGGAAGCATGCTGGATCACCCAAAGCCAAAATATTCAAGTTATAGGTTTCCGCTGGTAAGATTATGCTGAGCGCATTTTTTTTACCATGAAGGGCTATTTCCCACTTAAACTGCTAAAGTAGTCTTTGTGCGAGCAACAGTGTAGGGGGCCGCACGTTGTGCAGGATAATGACGCCACTGGTGAGTATTCAGCACCTTTTGTTTTGGATCAACCGACGAAAAGCTTCAGTGTTTCACAATAAACTTCTGACATTATTGTGGTCCCTAGTGCCATTAATTCTATCAATAAAATATCCTTGCAGTCACAGAACACTGTAACCATAATTTTTCATTGCAAAAATGTTTGCTTGAATGTTTTGGGCTTGTTTGGAGTATGCATCCACTGTTTTGACTGTTCCTTCATCTCTGCATTCATGAAGTGAACCCATGTCTCGTCCCCAGTCACTATTCTGTTGAGAAATGCATCCCCCTCTTCCCAGTAGTGCAGAAGGAACGTCAACGCCGAGCACATTCTTTGAACTTTGTGAACGTCAGTCAGTTGCTTTGGTACCCACCATGAACAGAATTTGTGGTAACCTAACCTCTCTGAGACAATTCGAAGCAGACTAATCCAAGAAATTTTTGGAAATTCTGTAGAAAGATCTGAAATTGTGAATGTCATCCTTGTCCACCGTCATCATGTGCATCTTTATGTCCATCCTTGAATTGTCTGCACCAATCCCTCAAAGAACTGTCACTCATAATGTGACTGTAGGTTGATGAGTAGTGAGCTAAAAGACTACTGAATGATGCAAGCAATGAAAGGTGTCACTGTGACAAACGGTTTATTTTTACCAGCCAAACGGCAGTTGATTTTTAAATAGTGTGAATAGATACTTACAACCAGTAAACTGTATAGATTGAACTAGGATAGTGTGAACAGATACTTACAACCAGTAAACTGTATAGATAAAACTAGGATAGTGTGAATAGATACTTACAACCAGTAAACTGTATAGATTGAACTAGGATAGTGTGAATAGATACTTACAACCAGTAAACTGTATAGATAGAACTAGGATAGTGTGAATAGATACTTACAACCAGTAAACTGTATAGATAGAACTAGGATAGTGTGAACAGATACTTACAACCAGTAAACTGTATAGATAGAACTAGGATAGTGTGAACAGATACTTACAGCCAGTAAACTGTATAGATAGAACTAGGATAGTGTGAACAGATACTTACAGCCAGTAAACTGTATAGATAGAACTAGGATAGTGTGAATAGATACTTACAACCAGTAAACTGTATAGATAGAACTAGGATAGTGTGAATAGATACTTACAACCAGTAAACTGTATAGATAGGACTAGGATAGTGTGAATAGATACTTACAACCAGTAAACTGTATAGATAGAACTAGGATAGTGTGAACAGATACAACCAGTAAACCGTATAGATAGAACTAGGACTTACAACCAGTAAACTGTATAGATAGAACTAGGATGATGTGATAGATACTTACACCAGTATACTGTGCAAATATAACCTGATCTTTCCAATACTTCAGTATTTGTGATTTTGTCTTGCCACTTAATACCAAGTGTTCTTCGTAGACACCGCATATGAAAGCTGTTTAAACGTTTCTCTTGGCGTGAGTAAGTTGTCCAGGTTTCACTGCCATAAAGAAGAGTACTAAGGACACAGGCTTGGTAGACGGTTGTGTGACTGTGTATTCCATGCTCTGTCTTCGTAGACTTAGATGGATAGGACACGTTAGGAGGATGGATGATGGTAGAATACCAAAGGACATCTTTTTTGGTGAATTACAGACGGGGAGGAGATCTCAGGGTCGGCCTCTACTACAATACAAAGATGTGTGTAAGCGGGACATGATTGATACAGGCATTGATAATGCACATTGGGAGCACGTCGCCGCTGAACGTGTTGCATGGAGGGCAACTATCAGAAATGGAATAAAGACAAAGGAGAAAATGATTGCAGATAAAGCACACACAGAGCGTGAGAGACGTAAGATGGTGCAAAATGGTGGAAGTGACCATGTTTTCACATGCACCTACTGTGGGCAAACATTTGAAGCAAGAATTGGCCTTACCAGCCACACTCGCCACCACCATGGATCGTAGTTATTAAGCCTTTTTGAAGCACAATGTACCAAACTATCGTCTGTCAAGACGGAAAGGTGCCAATGAATGACTGTGCAAATATAACTAGGATAATGAGAACAGATACTTAAAATCAGTGTGGAAAACACATATTTTATTAAATGGATAACATGAGCCAGACCCTGCAGTCATATAGTGCATTAGAAATTGCACTGACCACAAGTGAACACAAAAACTACCTCAATGATCTTGTTTACGATTTCTCCTATACAAGAAAATACAAAAATTACGCATCTTTCTAACATAGCATTTCTATCCTTTTCTAGTAAACAAAAAAGGAAATTTGCTTATTGTCACTGAATGCAGTTTGTAATCTTAGCAAGTAAACAACAAAACTCACCTTATATTTCCATACTTTATAAGTAAACATAAAAAACTACCTTGTCTTCCTTGGATACAGTTTCTCCTCCTCCCCCTGAAGCATCACGTGGCTGCATTTCAAACACAGTTCTCAACAGATTGTCTGATGTTTTCGTCAGAAATTCAATCTCAGCATTAGGGTGGAGACCATAAAGATAAGGACTTTCAGGGGGTAGCTCTTCGTCTATATACATGTGATAAGCTTCATAATCGCTGTTAGGTGGCACAGGGAATCCGGGCGCTAAGTACAGTTCTGCATCAATCTAGAAATAAAGAGAATGCTACTTAGAAGTTAAATCTGATGCACAAAGAACAGTTCTGTTTTTCTCATGTTTGCACAGTAGGCCTACATAGCTAACACACTACTGCCAAATTCAAGAGCTTAATCTTCAACCTGTGTGTCCATGATTTCTATTAGGCAAAAAAAGACTATTAAGCTAAAATAATAAAACAAGATCATAAACTACCTCTACACACGAGGATAGAAGAGGAAAACTATCAATAACATAGCAAATTGGTAACCTACTTATATAATACAAAATAATGCATTATGATATTGTGTTGGTTGTTCATATGAATGGATGGTGGCTAAGTTTACAGATAATCCTGTTTTGCTCCTTCATCACTGGAGCTGTCAGCTCAATACCTGTTATTAATGTAGCAGTTGGCTTTCTAGGTCTGCAGAGAACCATTTACATGTTTCACTTTGACAGAGAGTTCTGATTACAAACTGTGAATGACAATTTCAAGCTGCCAGACACATCAATCTGCAGATTGTCTAAAACTATTTTCCAACACGCTGAACACATGTACGTTCAATGTTGCAGAATGCCCAAAAGTTGGTGAAATACTAATAATTTCCACCAACATTGATGCACTTATCCCATCGTTTTATCAGTTCTCCAAATACTAATAATTTCCACCACCATTGATGCACTTATCCCATCGTTTTATCAGTTCTCCCAAACTGACTGCATAAATCTGCGTGCCCTGCTTTCATTTACCTGCCATCCCACAGAACTGTGTAACTTACTTATTGACTCGCCCTTGCAACTTTTTCTACCCAACTATGCACCGCTAAGTCCACTGAAAGCCCACCTTGGTGGGAGACATTTTGTGAATGACGGCGAAGTTAAATGTGAAGTGAAAACGTGGTTTAGAAAACAGAACACACAGTTCTATGCAGCTGGTTTGGGAGAACTGATAAAACTATGGGATAAGTGCATCAATGTTGGTGGAAATTATGTTAAGAAATAAAGGGACAATGTATGTATACAAATAAACTGGTTTCAAGTTGTTATCATATTTAGTTATTTTTCTACATCCATTTGTGACTTACTTATTAACTTACCCTTGTAGATTGGGGCCATAAAGTTAACAAAGGAAAGGTATTTTGTATACTGTATTATGCAGATGATAAGATGCAGTAAAATATGTCAGGCAATAAATCATGTAACCTTTTGTGTGTAGTTTCTGTGTTTACATTCACTAAGAGAATACATTGTTTTGACATCTGCTTTCAAATTTCCTGCAGCTGATGATGAAATCTGGTATGCAGGACTGGGAAACTGCCTCTATGTCACCAACACTGATGTAAAAATTGATACTGATTATTATTAAAGCTAGGAACTACAGTCAAGCACATAAAAAGTAATAAAACAAGGGACTTATTTAAATGAGGAAGTTTACTGAAACAGGAAAGAAACTAAAATAGTACCACATTAAAACTCTGTGAAATCTGTTTAAATTTAACAGTATTAAAAATAAAAACTTTGTAATCCAAGAAATTAGAAGAAAAGACTATTATCATGATAATTTGTTTGGTAAGAAAAACTGACAAGGCAAGCAAAACAGAAAGCTATTTATAATGTCTTACTTCATAATCAGCATCGCAACAGAATTTGCTTACCATATCCTGATTCATATAGACTTCCAGATACGTTCTACACAGCTTGCGGTCCCAGTCATCTGTAATATGGCCTCCATACATAATTTCACCAAATAAATACCGCAAATCTTCCCAAGGCACCTAGTTAAAACATACACGGAAGAAATAACTATGTGCATAAATGCAGAGGATTATTATAAATTGTCAGTGTTGTGTGGTGTAAAACAATCAAGTAAACAGAAAGGCTTGACAATGAGGACTGAAACGAAACACGTGCAATTTCCTTGTCAATTGGCTCTGAAATCTAAGTGGATAGACAAGCCAAGACAACCTAGGTGAAGTGCCAGCTACATTTATATTCAACCAGTCCAGCTGTATAGTCCATGCACATGATCTAGACATCCACTTTATTGCTGCCTGGTAGTAGTTTGTATCAACATTTTCACCACAAGATGGCTTCAGTACCTGACAACAGCAGATAACACAACAGCATGAAACTGCTAGTGTTTAAACTTCTCTTCTTACAGTGCCATATTTGATGATTGCACCATTACATGACCTTTCCTGATGAACTCAACTAGTTGTGGAGTTCCCTTTTGTTTGTGTTTAAACTTATAATTGTACTACACACTCCATCCTGTTGTCATTTTTTTGTATGTCAGTATGTATCAGTAGAGGTTAGCAATGAAATATTAGTGCAGGCATTGTAATTACTGAAACAGCTTTGTAAAGCAACATTGTAAAACAAACAATATCAGTTATCAGTTGGGGTATCTTCATTGCACTCCGGACAGGTCCATAGGTGATCAGATCCTCCCCCCAGCATAAGCATCAGCGTTCGATGGCTAATAGTGCCAGTTCTGTGTTGGTTAACGAGGCACCTCGTTTTCCCGATGTACCTGTCGTGTCTGGCCGTGCCAATTCTTACTCCCAAGTCTTTCATCCTGGACAGCGATGTGGATTCACTGATGTCAAAGTCTTCTGTTCTCGACATGTCTTTAAGGACGTTAATAACTTTGGCACAATCCATGGGCTGGCCATCTGCAGGGGGTGCAGAGCCAGACAGCTTATCAGCTCATTCATTTCCCTCGACTCCCGCATGTCCTGGGACAAAGATGAAGGTGACTTTACGGACAACAGACTTCCTCAGCGACTCAGTCCACTGTCTACGTACAGATCCAGCTTCGACCTTCCGAATCATGCTCATTGAATCACTTAGTACACACACGTTGGTATAATGCTGTGCTTCTAGCCATAGGAAACTTCTTCTTCTGCGTTCATCCGGAGTATTTTTTCAGACGTGATTGCGTTGTGCCTGTTTACAGCAGAGCTGCGTTCTTGCGCCGTTAGGCCGACACATCCGACTTCTGCGGGCATTTTTTGACCGGGTTAACCGTCCCGGGCCATAGGAAAAAATATATAATCATCATTCGTATATGGCTCAACTTCTTATAGTCCATGCTATGCGGTGTTGACAATCATGTCTGTTTCTTGTGCAGCCAATCATTTTGATACTGATGTTCCTCCGTGCCATGATATAAAACTGTCCAGCTTCTTCTCTTTTGGTCTCCCTATGCTTTTAATTCCTTCCAACTTTCCTGTTGTGATGACATACCCTAGCTTTCCCCTTCTCATGACATGCCCAAAGAATGTGGACTTTTTCTTCTGATGCAAGTTCTCTGTGTGAGTTATTTATTTTAAATTATCTTCAGTACTCTTTCTATCCACCAACAGTTTGCTCATAATTCTTTTATAAAACATCTCTACAACTTCAATAATCCCTCACTTGTGTAGTAATTGTCCATGATCTGCTTCCATACATCAGGACTGGCTCACTATAGATCTTAAGACACTTTTCCTCATCTCAATTGACAAAGATAAATTGCAAAGTGTATTCTCCATCTTGTGAAATGTCTCTTCTTTGGTTCTGCTTCATAAGTTGGGAAAGAACTAAAATGTTAATCAATGATGTGACAGGCAAATGTTGCCTTTGCTTGGGCAACTTAACTTATGGTTAACTCCCTTAATACATCTACCATCTGCTGTTACTAAAGTACCTCAATATTTAAATACACAGATTTGTTTCAGAGTGGTCTCATTCACTTTGGCTCATTAATTATCATAAAATGTCTCTTCTTTGGTTCTGCTTCATAAGTTGGGAAAGAACTAAAATGTTAATCAATGATGTGACAGAAGAAAGTGTTCTAGATTAATGTCAAGAGTATTGAACTGAAGTGTGCATTTTAAAAAAATGTTACATATCCCTTACAGGATGTTGCAGTCAACACCAGCATTTTTCAGCTGCTGTTGATGTACTAGGCAAGTTTTATGTTCAGTAGTTTGCCATTGCTTTCTGAACGACCGGCTCTCATACCAACACGTTATAATACAATGTGACACTGTCTGCTGCACAAATCGGTCACAGCTGAGTTTAAAACGCCTGGTAAGCGGCTCACAAACCGCGTTCGCAAGCCTTTGGCCAAGGAGACCGGTATTGTATAATATTATATGCTCAGATGCTGCATAATAGCAATACAAATTAACAATTTACATTTACCCAGTATTTGAATGTAAATGCAATGAAATCAGATAAAACAACTTGTTTCTCATGTGAAGTTATTTATGCTTTGGTAAAACAACTTAGCATCAAAAATTCATAAACACAAAGTGTTTTTTGTTATGTTGTGAACCTGTTGACTAACTAACTAACTAACAACAGATAATAGACAAACACTGACAACTACACAATGAAGAATCAATCAAATTCATCTTTACCATAAAATACAAATGCCTTGAAATATTCTGCCCAAACAAAAAAGTAGCAATTCTTCACTCAATTAAATACAGTTAAAGAATTGAAACAGAACTAATTTTCAGTGACTTTTATCACATTTTGGTCAGTCTTTCCTCTCATTCAAATATAAAGTGAATAGTATACAAGTGCACTGTATCAAGTATGCATTAAACGCAAAAGAAAATATCCAAATGGCTGATTAGATTTCAGCATACACCAGAAAACTCAAATGACATGTGCCTACTCCATACTAGGGAAGACAAGTCAGGTGATAAAAAGAAATAAATATCTTATGTAGAAAACCACACCCTAATGCACATAAAATCTCTTTGTCTGAACATACTAACGCTGTAAGAACTGTTTTAATGTTTCACCGACATGATTCCAGCATTCCTACCTTGTTATTTGCTTCCAGATAGTTATATAAAACATTGACACTGATGGTCAAATCTCCAACATTGAAAGGATAAACTCGGTTCCAACCTTGGGCTCCAAATTTCCTCCTTTCACAAACCACTGCATGAAAGTAGCACAGAGTAAACAAGACGGCTTTGAATTCGATTTCTTTGGAGCACATTTCTAGGGTATCCTGTTAACATATGTAGAGTTAGTGTCAGTTTATATACAACATCATCTTGAGTGCCTTGCCAAATGGCATGGACAATCATGTCTCATCACAGCTTTGGAGCACATTTCTAGGGTATCCTGTTAACATATGTAGAGTTAGTGTCAGTTTATATACAACATCATCTTGAGTGCCTTGCCAAATGGCATGGACAATCATGTCTCATCACAGCTTTGGAGCACATTTCTAGGGTATCCTGTTAACATATGTAGAGTTAGTGTCAGTTTATGTACAACATCATCTTGAGTGCCTTGCCAAATGGCATGGACAATCATGTCTCATCACAGCTTTGGAGCACATTTCTAGGGTATCATGTTAACATATGTAGAGTTAGTGTCAGTTTATGTACAACATCATCTTGAGTGCCTTGCCAAATGGCATGGACAATCATGTCTCATCACAGCTTTGGAGCACATTTCTAGGGTATCCTGTTAACATATGTAGAGTTAGTGTAAGTTTATGTACAACATCATCTTGAGTGCCTTGCCAAATGGCATGGACAATCATGTCTCATCACAGCTTTTGCTCCCTAGCACTGTTTGTCAATTTACATACTAACTTCTTGTCATTGTTAAGATTCTAGACTGTATAGTAAACACTTTCTATGTCATCATCTATCCATTTTCCCATCAATCTAACAAAGTATTACAATTTATTCGTTTCTTGTCTCGTGCCATTGGCAGAAATGTTCGCTGTTTTTGTCTGGTGTCTCCTTTGTGTTTTGTCCTCTTTTAGAACATCCACATTACTCACCTTAGCCATCCACTGTATTTTAATATATTTCTGTTAAACCAATTGTCTATAGCTTCAGTAGATTGTTGACTAATTGTGCATGATTCACAGAAAAATTATTTCATTGCTTGTATATAAGTTTCTTAGTTTTTCTACGAGCAGTATGAAGATCCCCTGCCGGCTTGCTAGGCCAGTCGCAGGTTTAGGACACTAATCTGACCACAGGGAGTCCATCCTTTATGGCGAGCCATAGCCCCTTTAGCCCATGACCTCGCGGTCATGGTTGCCCGGTCTGCACCACGTGGAGGTGGGGGTTGATTTGTGTAGTCTGCGGGTCATCGGCAGGCTACTAATTTTCGCTCTTCACCCCTCCTAGGAGAGGCTAGCCGATCCTAACCCTGCTGGCTGCAGGGCCAAGCGCATTCCACACCTTACTGTTTGGCCATGCAAGTAGGTTACCAGTCAACAGCATGCCACAACAAGCAATGATGTACAGACCAGATGGAAACAGAGGAAGAGGCCGACCACGTAAATGTTGGATGGAGGGAATAGCAGAATCCATGGGAATGTCGATATACGAAGCCCATAACCGGGCACTCTCATGAAGTTTATACTTCACCTCGACACCGCAAGGTACAAGAGGAACATGATGAGATGAGATGAGTATATAAGTTGAAAAGCCTTTTCTTGACTTCCATTGATAAGGATTTATTGCATATGATATCATTATTTTATATTGTGTTTGTTACTTCTAGTCTGACATAAGATGTATGGAGATGTTTTACAGAAGAATGCTGTAAGTCTCTTGGGCCGCTAAAATGAGCAGTCTGGACATTTTAAGGGAGGCTGAGTTGCAAAGACAACTTATCACAAACATCAGAAAGAAGCAGTCATCATGTTTTGGCCACATTTTGAGAAGACACAAATTGGAACATGTGAAAACTGGAAAGATTTGTGGAAAGAGAGAGAGAGAGTAAGACAGCAAGGATTATGACATCAGGTGTTAAATATCCATTCAAATATCTGATTCCTGGATTTACCTCAAATCAATCCCATTGACCTCATTTGTGCATTTGAAGGTAACCTGATTCTTTGATGGTATAATTATGTCTACCTATTTGCTACTTAAGCTAAGACCATGTTTTGCATTTTCTATCAACACTATGTTAATCAGTTTAAGAAATTCCTTTTGATTTTTGATATCAAGATAGTGTCATCAGCATGTAGTGATATTTCTGGTGTATTGTGAATAAGCCACTATATACTCACTGTATTGTGTTACAGCAATCATCTTGTCGATTCCATTTTATATGTATAAATGTTCTTAATGTTGCCAAATATAACAGCTATTTGTTGCCAGTACTATTTTTAGACTGTTGCCATTAATGTTTAAGAGTTTTAACATTTTATTTTCTCATGTTTCACTCTGTCAAATGTCTTTGTATAGTCTATAAAGCATAAATACAGGTTTGCTAATACTTAAATAGATCTTTCTTTTACTTGTATTATTATTCTTATAAAGAATGTCTCTTTGACATAGTTTGTGACCTTGTACAAATAGATCTTGTTCATTGAGTTTTTCTGGTTAAATCTTGTTTCTTATTTTTCTGCATAAAGCCCAAACACATCAACCGCATTGAGTCGCAGGCACAGTTTGAAATGTTGTTTGACCAAGTCTGTAAGTTATCACCTACTTCTGCTGAGTGTGCCGGGTGGCTGAAGGCCAAACTGGTAGATTTAGAACACCAGTATCGCACAACACCCTCTAAACAGACATGTCCACTGACCAATGAACACCTTACTGCATTAAAGCATTAAAGGCTAACAAAACCCTTGTATTACTGAAACCAGGCAAAGGAAGTGGTGCAGTATTGATGGACATGTCAGATTACCAGAGTAAAATGGAAGAGATATTATCGGATGAATCTAACTTCAGGTTAGATCAAATAGAAAACAAGTCGGAGGAACTAGATGCAAATATGAGAAAAGAGATCCATTCCCTTGTGAATGAGGGACTTATCAGTGAGGCCATTGCAAAAATGCTCACACCACATGGCTCCCAAACTCCTCAAATGTACGGTCTACCCAAACTTCACAAGCCCGGAATCCTGTTAAGACCGATCCTGTCCATGGTTAACTCTGCACAACACCGGATGGCGAGATGGCTAGCTGAAATTTTAAAGCCAGTACGACAGTCGTTTGATCCAAAAATACTCAGAGATACATTGGAACTGGTGGAATTACTGGATACTATGAACATAAATAATAAACACATGGCATCCACGGATATTACCTCCCTATTCACCAACGTTCCATTAAATGAGACGGTGAAAATAATAAGTGAACCCATTAGAGACAAACAACTAAAACTAGGTATATCAACATCTGTTCTGGAAAGGCTACTATTACTATGTACTGCCAATATAAAATTCAATTTTCTGAATAAGTCATACAGTCAAATTGACGGAGTGGCCATGGGGAGTCCTCTTGGTCCTATTCTAGCGGACATCTTCATGGCACATATAGAAGAAAAAGAGATCCTCAGACATTAAAAATTTTGTCTTCTACCGTCATTATGTGGACGATATATTAATTATCACCACAGATGAGCTACAAGCAACATCGTTCCAGGCCATAATGAACATGGCGCATAAAAACATTTCTCTATCTATGGAACATGAACACAACAAAGCATTGCCATTCCTGGATATCGCAATGAGACGTACAGCAGATGGCACAATTCAAAGATCGGTGTGCCGCAAAGAAACATGGACTGGTAAATACTTACGACCCTGTTTGACCGTGCTAGGAAGATATGCACCCAGGACACACTGACAGAGGAAATAGAAACTCTGAAGAATGTCTTACACTTGAATTGGTACTCCACAGGATTTATAAAGCACCATTGCCAACAGCCGAAACCAAAACCAGACGTAACTACATTCCCTAAGCTCAAGGTATTTATCCAGCTAACCTTTCAAGGGGATCACGTAATGCAATGTCTACAGGACCGGTTCATTACAGCAGTCGGCCGAACATTCTGTGCTGCAACTCCAGTTATTAGGTACAGAACCACACCTATTCCCACCCCAGCAGTAAAAGAATCTACCCCTTTGTACGCCACATCCAATTGTATTTACCAATTCACATGCAGGTGTGAGTCTACCTACATCAGCAGAACAGAGCGGCAGTTACCCAGCAGGGTTGTTGAACAATTACCCAGCTGGATCGACAAGATACTACACACAGGTGATGGGATCATGGGAAGGCTGACACACCACAATTATAAACCTCCGGCATCGTCCATTGCACGTCATGTCGTGGAAACCGGTCATGTAATTGATAGAGACAGCGCTTTTTGCATGTTGTTTGATAAACAAAATAGCCGTTTGTTAAAGTTTGCAGAAGCCATAAGATTAATCTACATAGGCCAATTTTGTACAAACAAAAAGACATGATTTAAAATTACCATGGTAAATAATTGATATTACTGTGCGAACATGTGTATATTTCAGCTTGAAAAAGGGACATAACTCATCTCACATCAATTTCATTTCACATAGGTAAATTCAGATGTGTATATTTCATCTTCAAAAAGGGACATAACTCATCTCACATCAATTTCATTTCACATAGGTAAATTCCATCCCTTAAATTAGATAAATATTAGGAGTAATGTAAGCTTATTGTAGGATTAATATAACAGATAGATTAAAATAGGCAACGCATTAAATGTATATTTATAGAACTAGCAGTCCACTTTTGTGGGCGTGGGTTCAGATCCCACTTCTGACACCACATTTAATCCTATTGCCTGTCAACAACTCATGTTTCAGGCATCATCGGATTACTTCTCCCACACCATACAAGAAACTTGCAAGTCGTGTGCGAGGAATGAAATGGTACATTTTATTGCCGTTGGCTCTTTACAATTGCAAAACAGTCGCTATCTAATCACACATAAAGTCACAATATTCTCTATCACTAGTTTTCCTAAACCCTATAGCTAATCTCTATCTATTAGGCTATACGAAAAACACATATCTATTCTATACGATGTGCACACTACAGAGTCAGTCCCCAGTCTGACTTCCTTCACTCGCGTCGCTACACGCCACGCGGAAGGACCTTCATGCGTCCTTCGGCTCTTTGCGTGCTAGGTCAGTTAGCATGCTTCTATTAGCTGTCTTTGGTTGAGTGCTAATCGTTGCTATCACGCAGGCGTGATTCTGTCGTGACCAGTAGTGCTAACTATCTGGTCAACGCCTTCGTGTGAGGACTAGTTACTAGTCCCCCTTTTCTATCATCTATCCTGCCCTGATCCCGGGCACTATGTTCCTTCTACTCTATCTGAGGTTGACCCCACGTCCCGGTGGTGTTTTATCATGAGGCAGGATTCCTGCCTCCTGTGTCAGTCTTTGACATAGTTATTTTACTCTACGTTGTGTGACTTCTGCAGTATGTACCTGACGAGATGCAGTGAAATATGCCAGGCCATAAATCATACAATTTATGGTTTGTGTCTTTGTTATTCAAAATAATAGCTTTGTCAAATAAGATATACAACTAAATGTGTGGTGCATTCACATTCTACAATGCCCAATTTATTAAACAAACTAAATATGGATTTCTATAAGTCATTAGTTATATAACTGCTTCTGTTGGTGTCTTTCAACATGTGATTATTGTAATTCCAATCTCTTTAAGACTCAATTTTCTCTAATGTGATAATGTTTGGTCCTTGAAATTAATATGCAGTCAATTTGTGAATGCTGTTTCTTGGACTTTTCCAAGTCCATAAATGCTGAGGATGTTGTTTAAACCAAATTGTTTCTAACATGTCACATATTCTTGCCCATTCTATTACCCTGTCACCTCTCATTTCTATCACCTAAGCCATAGCTGTGAGTCACATCTTACACTTTTACATGTTGCACTGGAACAAGGAACTCTCCAAGTATGACTTTCATGTCACAAGGTTTCTATCTTGGCATTTTTAACTGTCCACTTTCTGTTAGGAGTCCTGCTTTCAATGTTCCAATATTTAAATATTAACACTACAGTAGTATACAAAAACAAGATAATGGAGCTAATGAGCGAGCAAATGTACTAGTCTTTAACCCTTTACAAGGCAGAGCGTCCGTTTCCGTCCGATGCCTTAAACGCTCAGAGCGTCCGATTACGTCCGATACTATTATGCATTGTAAAAACGCGATCTCTCTGCTTTCCGACGACTACTTTCGCTTTCGCCGATAGCTTGACAACGTGGCCGCCATTTGTAAACGCGATACTATGAATTTGAACGGACTTTTTTGGATAGTTTTCGGGACTTTTACGCTGTTTTTCAAAACGGATTTCAGCGATTCTTCAAGTGATAGCCGAGATTTCGCTAGGTTCAATTTAAATGACATTAAAGGGCACGAGATTGACTATTAATCGGAGCTAGATATCAGTGCAAAGCGTTACTTTGCATTAGCAGTCTGAGTTGGACTTTAAAGAAAGTGATTATGATTCTGAAAATGTGTTTGTAAATTGCCGTATAGATGACGGAAAATCACAAACAACATGCTGTATTTCGTAAATATTTGTGTTCATATATGGATTACCAACAACAATCACGTGAGTAACATATTCTGCATGCTTTTCCCTTCATTGTGTTGTTTATTTAACTAAAATTGGTTGACTAACACCTTATTTGTGATGTTTTTACTAACGCGACCCGAAATTTTACCAAACCTGAAAAAATCTTCCCCGTTCAGGGCTAAAAAACGGACAAGCGTCTGCCCTGTAAAGGGTTAAGGCACCAATCATGGAGGAATTGATCATGGGCAAAGGACATGATATACTTCACATATTTTTGCTACAGGCTGATGATTCAGAGATTAAAAATTAATCTAACTAAGACTTGACATATGGAACCACTTTTAATAGTAGTAGGCTTGATCATAGATGGAGATGATAGAGATATTCACAATGAGTGCACTGCAAGAACAACCAGCAGCCTTACACTTAGGCATCTGATGTCAGAGACAGAGCACAGACAAGAAAGAGTGCCCAGGGTGCACTGTCATTAATTCTAGTTCATCAACATCATGACATTGGCACCTTGGCACCTTGCCGTCTTGACAGACGATAGTTTGTGCTTTAAAAAGGCATAATAACTTTTAACTATGGCGGTAGCGAGTGTGACTGATAAGGCCAATTTGCGCTGTAAATGTCCGTTCACAGTGGGTGCATGTGAACACGTGGTCATTTCCACCATCATGCACCATCTTACGTCTCAAACGCTTGGTGTGTGACTTTTCTGCAATAATTTTCTCCTTTGACTTTATTCCATTTCTGATATTTGCCCTCCATGCAACACGTTCAGCGGCGACTTGCTCCCAATGTGCATTATCAAAGCCTGTATCAATCATGTCCCGCTTACACACATCTTTATATCGTAGTAGAGGCCGACCCTGAGATCTCTTACCCATCTGTAATTCACCAAAAAAGATATCCTTTGGTATTCTACCATCATCCATCCGCCTAAGATGTCCTATCCATCTAAGTCTACGAAGACTGAGCATGGAATAAACTGTCACACAACCTGATCTTTCCAATACTTCAGTATTTGTGATTTTGTCTTGCCACTTAATACCAAGAATTCTTCGCAGACACCGCATATGAAAGCTGTTTAAATTGTTCTCTTGGTGTGAGTAAGTTGTCCAGGTTTCACTGCCATAGAGAAGAGTACTAAGGACACAGGCTTGATAGACAAGGACTTTTGTTTTGGCAGTAAGCTTCCTGTTCTCCCAGACTCTTTTTCTTAACCTGTTCATTGTTGTTGCTGCCTTACCAATCCGGATGTTGATTTCCTGATCTAGGGATAATTTGCTATTTACCACCGATCCTAGATATGTAAAATGGTCTACTATCTCTAGTTCGGCGTCGTCAATAAAGATTGATGGTACCCCATGTGCACCTTGTGACATAATCTGTGTCTTCTTTTTGCTAATTGTTAAACCAAATTCAGAACAAGCATTGGAGAATGCAGATAGTAGACATTGCAATTCTTCCTCAGAGTGGGTCGTAACTGCAGCATCATCTGCAAAAAGCAACTCTCTGATCAGTACCCTCCTAATTTTGGTCTTAGCCTTCAATCTCTGAGCATTGTAGAGGCCGCCATCTGAGCGTGAGTGAATGTATATACCACCATCCTGATCACGAAATGCATATTTCAGTAGAAGTGAAAAGTATATTCCAAAGAGGGTGGGAGCTAGTACACAACCTTGCTTAACTCCACTCTTGATTTCAAATTCTTCAGAAGTTGCACCATCAAACTTGATTATACCCTTCATGCCTGTGTGGAACGATTCCACAATGGACAGAAGAGTTGGTGGGCAGCCAATCTTCTTTAGTGCCTTGAACAGACCCTCACGACTGACCAAATCAAATGCCTTTGTGAGGTCGATGAAGGCAATAAACAGTGGTTGATTCTGTTCACGGCATTTCTCTTGCATTTGTCGCAATGAGAATATCATATCAGTGGTAGACCGGTTCTGTCGAAAGCCACACTGTGATTCGGGGTAGACTTGATCTCCTAGGACTTGAAGTCTGCGCAGAACAATTCTGGCAAATACTTTTCCAACAATACACAGAAGTGAGATACCCCTATAGTTGTTGCAGTCGCTCCGATCGCCCTTGTTCTTGTACAGTGTTATGATGCTTGAATCTTTGAAATCCTGTGGGACTTGTCCTTCACGCCAGCATAGCTCTATTAGCTGGTGGATCTGTATAGTGAGTGTGTCTTGCCCACTCCTGATAACCTCTATTGGAATCCCATCCTTACCTGGAGCCTTGCCAGATGCAAGTTCATTTACAGCACACTTAACTTCTGTTATGGTGGGAAGTGTGTCCAGGTGGTCAAGAGTTGGTAGAGCCTCTATGGCGTTGAGGGCATTATCCGCTAGTTTGGTCTCACTTGAGTAAAGCTCCAAATAGTGCTCTACCCATCTGTCCATCTGCTGTTTCTTATCAGTGATGACTTCTCCAGTCAAGGTTTTCAATGGTGCACTTCTTTTGATCACTGGACCACAGGCTTTCTTTATTCCTTCATACATGCTTCTTATGTCTCCCTTATCACTTGCGATTTGAATGGACTCACATAACTTGATCCAATAATCATTTGCACACTGCCTGGCAGCCTTTTGCACATCCTTCCTAGCTTGCCTTAGCTCACTCAGAGTGTTACGCGTTGGTCTTTCCTTGTTTCTTAAGAGAGCTTTCTTCTTCTTATCAATCAAGGGCTGCAGAGTCTCGCTGTTGGCCGCAAACCAGTCTTGCCTCTTATGATCCACAGTGCCGTAAACCTTTACGGCAGTTTTACAAAGAGTTTCCTTAAGTTTATTCCATTTATCATTTACTGTACAATTTTCTGGTGTATCAGTGAAAGCGTCTTCAAGTTGCTGTTGAAACTGAAAGCACTTTTCAGGATCATGAGTGTTAATAATATTAATCCTGGGGTTAGATTTGTGTTTAGCTGTGTAGATTCTCTTTGGTCTCAGTCTAACCCTTGCAACAACCAAAGAATGATCCGTATCACAGTCAGCACTGTGGTAACTACGAGTCAATGATATATGGTTCAGATGTTGTCTCCGTGTGATGATGAAGTCCAGCTGGTGCCAATGGCCGGATCTTGGATGTTTCCATGTGACCTTATGCATCTCTTTTGTTTTAAAAAAAGAGTTTGTAATACATAGGTCATTACTGGTGCAATGCTCCAGCAGCCTTTGCCCATTTTCATTCATGCGACCGATGTTGTATTTTCCAAGGCATACTGGCCATGAACTCGAGTCCTTGCCCACACGAGCATTGAAATCACCGAGCATATAAATGTAGTCGGATTTTGGAACTGCCTTGATCACAGAGTCTAACTCCTCATAGAACAAATCCTTCACATCATCAGAGGAATCGAGTGTCGGTGCATATGCAGTAATAATGGTGGCAAACCCACAAGAGGTTGCCAAGCGCAGGGATAATAGTCTTTCATTTCCTCCTGCTGGAATTTCAATCATTCCCAGTAGCGAATTCTTCACTGCAAAGCCCACACCGTGTTGCCTTTTTTCTGCCTGCCCTTTACCCTTCCAGAAAAAGGTGTAGTTGTTTTCCCTGAGTGACCCTTCCTCAGCGAGGCGAGTCTCCTGCAGGCCAGCAATATCAATGTTAAGACGATTGAGTTCGGCATCAATCACAGCCGTTTTTCTCACATCGTCAATATTGGTCAAGTCAGTGGAAAATCCTGGACACATGGTTCTCACGTTCCAGGTTGCAAGCCGTAGCTTGAGGTTTCTATTTATATTTTTGTTTGTACCTGGTGCATTGGTTTTACAGCCTGCGATTCAGATTTTGTCCTAGCCCCAAGCACCCATTGAAGCAGGCAGGCTGTGGCGGATCAGCACCCAATTGGCTGGGGGCTGCCCAGCTTGAGGCGGGCGGTAGCTGATCAGTGACACCTATAGGTGTCTCCCACCGTCAGAGGCAACGCGTGGCGCCCCATGTCTACGCCAACTGACAAGGACTTATAACCCGTAACAGTTGCCTCTCGCTTTGATTCCGAGACCAGTTAAGACCAGGGATGGAGTTATTGCCTCTCCATAGCACAAAGCCTGGGCTAAAATATAGAGATCATGTGTTGCCCATGCAGCATGATCCCTCTCTCGGCCTGCCTAGTTCACTCCAGAGGAAAGGTAACACCCCTACATCTGGAACAAGACAAGCTGCAGAAGCTGCCGGATCAGCAAAGCAATGCTCTAACTGTCCGCCTGTCGGAGCTTCGATCCTAGACCAGTCGCCAACCAAGGCTTAGGGCCTGGTCTGCCCTGCCATGACAATTTTGTCTTTAGCTTGCATTTCCTCGCACCAGGGTAAGGCTTGTACCCTCCCAATTGCGCTCTTCCGCCCGAAGCCGTTGGCACAATGTGGGGTGTCGGGTTTGGTAAGCGCCGCCCAACGTTCGGCGCTAACAGAAACCAGGTAGTACCGTCTACTGTTATACGGTAGCTCAGTCATATCTGACTAAGACCTGACTGATCAACATCAGGTATAACTGTTGCTTAGGATGCTCCCTATAGGACAGGGAACATGCTGGAACATTCATTAATGTTGTTCACTGTATATACATAGTTATGAAATATTCTATAAAATGACATAAAAGTAGTTTCCCCTGACCTTCCAATGGTTTGTGAATGATCAAAACTGTGATAGCCTTCGACTATAAAAGTCTAACTCACAAGGCAGTTGGAAGAGAAAGACTGATTTAACAGAATTTTAGACTCAAAAGGGAAATGTCTCTGTATTGCGTACAGTCTCTTCTACTGCCTTTGTGTTTCCAAATTGGGATAATTATGAAGCTTCCTCAGTCTTGTGGTGTCTGTTGTTCTACCCAAACATGGTTAAATAGTCTATGCAGCCATGCTGTTCCTACTTCTCTTGCTGCTTTAATTAGTTCACTTGATATTTCGTCTTGTCCCGGTGATTTATTCAGTGGGGCTAATCTTATGGCTTGTCTAATTTCTTCTTTCAGTATGTCTGATTGTAGTTCTTCGATGGCATCTGTGTCAGTTTCTTGATTCCTGTGGCATCTGATGGAATATTGAGAAGTTGCCCGAAGTACAGCCTCCATATTTTTAGTATTTATTTTTGTTCACTTACTGGTTCTCTTTTTTTGCTGTTAATTATTTCAGTTGGGTCAAAGGTTTCTGCTCTGGTTCTCATTGCACTTATCTTTTTGTGGATGTTTCTAGAAGTTGTTTCTAGTTGCCTCCTTGCAGTTTTTATTTAGGGTTTCTCCATATTCCTTCCATGTTGTGTCACATGTTTTCTTGCTATTCTGTATTTGATGTATTCATTTTCCAGTTTGCTTTTCACCCACTTTTTATACTTTTCCTTTTTGTCTTTTACAGCTGTCTTTACTTCGGCATTCCACCAACTTGTTATTTTCTTTACCTGTGTTTTGCGTTTTTAAATGGTTCCACATGTTATTTTTGCAGTGTTTAGAATACTTGATATTTCCATTCTTCTTCCACCATTTTTCTTTCCATAGACAGTTTTAGAAACATTTCATTTCATTCTTTCTCATAATTTTCCCTCACTGTCTCGTCTTTGAGATTTGTAAGCATCACAATGACCACTTATATTCTACAAGAAAAGTCTCTGGAATGCACATGATGAGACTGGGTTGACCCTATGCCATACTGGTAGAGAGGAAAATCCTACCAGTACTGGGCAGTGAATCCTGGTCTAATCCGTTGATAAATCATTGCACTAGCTACTATCATAGCTTGTCTCTAATCTTCTCATTAAACAAGATAAACATGCACACATAAACAGAATTCACCTGGGTAAAATTATCCAGAGCCTTATGTAGGTTGGCAAACATACCAGTTGGAGGTTCATTTGTGATTTTGACAGAAGATTCCAGGATACCCTGTGGCATGATATGATATTCTCGAGAAGCTGCAGGTTCAGCACTTATAAACAAACGGTAGTTCAGATGACTTTCTTCTGAATACTGCTCTAGCTTTTTCTCCAAGCTGGGCAGCCATCTAGCCACTAAATGAACATTCTGTCAAATGGAAATACATTTTATTGCTAACAATATCAAGTGATGAAAATGAAACATTGTAGCCAATCTTATCTTGCAGATTTTAAGTGCAGAACTCTGTTGCGATACAGACTAGAAATAAATGTAATCTATGACATTAAACACTAAACCTGAAAGAAATGTCAACTGTTTCCTGTTGTTTGATACTACACATTGTCATGTTAATGGTGACCATATAATTAGTTACAATTAGTTTGATGTACATGAATGGTCGGTGTGAAATGCTCAAGTGAAAGCAAAGGTAAAATGACACCAAGTGAATAACAATGTCTAATGTTGGTAGGGGGTTTCAACAGATGCATGTGAAATAGCATATTTGTTGGCGTTGGTTACTGGCTAATGTGCGAGAAAACTGGCCACAGGCTGGTAAGGGCATGACAGTGTGTTTAACATTATGCCAGCGATATTTAAAGCCAACATTAGTCAGGGGTTAAGACGCCATGTGTGATGGTAACATTTCCAAAGAATCAAGTACTTAGTATATCTATACATGTACACTGAATGAGCAAATTTTGAAAGCATAAGGTTTTTATGTAGCTGAATTGTTTTATGATTTTTGTAAGTTTTATCAAGTAGTTGTGTTCTATGTTATGAACAAAGTCTTGCCAAGAGATTGATGTTTTTAAGTCAGCCTTATGTTTTGTAAAGAACAGAAGCTAGAGACTGTGTGTCTTCTCTGAACCTCACATTTATTAAGATCTTACCAAATTTAACTGAATCCTCTTCATTACGTGATATTCTCAATTTATTTGGAGAGATACACAATTTTTTTTAGTTGAGATAGATTCTAAGTGCAGTGCTAATTGTAGTAATCTGGATAAACAAGGCGTTTTTTGCTAATACCACAGCTTGCTTCATGCTGATAACCATCTTTAAAACCAGGTGGAGAAGGCAGGGGAACTGACTGAGAACCCGTATGTGGAAAGACTGAGAGATCGGTAGGGGTTCTGGAAGAATCTCAAAACTGAGAGGGAAGACAAGGAGAACTTTAAATCAGATAGCGGTGGGAATGATTAGTAGTATGACTCTTTGCTGGCTGTTGAACGAGGGGATGGAGCACATATGAGTGCAGTGATGTCGGTTCTTAACTCAACTCAACTCAAATCATCTGTCTTGTAATACAGACATTTGATCATATTCAGTGGCACTTTTAAGGTTCTAAGGCCAACAGAGCAAGGTCATGCAATTTTATACTATTGCCATTTTTTATGTTACAAAGTTATCTGACAAAGAATAAGTATCACTGTGGTGAACGAAATACTCAATACATGGAAGTGAAGAATTAAAGCAGCCATATGCAGGATGTGGTGATTCCTTGGGTTAGCCCAGTACCAGAGCGTGATATGTCTGCTCTGCAATTATGGAAGCCTCCTAGGAGGCCTCCTCCCTGCCTTCCCTTGAGGGTTGACCGTGAAGTCTTCGACCGTTCTAACTTGACCAGCTGGGATGCAACAGTGAGAAACACCCGGGAAGGCAAACCTGGTCAACAAACACACACCAAAGTCAGATGTGTTGGCCTAAGGGCGCATAACCGGACACACCGCAATTACGTCTGAAAAAAACTCCGGGTGAATGCAGCAGAAGAAGAAGAAGAGAATAATTATCACTAATATTAAGAAGCTACTAATCATTGTTGCTTACCTGAAGAACAACCCAGTGGCCTTTCTTAGCTGCTAAATCAATAGCTTTTTCTGCCACTACCTCCTGGCCTTGGCCTAGAGAAACATTGTGCAAATTTTCCTTTGCTGTGGTGTACCCGAACTTCTTTCCTATCTTCTCCACATCTTTCAGTGGATCCACACCAGGAGAAAGGATAAAAAAGATCGGTGTAGCAGGTCCAGACTCTTCAAATGACTTGCCAAATTCCACAGTGCGGTTCTCCACATATTTTCGACCCATGGTCTCTTCAATAAATCCACTAAGTAAGAAATTATAATCATATTGATGTTTAAATGTGTAGATGATTGGAAGGATTATTAAATAAATTCATTTGTAACATTAAATTACAATAATTAACAGGACATAGCAGTCAACCCTAGTATTTTGTGGCTGTTCGTGATTTCTGGACAAGTTCATGCTCAGTAGTTTGCCACTGCTTTCTGAATGACCGGCGCCCATACCATTTCATAAAAAACCAACGTAAGGCGGTCTACTGCTAAATCGCCCACAGCTGTGTTTTAAACATGGGTGCAGGATGATGAACTGCATCCGTAACCCCTTCACCACAGGGCTGGCGTTAAATAACTGCTTTAAACAAATGATGAAAAGCACAACCTAGAACAAGTGACGTTGCATATCATTTGACATATAAACTGAAGATAAATCTGTATACTCAAAAACCAACATTGTCATTTGTGAATGTGGACGTCACATTCTGCATAATGTCTTCTCATAACTCATATTGACTCCCTTTCGGTAGCATTTTCAGATGAGGGAACAGCCAAATATTGCAAGGGACCATGTCAGGAGAGTATATATGTCAATATGGCTCCTTGCAATGTTTGGCTGTTCCCTAATCTGAAAATGCTACCGAAAGGGAGTCAATATGAGTTATGAGAAGACATCCAGACAATGTGACGTCCACATTGTGCTTCATCCCTAAACAAGGCCTTCTTTCTCCTGACAAGGCCAAAACATAACCAATGAGTACTACCTGGAGGTCATCCATCACCTTCATTATGCTGTGACACAAACGAATGGACTAAGCAGTTTCATTATGACAACGCAGCCACCCATTCTACACATCTGATCCAGACTTTCTTGGCCAAACATAATATCCCGCTGGTTCATCAGGCTGCCTACTCTCTCTAGATGGTTCCTGATGATTTTCTCATGCAGCTGACAGGGACCTGATTAGAGTCATGCGAAGACATCATGCAGAATGTGACAGCCACGCTGTACTCCATTCCAAAAGAGACCGTCCTGAAATGCTTCCAACAATGGCAGGACCACTGGAACAAATGTGCACAGTCTCAAGGACAGTACTTTGAAGTGAGTCTCAAGGAGAGTACTTTGAAGGGGCTTAGTATTTCAGACCTCCAATCAGATCATTGTATTTTTCGCAACCCAAGGGCTAATATTTTTAAAAACGAAAATAGCTGCTTATCCTTTACAGGACATCACAGTCAACCCAGCATTTTTTGGCTGTTTATGATTTTTTTTTTTTTAGCAAGTTTACGTTCAGTATTTTGCCAGTAAATATTTTTAAACATACCTTTCATAACAGTTGTACATCATAGATAGTACCACTGGTGTTTTATTCAAAGTGAGTACACAAGAAAACAAATAATATGCAGTGAATGCTTACATTTACACATGAATAGATGGAATAACTGTGTGCCAGGTAAGTTTTCCAATATCAGAAGCAATGGTATCAGATAAGGTTTGTTGTACTGGTCATACTTTTGCAACTCATTCTAATTTTCCATTTTATTTTTAACAAATCATTAAACTGCTATCTTTGATGGGCTATAAAGCAAAAACATTAAAGTTAGTTGCATATCCTTTACAGGACATTGCAGTTAGCACCAGCATTTGGTACTGTTGTTGATGTCTTGGCAAGTTTACGTTCAGTAGTTTGTCATTGCTTTCTGAACGACCGGAACCCATACCATTTTGTAAAACACCAAAGCAATGCAGTCTGCTACCAAATTGCATGCAGCTGTGTTTCGAACGCAGGTATGCGGGATCACGAACTGCGTTCGTAACCCCATCGCCAGCAAATACATTATATGTATGTAAATTGGAATATCCACTCTTGATATTAGATATGTTATGTCTGTTGACAATGAAAGACCTAACACCTGTCACGGAAATATTACCAAAACTTGACCTAACGGTATGTGCTGTAATACATCCTAACATGCATCTGCACAAAAAAATAATTCCAGTGAATCAAGAGGTGAAGAAAAGACCTCAAAGGATAGTATAACTAAACACTACCTTGTATTGAACCCACCAGGTGAATGAAACTGTGGGAGATTTGAAACACAACATGAAGAGATTAATGACAGAGATAAATAATGAGAACATGAATGGAGCTTCAGGAGATAGCAAAAGATGGGATTGCTTGGCGCAAGTTGATTGAGGGCCTATGTCCCACTGAGGAATAAAGGACGAAAGAAGATGCCTCTCCGAAGTGTGAAGTTTCAGTACACACCTTACACACTGCTGGTTTGTTTAGCTTGGAGAGAAAGACAGTGTTTCAGCACAATCCCCATGAGATTATATTTAAATACCAGGTCAGCAGAAAGGTGTCCACACCAACCTCACTCTAATAGTTGCAAGCCCTTTTAGGCTCAGACAACCTGAATACTGATCCCTCAGATTTAAGTTAAAATTCAATATACATAGGATTCACCAACCAACCTATGTGTATAGAAAATATTATAGCTTAATCAGATGGATGATGAGCAATTAACGTAAACAAAGAGACAACTAAATCTGGAAACAACATACTCACGTTATAGCATTGCTCATGCGGTCAGGCCTCAGGGCTCTCATCATGCACAGTTTCTCAATGAGAGCCTTGTTTTTCCATTCCTGAGGGAACTTTTCTTTCTCTGGAGCTTCCCCCTCTACAAATTTTTTCCAGCGTTTAGCTGAACCCAAGACATCCTTGTCCAAATTTTTGAAAGCTTCTTTATCTGACAGCGCCTGTGCAAATGTTTGAAAGTACATGGCTGACAATATCAGCATTTTTATCAGAGCCACTTCCAATAATGTCATAAAAACTTAACAAGCTACATAAATACATTTATAGAATTAAATGTAAAAGAAAATGTTCATAAAAGCATATGACAGAAAACAAATTGCAGAAAATTAATCATCCACATAGTGTTGTTTGTCCATCAAGAATGATGATGACCATTCATTTCATCCAGTTGGCTTGAAAGTATGGAGCCGTGGGTTCTAAGATGGCTGATAAGGCCTATTTTGGCACGAAATGTTCTTTGACAATGTGAGCAAAGGATGCTTGATGTTTTTTCTGTCCATCTTCTTCTTTACAGTTCTTGTAGTCCTGGTTGCTTCACAAGTGACTGCACCCTTGTGTAATAATGATGTACGCCACGAATTTCGGTCTTTGGCAGCAGTCTCCCAGGTGTCAAGATGAATTTCAAAAGCTTTTGGTGAGATTTTCAGAGTGCCTTTAAAGTGTTTCCTCTGGCCACCTTGAGAGCATTTACCACAATGCAG
The DNA here is from genome assembly GCA_963921405.1 of Cepaea hortensis. Taxonomy (NCBI): domain Eukaryota; kingdom Metazoa; phylum Mollusca; class Gastropoda; order Stylommatophora; family Helicidae; genus Cepaea; species Cepaea hortensis. The sequence goes on along the minus strand of OY992880.1, from coordinate 67,142,242 downwards.
TTGGCCTATAAAAAAATGTGTTTAGGGAGCCTGTGATCTGGCATGCGAGTTAAGTGACCACATAATAAACAGGCAAACAATACCTAAGTTTTTAAAGACTATAAAAATTTATACTTTGATAGCATAATTTATGTGATACAAAATTCACCAGTGAAAAGCATGCATGTGCATATGAGTGCAAGCTCGTGTGTATTTACATATGCATTTACATAAAGGAATAAGTATGTGAAAACACAGAAAAATATAGTACAGTAATAAAGAGACAGGGGAAGACAGAGAAACATGTTTATGAAAAGCGTAAATAGCTGAGCAACAAATTATAAATATATTTATAAACAACACCAACTTTATTAAAAAATCAAATGACAGAAAGGAGTTAAGATTGCTAATGTCTGTTCCACCTGAAGAAGAAGACGAAGAAGACGAAGACAAAGACGAAGACGAAGAAGAAGAAGAAGAAGAAGAGAAGAAGAAGAAGAAGAAGAAGAAGAAGAAGAAGAAGAAGAAGAAGAAGAAGAAGAAGAAGAAGAAGAAGAAGAAGAAGAAGAAGAAGAAGAAGCAACACTGGTGAAATATGAAAGCACTATAATACAGAAAATGAGCACTATTAAACAAGTAATATCAGGGCATCAAACAATATTCTCAAACCAATTTGGTATTCCATGTTATCATATAAAATGTATATTCTTCAACAGGTGTGTTCACTTGAGGACTTAGAACCTGGCGAGGAGTGGGTACAAGCACCAACAGATTTCTGTACATCCTTTTTAGTTTGCATCTAACTAGACATAAAATGTAGACAAGAAAATCCGGCTGCTATGGAGGTGGAAGTACAAGCGTTGATTTTTGAGAATTCGTTAGACAGTGATGCTGTCATTTACACAGATGGGTCGGTCGTCTGACGCGTGAGAAGCTCATGGGCCTTTACGGCTCTGTCCAGAGGGAAAATTGTGAAGGAGGACTCTGGTTCTTTTGTTGAGACAAGTAGCCTGACTATGGAAGTCGTGGCAGTAAGTAAAGCAATAACATGGCTCGAGAAGACATTCACTAGGACATGTTTCCTTAGCGACTCAATGAGCATGCGCAAGAGGATAGAGATGGGGTGGATCCGAAGAGAGTGGTTGCTGTCTCTGGAGCGGTCTCGGCTGGTAAAGATTAGTTTCATCTTCGTGCCAGTGCATGCAGGAGTACAAGGAAATGAGCGGGCTGACAAGCTTGCAGGTAAGGCTACTGTGGAGGGTGGGCGCGCCATGGACCAGGCTGACATTCTGAATGCTCTACGAGAAGTAAGACTTTTGCGAGAACCAAGTGATGACTGCGAATCTAAAAGCATGGTCAGACTGCGGGAACAGCAAATTAAAAGAGGTGTGGCCAAACAAGAACACTACGCAGGAAGCCAAAGAAGATTGATAAACCAACACAGAACTGGTGTCATGAGCCGCTACTAGCTGTGGGATTTGCTGAGGAGGGGATCCGAGCACTTATGGACTGAATGGTTCGTTGTGCAATGAGGATGATCTGTCGACTAACTAACTAATTAATATAAAATGTATTGCTACAGAAGCCATTAGTCCAGGCAGAGATCAGTATTTGGGACGGGTCTTCTGAAAGAGAATTAGTGGCATGATAGATCTACTCTACAGTAGAGGTAAGTGAGGGGCCAATTTTCATGTCATCTTGTTAGGCACATTGGGTATATGGTGTAAGCCTCATAGTGTGAGACTGATCGGCACTTGATGGATGATATGGTTCATATAATGCCGATTGCCTTTGCTTCTCATGCTAACCATTTTAGGCTGGGTTGACCTGAGAACCAAGGTCACAGAAAAAATCCCTGCCTTGAAGTAGATTCAAACACTTGGCAACTGGACCACAAGCAAGCTACTGTAGGTTAATTATGTTTTGCAAAGAATCTGTGGTGTGTTTTATTTATCAGATAACACTTCTGGATAATCTGATTAACAGTAGTTCAACAAACATAAATGTTTGCATTCACAGAAAGATGCATTCCATCTCCTCAGTTGTAAAACTGCAGTATTTATGGAAGATATGACAAGTGAACTGGGCTCTAACTGCTAATATGATGCTTTACAGAAATGTGTATGACAGACAAAGGAGTAACTTAATACTCTACACTTGCATTCAACCACAATAAAACTGACTTTGATACCACCCCAGCTGAGGTCATTGAGAAAATCCACTGGTGATGGCTGGTCAGAGGTTGCCGGGTACCGAAGAAGGAAGTCCAAAGCATCCATGTCAATCTCTTTCAAATGAGTCAAAATCTGAAAGAATGAATGGTTACTTACAAACATACATTTTAAAGTTTGTTAACAAAAAATGACAACAATGTTGTTGATTTTCATACTGCAACAGGAAGAGTCAAAATATAACAAAAGAAAAGAAAACTATAATTAACTACAAGAAGCTAACTGATCAGATCAATCAATGATGACATGGCAATATGCTTGCATTGAAAACTTTTCGTCTCCTTTTAAAAGTACAGCATTAGTATGGAAGTCGGAGCAATGCAACTCTTCAGTGCTTATCTGAGACTCCTACAGAAGATTAAATTGTGTCTGATTGTCAATCTATGCTTTAGACGGTCCATCACAGGTGGCCTTAGTATAAATAGTTAAGCTATATAAACTTGTCTCTTCAGGACTTAAGGTGGATCTTCAGCCCAGGTCATGCAGGCTTCCATGAGAATGAGTGAGCTGTTATGTTAATCTCAAGGGTAGTAATTGCTGAGCATTGATGATGGACAAATGACATATAATGCATGAAACAGGTTGCCTGTACAGGTTGCTAGATACAGACACATCAAGCTAAGACTTTTGTCATGAAGCATTACTTGTGGTTGTGGCAGGTGTGAACACAGACTGGGAAGACATTCACAATCAGTGAGCTGTGGATGCAGTCATCACCCCTGCACTCTTCTGGCATTTAATTGTATTCTTTCTGTTTTGCACAGGCAGCAATTAGTTAATGCGTGTAGTTTATTTATAATCATTTTCATTGTCATCCATGTTTCTGATTCAAAGAGTGGTAAAGATTTCATGTTAAAACTAAATATTCTCAGTTTAATTTCTTTTGTCTTCACATATTTCCTAGAGCTATGAAAGCTCCTCTAGCTTTCTGTCTTCTTATTCTCATATCTTTAACTCTTCCCCATCTTTGTCTACACTGCTAACTAAATAGGTGTATAATTCCATTTCTTGAAGTGTCACCAAGGGAGATCAGGTTATCATTTGCTTGATTTATTATCACTATCTTTGTTTTTCCCCTTTGAATTTTTACACCTAATTGTTGTGACCTCCCATCGAATATTGCTAGTTTATCCTGCATCTGATTTTGTGTATGAGACAGGAAGGTAATGTCAGCAAATCTAGACCATAAAAATGCTTTGTCAGATGAGTTCACTGAAATCTATTTATGGCAGTGCTTGTTATCTTCATAATCCAGTCTATATCAGTAAGAAAAGTAGAGGTGACAAGAAGCAAACTTTTCTGTGACAAAAGGCAAACTTTTCTTGATGAAAAACATTTCATACTGAATTGGTAAACACACTCGAAAAGATGGTGTTACCAAATTTCCAACATGTAATACAAATTAACAGAACCTTTCACTAACAGTTTGTTTTGAGAGTGACATGAAAATAACCACCAGGGTGATTTACAGTAGTGTGCCTAAAACAATTATTCTAGCAGACTCTCAACAAGATCAGCCATTACTTTCAAACTAAAATACCTGAAATGTCATCATGGTTCCAAAAATAAGCTTGTCTCTTTCAAACAATCCCCTGGTTGTATAAACATATGTTGCATATGTGATAGAATCAATCAGGTTGACCACTCTTTCTGTTTCTGTTTCAGCATACTCAGCCTTGTCAATGGCCTTGTCAAACACAACACTAAATGCCTTCAAGACAACAACAAAAATACATTTTTTTTACTTCATCATAGAGAAAACTAAATATTAACCAGCCAAGTTAATCATCATCATCATCATCCAGTGCCTTGCTGGCTGGCATGGCCGATCATGCCTCTCTACATATTGCGATCTCCGACAGCATGGATCAGTTAGTGTGTTGACTCCCTACCATGCCATGACACAAGAATCTTCTCCCAATGCCTTCCTTTATCTCTCTTTCTACAAATCTTTCCAGCTGTCATGACATGTTTCAGTTTTTGTCTTCTCCTAACGTGGCCAAAAATAAATGACTGCCTCTTTCTGATGTTTGCGATAAGTTGTCTTTGCGACTTAGCTTCTCTCAAAATGTCCAGACTGCTCATTTTTGCTGTCTAATTAATTTTCAGCATTCTTCTATAAAACCACACCTCTGAAGCTTCCATGGATTTTTTCGCCTGTTCACTAATTGTCCAGGATTCGAAGCCATATGTTACAATTGGTTCTATGTAACATGCAAGAACTCTCTGTCTAACTTTCAAGGACAATGACTTATTGCACAAAATATTCTTCATTTGATAGAATGCAGTTTTTGCTTGTCCTATTCTGTTCTTTGCTGGCCTCCCAGACTTAGGGGTTTACGTCTTCCTGTGTAATCCCATATACTCTTGTGAGTAACGTGATGTGCGCGAGAAACGGTAGCGGTTCTCACCGCACCGCTAACTTATGAGCCGGTCGCTCAGAAAGCAATGGCAAACTACTGAGCGTAATCTTGCCAAGAAATCAACAATCAGCTGAAAGATGCTGATGTTGACAGTGATGTCCTGTAAAGGATATGTGAACAAAAATAAAAAATTCTGTTCTTTATCTCAGTGATGCATCTTCCATCTGGTTTTATCCATGTGCCTAGATATCTGAATTTCTGAACTTGCCCCAAAATAACGTCATTTACTTTAATTGTACATTTAGGCACAATCTGTTTATTTGATATCACCATGACTTCTGTCTTTCTGTTATTCAAACTAAGGCCCGTTTTTTTCTTCATCAATTTTGTTTACAGGTATGATTATCTTGGGAAAATACAGCAGTAGTTTCACTTTGCCTTCTGCAGGTTTGTGTATGGTTGACTCCACTAGCCTTTGCCTAAAGAGACAGACCCTGCAAGGCAGCAGGGAGGAGAGGTTGTATATGGTGACTCTTACCCTCTGATGACCACAACATATAATTATGAGGTATTTTATAGAGATAGCTGCCTCACCAACTAATTCGCCTCCTCTCAGTGACCATCGCCTGTGTTTATTGGTCCACGGCTAACCTCTAGACAAAATATCTAGAGGCCACTCCACCATCTGCCACCTGGTGGACACGCCTAGTAGTAGGACAGGCTCCTATCCCAGGTAGGAATTTATACCTAAATTAATATCTGAGAAAAATGACAAGAAGATCATAGAAAAACAAATTGCACCATCAACCATCACCGTAGCAGTACATTACTGGCTTCCTGAAAGAAAAAAGCAACAGCACGTATGGTTCCAGCAGTTGAAGGAACATAATAGGGTTATGAAGATGCAAGGCAGCTGACTGTGTTATGTAAAGAATGACATGATAGTGAGAACATACAATCAAGCATACAACAAAGTAAATATCAAAACTGGTATTATCTGTTTTTCATACACCTTCAGACATCAACTGGAAAATATGTGTAAAAAGCAGCAGTCAGCCTGAGGTTTGTACTCAAATGGAGTGTGTGCAGGCCAAAGAAATTTTCTATGTTAAGCATATGTTGGACAGTCTTACAGCAAGTGCTTAGTCATCATGTTACCCATTCTACAGTCACATGCATCATATCTCCTACACTTTAGTTTACTGAAAACATGGTATTTCAGCCTGTTAAGCCCTGTATTGAGTGTGAATATTGTTACTTGCTCAAAAACAGACAATCAAGACTTTTGAAGTGCATAACTAGGTGTGATAGACTCCCCTCGAAAAAAGAACGAAGAAGAAGAAGATATTCAAGAATGCAAGTTGACTGCAGCATGATTACAAGAGACTTCAGTATATAATTATACTTGCACTCACCTTCAGTGAAAACTGGTACATGGGGTGAATCTTAAAGATATCATTCATAATAAAATAGAGCAGTGCTGCCCTTGCTGCTACTGGGCGATAATTTTCTCTAGCCAAATTGATTTCCACCTCGGTCACTTTGGCCTCTTCAGATTTCTGCTCAATTTCTGCAGCAGTGCGCTTAGTAGTTTCCAGATTTTCTACTAGAGCATAATCACCTAAGAAGTTCCCTTCAGCAGTTGACAGTCGAGCCAGGAGGTTGTCTTCCAAACCTTGCAGAACAATAAACAGTCATGTGTAAAGCAGACTGCCTGCATTACAGACTAGTGAAGTGAACTTTTCAAAACTATTAAATATCTGACAACCCTGAATACTACATAAAACATACTAGTATCAGATAATGTGGATGGAATCGCAGTGGCTTGTGCATTCACCTACAGGGATGGATGTCCTGAGATCAGATCACCCTCCAAGTAAGCATTCTGTTTATAGACTACATGGCTCCTTGGTTGACACAACCTTGTAAAATTGGTCACAGACAATGGTTTGGGAAGTTAAAGCCAGCCAGTTTGATACCAACTACTCACCCATTAAGTGCATATTGGTCTAAAAAATAGACCAGAAACATGTCCATAATTAAATATGCTGCATGTCTTAGCAATAGCGTTTACCTGGCACTTTGTACCTTGCTGTCTTGACAGACAATAGTTTGTAAAATGGGGTTATCTCTCCATAACACAAAGCCTGGGCTGAAATTAGAGACTGTGTGTTGCCCATGCAGCATGATCCCTCTTTCAGCCTGTCTAGTTTACTCCAGAGGAAAGGTGACACTAATATGTCTGGAACAAGACAAGCTGCAGAAGCTGCCAGATCAGCAAAGCAATGCTCTAACTGTCCGCCTGTCGGAGCTTCAATCCTAGACCAGTTACTAACCAAAGGCCTAGGGCCTGGTCTGCCCTACCATGACATTTAGTCTTTAGGGTGTATTTCCTCACACCAGGATAAGGCTTGTACCCTCCCAATTGAGCTCTTCCACCCGAAGCCGTTGGCACATTGTGGGGTGTTGGGTTTGATAAGCGCCGTCCAACATTCGGCGCTAATGAAGTCTAACAACTTGTTTAAACAGAACTTGTTTAACAGGTAATGTGACTGGAATGTTTTAAGCTAAAAAATGTTTATTGCATATCCTTTACAGGACGTAGCAGTCAACGACATAATATTTTGGCTGTTTGTGATTCCTGGGCAAGTTTATGTTCAATAGTTTGCCATTGCTTTCTGAATTTACCGGCACTCATACCATTGTATAGAAACCAATGCAAGGCAGTCTGCTTCCAAATAGCCCACAGCCAGCTCACACTATCACAGTTGAGATTAAAGTCAAAGATAAATCCCATGGCAGATGCTGAAGAAATGTTAAACATATAATAAATGCCAGCCCTGTTACAGCTGAGGTTTGAACCCAATCATTACCTGACAATAAGATATCCATACAGTAAAAGAAAAAGATATCAAAGGTTCAAGAGAAAACTACAATGTGGGAAAAACAAATGTGAACAAATATTGTTCTATGTTCAATTGGGGGAATAAAGAGATAGATTTAGTTTCAGAACAGGAAATAGATTTAATTAAATACACATGGATGCATATCACCTAATCATCAGGACATTATTCATTAAGCTTTATCAAGGATGACATGAAGACATGAACATTTTGTATTCATATAAAAGCACATATGTTTATGTTTGTTTAACGTCTAATTTCTCTAATCAATCTATGATTTTCATTTGTCTCTTGTAGTACTTGGTCATTGGTTTTTCTATCTGTCCATGGTATTCTTTGCATTTTCCTCAGAAACCACATTTCTGCAGCCATCAGATGTTTTTCAGCTTGACTGCACATTGTCCAAGTTTCACATCCATACAAAAGAACAGGCTCTATGTATCCCCTCAACACTCTTTTTCTCGTTTCAATTGACATCATTTTATTGGTCAGAATGTTTTTCATCTTGCTAAAGGCTACTTTCGCAATGGCGATTCTTGTTCTAATCTCTTCAAGGCATCTGCCATCAGATGTTATGACTGTTCCGAGGTAATTGAACCGATTCACTTGTTGAAGAATATCCCCATTTACTTGTATATTACATTGTGGTACTTCGTTCTTCCTAGTGACGACCATAACCTGTGTCTTCCTACAATTTAATTCCAACCCCAGCTGCTCACTGTGTACAACAACAGCATCTACTAATTGTTGCAGATCCTGTGCATTGTCTGCAATCAATACTGTATCATCTGCATATCTAATGTTATTTATGTTTCGTCCTCCAATGCTGATTCCATTTAGGTCTTCTACATTTCTGAAAATATTTTCACTGTATAGAGAAAAAAGATCTGGAGACATTACACATCTCTGCCTAACACCTCTCTTAATAGGTTGATATTGTCCTACTTCATTATCAATCCTTATGGCAGCTTGTTGTTTCCAATATATGTTTTTTATAAGTCTAATGTCTTTCCCATCAATTTGTAGATCTGCAAACATATCCACAATGTTGACATGTCTAACTCTATCAAAAGCCTTTGTGTAGTCAATAAAGCAAAGATGTATATCCTTGTTTACTTCTAAAGCACGTTCAATAACTGTTCGCAGCATATACACAGCATTTACTGTACCCTTTCCTTCTACAAACCCACATTGTTCTTCCCCTATTTCAGGTTGTATTTTCTTCCTCACTCTTTGCATGATAATTCATAACAAAATCTTTGTGATGTGACTCATTATACTAATTGTTCTATGTTGATCACATTCTAAGGTTCCTGATTTCTTTGGGATTGCATTAAATACAATCAATCAATCAATCATGTGCCATGCCGGAAAGCGTGGGCGGTCATGATTCGCCATTTCACTCGATCACCAGAGTCGTGGATCAGCTCAGTGTTCCTGTCTCGTCCATGCCATGTGGCCAAGCCATCCAGGTATTTTCCTCTCGGTCTTCCTCTTGGTCTGTTCCCTTCGATTTTGCCAGCTGTCACTAAGTTCTCCAGTCCATTTCTTCTCATAACATGTCCAAAAAATTTTGACTGTCTACGTCTAATTTCTCTAATCAATCTACGATTTTCATTTGTCTCTTGTAGTACTTGTTCATTGGTTTTTCTGTCTGTCCATGGTATTCTTTGCATTTTCCTCAGAAACCACATTTCTGCAGCCATCAGATGTTTTTCTGCTTGACTGCACATTGTCCAAGTTTCACATCCATACAAAAGAACAGGCTCTATGTATCCCCTCAACACTCTTTTTCTCGTTTCAATTGACATCATTTTATTGGTCAGAATGTTTTTCATCTTGCTAAAGGCTACTTTCGCAATGGCGATTCTTGTTCTAATCTCTTCAAGGCATCTGCCATCAGATGTTATGACTGTTCCGAGATAATTGAACCGATTCACTTGTTGAAGAATATTCCCATTTACTTATATATTACATTGTGGTACTTCGTTCTTCCTAGTGACGACCATAACCTGTGTCTTCCTACAATTTAATTCCAACCCCAGCTGCTCACTGTGTACAACCACAGCATCTACTAATTGTTGCAGATCCTGTGCATTGTCTGCAATCAATACTGTATCATCTGCATATCTAATGTTATTTATGTTTCGTCCTCCAATGCTGATTCCATTTAGGTCTTCTACATTTCTGAAAATATTTTCACTGTATAGGAAAAAAAGATCTGGAGACATTACACATCCCTGCCTAACACCTCTCTTAATAGGTTGGTATTGTCCTACTTCATTATCAATCCTTATGGCAGCTTGTTGTTTCCAATATATGTTTTTTATAAGTCTAATGTCTTTCCCATCAATTTGTAGATCTGCAAGCATATCCACAATGTTGACATGTCTAACTCTATCAAAAGCCTTTGTGTAGTCAATAAAGCAAAGATGTATATCCTTGTTTACTTCTAAAGCACGTTCAATAACTGTTCGCAGCATATACACAGCATTTACTGTACCCTTTCCTTCTACAAAACCACATTGTTCTTCCCCTATTTCAGGTTGTATTTTCTTCCTCACTCTTTGCATGATAATTCGTAACAAAATCTTTGTGATGTGACTCATTATACTAATTGTTCTATGTTGATCACATTCTAAGGCTCCTGATTTCTTTGGGATTGCAATAAATACAGAATTACATAATTCAGAAGGTATATCTCCAGTATCATATAATGTGTTCAGCAGTCTAGTGACTTGCTCTAGTCCAAATTCTTCTAGAGCTCTAATCATTTCTGTTGTGATGTTATCTGCACCGGGGGCCTTGCCAGCTTTCATATGCTTAAGAACATTTTGAACCTCCATCTTTAAAATTGCTGGTCCTTCATTATTAAATCTAATAGCATACTGTTCCTCTCTGTTATCATTATACAGGTCTTTCACATAATCTGTCCATACATGTAGAATCTGATCTTTTTCTATTATGACTTTGCCATCTTTAGTTTTTAGACAGCCTGTTGATGTACTTGTTCTTTTATTAGTAAGTTCCTGAACTCTTTTGTGCACTAATTTGGTATTTTGACTGTTGTGTTGTTTTTCAATTTCTAAGCACTTTTCCTCAAGCCATGATTCTTTTGCCTTCCTAAATAATATTCTGACTTGTCTGTGAATTTCTTCATACTTGGCAGGATTATTTTTGTTGAGTCTTCTTGTTTCCATTAAGTGTAAAATTTCCTCTGTCATCCATTTCTTACGACCCACCTTCTTTAATTTTGGAATAGTTTTTTCTGCAGCCACATTGATTGAATTCTTTAACATTTCCCATTGATCATCCACATCCTGGAATAGGATCTCTAGATCAGACAATATTTCAAATCTGTTCTGTACTTCTATGTTGAATTTGTTTTGTATTTCCTTGTCATTACTCAATGTACACAAATCATATTTAGTGTTCCCTGTTGTATACTTGACTTTCTTCAACTTTATCCTCAATGTTCCTGTGAGTAGTCTGTGGTCACTATAACAATCAGCACTGGGAACTGTTTTTGCTACTGTTAGCGCGTTTCTAAATCTTCTGCTAATGAGAATGTAGTCAATCTGGTTTCTAATCCTGCTATCAGGACTCCTCCAGGTCCATAATCTTCTAGGGTGTTGCTTGAACCAGGTGTTTCCTACAATCATTTCCTGTTCTTTTGCCCACTCTACTAGTCTGTAACCTCTTTTATTTCTCTCTCCTAAACCATAGTTTCCTACTGTGTATCTATCCCCTTGATTTCCTACTTTTGCATTGAAGTCCCCTATTATGATGTTTATTTCTGAATTTTTACATTTCTTTAAGGCAGACTCTATGTCATTATAAAATTCCTCTACACTATCTTCACTGGACTCTCCTGTTGGGGCATATACTTGAATAACATTTATGTTAAAAGGTCTGATACTCAATTTAACTAGTAGAACTCTGTCCGACACGGCCCAATATCCCTGAACAGACGTTGATGTTTTCCGGTCCAAAATTATTGCCACTCCCCTATGTCGATCTTCACCTCCAGAATAAATAATCTTAAAATCTTTATGTATCTTGATGCCTGCTCCTGTCCATCTCGTTTCGCACATACCTAATATATTAATTTTTTCTCTTTGAATTTCTTGTGTTATGTTCTCTAATTTTCCGTCGTTGTTTAACGTCCTAACGTTCCATGTTCCTAATTTTAATGTCTCTGTCCTTGTCTTGCGATGATCAGTCTTTAAGCGAATCATAATAAACTAGGCAATTTCAAAGAGGTAGTTTGCCGTTGCTTTCCTCTATGGCAGTGACCATACTGGCCGGGTGACCGCAATCATTGTCTCTCGAAAGAGATCCTCTGCTTGCCATCGCGAAACTCGAGACCATAACCAACAAATATCTGTCGGCTGCCCTCAAAATTTCATCCACCACCTGCCTTCCGTGGCTTCTTTTGAATACTTCCAATAAACGAACACGAAATAACATCACATAATCCAAAGGAAAAACACTATCCACACGAATTCCATGGGAATTTCCATAGGAAATCCACAGAAAAACACTGAACAGCGTCTCCCCTAAGAACAACGAGTCATCGCGTCGCCATTATACCGGAAGTTTCATGCAGCAGCTGAAATGGTGAGTGTTTTTGGAGGAGTAGCTGGCCGCGTGGCTAGAATGCTGGATTCTCTTTTGGGAAACCCAGTTCGAATCCTCGGTAAGGTGTGGAGATTTTTTCTGTCGGGGGCAAAAATAAAATTTTAACCTGCACAGTTCGCGGTGACTGCACTAGCCAGGCAGCCTTAATTCCTCAGGCTCAAAGACCCTTCTGCCATACACCGCAAGGTACTATATTGGCAGTCAATGACAGTTTGACAGTTATTGGGCAATACAGAAAATGTTGGAATTAATTCATGATTTACTTAAGATCCCAAGAAAAGACATGTTTTAGACAAAGAACATTACAGGTGACTAACACTCTACATGTTCTCAAATCTTACTCTGAAGTTGAAGCTCTGAAAGCTGTAGCAATTACTCTAATTGAATCTCCAAATTATAAAATGTCACATATGTCAATCGCACATGTGTTACCTGAGCTCATAAAGGATGACAAGATTAGTAACACTGTCATCTACCATGCATGTATTATAGATGACAGGAGGCTTGGGGTTGGATCCACTACCTCAACCCATATATATTCTAGATGACAGGAGGCTTCGGGTTGGATCCGCTACCTCAACCCATATATATTATAGATGACAGGAGGCTTGGGGTTGGATCTGCTACCTCAACCATATATATTATAGATGACAGGAGGCTTCGGGTTGGATCCACTACCTCAACCCATATATATTATAGATGACAGGAGGCTTGGGGTTGGATCCGTTACCTCAACCCATATATATTCTAGATGACAGGAGGCTTTGGGTTGGATCCGCTACCTCAACCCATATATATTATAGATGACAGGAGGCTTTGGGTTGGATCTGCTACCTCAACCCATATATATTATAGATGACAGGAGGCTTCGGGTTGGATCCGCTACCTCAACCCATATATATTATAGATGACAGGAGGCTTGGGGTTGGATCTGCTACCTCAACCATATATATTATAGATGACAGGAGGCTTCGGGTTGGATCCGCTACCTCAACCCATATATATTATAGATGACAGGAGGCTTGGGGTTGGATCCGTTACCTCAACCCATATATATTATAGATGACAGGAGGCTTTGGGTTGGATCCGCTACCTCAACCCATATATATTATAGATGACAGGAGGCTTTGGGTTGGATCCGCTACCTCAACCCATATATATTCTAGATGACAGGAGGCTTCGGGTTGGATCCGCTACCTCAACCCATATAAAACTTTTGCTGCAAAATCCAACCCATCAAGAAGTCTACAAAGGGCTGGATATGAGTTGTTTGAGAGCCTATGCTCAGTGGAAGATGGAAGGCACAATAAGACATTTGAATACTGATATACTTTGTAAATATTATCAGGTTTAAAGTTTTCATGTGAGCATCTGGGAAACTAGCCAGAAGATTGAGAAAAAAAAAGAAGTATTGTATATCAATTACTATTACCTTTAAGGACAATCTTGAATTCGTTCTGCTGACGTGTGAGATCAGATTTCAGCTTTTCCAAATCAGGCCTCTCCTTAGACACTACAGCTCCTAGCAACTGGTCTTCTAAGCCATCTCTGACAAAGTAATGATGATGAAATTACATGTTAACACTTATACAAACATGATGATCAAGAAACAGTCTTGTATAGTACAATGTATACAGGCAGACAGGTGTTTTTCATATGGATGTTCGTCCATCACGAATGAAGAAGACCATTCATTACATCCAGTAATTTGGATGAAGAATGACTTGTGCTATGGTTTGGATTATAGTGAGGAAGTGACTGCGCAACTTTGTCGACCTCACTCTCTCGCTTGCGTCCATCTGATTCCAGTGGCAAGACTAGCAGGACGACTGGAGACGAACACAGGTGCAGTGACGTTAGGCTGCCACATGCCAGTTATCCCTGCATGTGTTTGCTCTCGAAACAGATAGCCTTATGGAGCAAACCCTACGAGTACCTTCAAACCCTTACGACAAGCACATATAGACTTCTGGTGACATGCCATCAATATGTTCTTATAACATAATTACATTTGTTTGGTGATGTTTTACCATGACATATATTTGTCATGCAAGATGTTCTTGTGTAAGCAAAGACATACTGTAAGATGCTCATATTTTAAATAGAAATATGGTGAAAAACTGTCAAGATGTTACCAAAGTAAGTTGTTTGTCTCATATTATACTGCCAAATACTGATTAATTGTATAGATCTATTATGTTCATATTTCACATGCCTGTTAAGTGTAAGCTATAGGATAACCTTTTCCTTACTTGTAGTGGTTAAACTAGTGTACTATTTTTCAAGTGTTAACTAAAAACAGAATAACTAAACTGCAACATATTATTTACTGCAATGAGTAAGAACAAACATATTTGCACAAAGTATAATTTCCATGAGATAATATACTAAGCATGCATGGCTGCTAGGAAAGCACTTGGAATACAAATTCATAGCGTTTTCTTACAAGCAATAATATACATTCCCAGCTGACTTTCCTTCAACAGGTTATGCAGTCACCTCTCAAAATGAGGTTCTTACCTTGTGACAGTGAAATTAATCAGTGTTGTCTGCGCCTGCATCTCCGGTTTGTAATGTGGATTGGCAAGCTTTGTCTGAAGTATCAGTTTAAAGTTCTTGTGATAGTTGATCTCCTTGTCACCAATCTTGACAACAGCATAGATAATTATCAGAATGACTTTTCAGGAAAAACACTAATTTTAGTTTTCGATCACAAATTCAGATAGAATATATGACACCAACAAGGTAGTTTTCTAGCACATTAATTACATAGAAACAATAACAGTTGTTTATAGAAAAACATTGATAGCCCATATGATATGGGCATTAGGTGCACTTTTGTGCACATGTGGATGCACATGTATGCAAGCACACACACACACACATATATGTATTGTTAAGAGAAGTAATGGCTATAGCAGGATATAACAATAGGAAATAGAAACAGTTCGGTACGTGTAACTCCTGAGAAAAAGTCAGAGATACTAAACACAGACACAATGTACATACCTTACAATGAATTCCACTACGGCAAACGTAAATCACAGGGGGAAAATCAATGAATAAAACAAAACAAAAATAAGTATACCATGACACAATGAATCGACATTTTGATTATAATAATCTTCTTCAGGAATAACACAAACAGATCTAAAGAAAAACATGAAATTAAGCAAAATATATTTAAAAGTACTAGGTATGACACGTTGCTAGACAATAACACATACTTCGTTTCTAGGAAGGCAGCACAGAAATTCAGTTGTGAAAGATGCCAAATATTAAATGTGGAGCCAAAGGTATGCAAACAGTTAGATATCGATGTTTACAGGGGAGTCAGCAAAGTTATACAGTGGCATCTACAACAGTATTAATTCCCGCTGGATAGATGCATCCCAAAAAGTTGATTAACTGGCTTTCAATTTGAAGCCTAATTAAGCTATTAGAGAAGCATAGCTTCAATGCTGTGACCCAAACAACGTCGACTTCTGATCACAATGGAATCAATGATGTGCCATACAAGAGAAATGCAAGTTAAGCGTTATGACAGTTGCCATGAAGTGTACAGATTAGGTAGTTTAATTTAATCTCCAACAGATACAGATCTAATTGATTTATTTGGCTTTTTTCTGGGATTGAAATTTAAATATTGAGCAAAACTCACTACTGGCAACGATGATCGTATTCCGGCACAAACCCAAGGCCCTGTCTACGTCAGTATGGAAGCATTAGACTTTCGCTCTTGTTTGAGCTCGTCAGTAGTGCACATCCTTGACTGGACCCGGGATTAAACCCGGATCACTGGCGTGTGAGGCGGATGTGTAACTACTAGATCATGCAGCACACACCAACAGATACAGATAGATTTGATACAGATCTCATGCCTTGGATTAGAACCTGTATGCCTTAATGTGAGAAGTTTATCCTAATCCTCTCACTGCCTTCCAGCCAACCATTCACGTAGTTAGAACTACTAGCCTAAATGTTATGTATAGCAGTGTGGTCATCTAACACTTTAATTAATCTGATTCCAAACAGACTGTTTCTATGCAAATCTGTAAGGCTATATTCATGAACAGGTACACTCACCCTTATGGCTCTGCCTTTTTTAATGGTGTTTCTTCCGAGCAGATGATCCAACACTGCATCCACAGATTCCCCAATATTCTCCATGAGAAGCACTTCTCCTGTCTCCACTGCCTTCTCAATCGTATCTAAATAGCCATGAGTTTCCAGTCTCACAGTCTGATTAGACAATACAATAAAAAACATGTTTACTTATTGAACAACATTTTTACATAACATGGTCAATAATTTCATAAGTGTAAACTCTTTAACATATAGTACTAATTTACAGTCTTGTACCATCAACAAGTGATACAATGAACAACCGATACAATGAACAACAAGTCGCATACTGTGTGCACTGTCAATGTCAATCAATCAATCATGTGCCATGCCAGAAAGCGTGGGCGGTCATGATTCGCCATTTCACTCGATCACCAGAGTCGTGGATCAGCTCAGTGTTCCTGTCTCGTCCATGCCATGTGGCCAAGCCATCCAGGTATTTTCCTCTCGGTCTTCCTCTTGGTCTGTTCCCTTCAATCTTGCCAGCTGTCACTAAGTTCTCCAGTCCATTTCTTCTCATAACATGTCCAAAAAATTTTGACTGTCTACGTCTAATTTCTCTAATCAATCTACGATTTTCATTTGTCTCTTGTAGTACTTGTTCATTGGTTTTTCTGTCTGTCCATGGTATTCTTTGCATTTTCCTCAGAAACCACATTTCTGCAGCCATCAGATGTTTTTCTGCTTGACTGCACATTGTCCAAGTTTCACATCCATACAAAAGAACAGGCTCTATGTATCCCCTCAACACTCTTTTTCTCGTTTCAATTGACATCATTTTATTGGTCAGAATGTTTTTCATCTTGCTAAAGGCTACTTTCGCAATGGCGATTCTTGTTCTAATCTCTTCAAGGCATCTCCCATCAGATGTTATGACTGTTCCGAGATAATTGAACAGATTCACTTGTTGAAGAATATTCCCATTTACTTGTATATTACATTGTGGTACTTCGTTCTTCCTAGTGACGACCATAACCTGTGTCTTCCTACAATTTAATTCCAACCCCAGCTGCTCACTGTGTACAACCACAGCGTCTACTAATTGTTGCAGATCCTGTGCATTGTCTGCAATCAATACTGTATCATCTGCATATCTAATGTTATTTATGTTTCGTCCTCCAATGCTGATTCCATTTAGGTCTTCTACATTTCTGAAAATATTTTCACTGTATAGGAAAAAAAGATCTGGAGACATTACACATCCCTGCCTAACACCTCTCTTAATAGGTTGGTATTGTCCTACTTCATTATCAATCCTTATGGCAGCTTGTTGTTTCCAATATATGTTTTTTATAAGTCTAATGTCTTTCCCATCAATTTGTAGATCTGCAAGCATATCCACAATGTTGACATGTCTAACTCTATCAAAAGCCTTTGTGTAGTCAATAAAGCAAAGATGTATATCCTTGTTTACTTCTAAAGCACGTTCAATAACTGTTCGCAGCATATACACAGCATTTACTGTACCCTTTCCTTCTACAAAACCACATTGTTCTTCCCCTATTTCAGGTTGTATTTTCTTCCTCACTCTTTGCATGATAATTCGTAACAAAATCTTTGTGATGTGACTCATTATACTAATTGTTCTATGTTGATCACATTCTAAGGCTCCTGATTTCTTTGGGATTGCAATAAATACAGAATTACATAATTCAGAAGGTATATCTCCAGTATCATATAATGTGTTCAGCAGTCTAGTGACTTGCTCTAGTCCAAATTCTTCTAGAGCTCTAATCATTTCTGTTGTGATGTTATCTGCACCGGGGGCCTTGCCAGCTTTCATATGCTTAAGAACATTTTGAACCTCCATCTTTAAAATTGCTGGTCCTTCATTATTAAATCTAATAGCATACTGTTCCTCTCTGTTATCATTATACAGGTCTTTCACATAATCTGTCCATACATGTAGAATCTGATCTTTTTCTATTATGACTTTGCGATCTTTAGTTTTTAGACAGCCTGTTGATGTACTTGTTCTTTTATTAGTAAGTTCCTGAACTCTTTTGTGCACTAATTTGGTATTTTGACTGTTGTGTTGTTTTTCAATTTCTAAGCACTTTTCCTCAAGCCATGATTCTTTTGCCTTCCTAAATAATATTCTGACTTGTCTGTGAATTTCTTCATACTTGGCAGGATTATTTTTGTTGAGTCTTCTTGTTTCCATTAAGTGTAAAATGTCCTCTGTCATCCATTTCTTACGACCCACCTTCTTTAATTTTGGAATAGTTTTTTCTGCAGCCACATTGATTGAATTCTTTAACATTTCCCATTGATCATCCACATCCTGGAATAGGATCTCTAGATCAGACAATATTTCAAATCTGTTCTGTACTTCTATGTTGAATTTGTTTTGTATTTCCTTGTCATTACTCAATGTACACAAATCATATTTAGTGTTCCCTGTTGTATACTTGACTTTCTTCAACTTTATCCTCAATTTTCCTGTGAGTAGTCTGTGGTCACTATAACAATCAGCACTGGGAACTGTTTTTGCTACTGTTAGCGCGTTTCTAAATCTTCTGCTAATGAGAATGTAGTCAATCTGGTTTCTAATCCTGCTATCAGGACTCCTCCAGGTCCATAATCTTCTAGGGTGTTGCTTGAACCAGGTGTTTCCTACAATCATTTCCTGTTCTTTTGCCCACTCTACTAGTCTGTATCCTCTTTCATTTCTCTCTCCTAAACCATAGTTTCCTACTGTGTATCTATCCCCTTGATTTCCTACTTTTGCATTGAAGTCCCCTATTATGATGTTTATTTCTGAATTTTTACATTTCTTTAAGGCAGACTCTATGTCATTATAAAATTCCTCTACACTATCTTCACTGGACTCTCCTGTTGGGGCATATACTTGAATGACATTTATGTTAAAAGGTCTGCCACTCAATTTAACTAGTCAATGTCATTCAGGTGTAATTAGTATGACACTTCATATAATCGGTAAGACATGCAAAACATGTTTCTACTGTAATCTCTACACTCTCGAGGGGTCGCTCTCTGTCTAGGTTCATGGAACTCGGCATGCATTATTACCCCGGGATTACTACAAGACTGTAGTCTCTACTGTTCTATTCAATATTTGCAAGAGCAAGATTGCAAGCATTAAAGTACCAGGGATTGGTAGGTTACCGACATCTGCAGTTGATGTCTTTGCTTATAGTCACAGGAGAGACATTTGCAAATAACGCAAGAGTTGCAGGAGACAGTAAAAAAAGTAAAGCATTTGTATTATGGTGTTCTCTGGACAATAGGACTATTAAGGCTAATTTCCTAGGCCTCACAATAAATGGCAGAAATGTTAACAGAGAGAGAGTAATCTGAAAGACCTGGGAATCACCTTTGACAGAAGCCTATTGTTCAGTAACCATGTTAAAGGAGTGGTTATGACACCTAAGAAGGGACTTAGTATACTGAAGATTAGGGCAGCAATGTTGTTCATACTCTATCAACATCTGATTATCTCATCAACTAGTATGGATTGGGACTGTTCAGTGTCAAAAACAGCTAGTGAAACTAGAGAGCATACACAATAAAGCGATGAGGGTGATTTCGGGATGCACAAGGGATACGTCGAGAGTGTGTATGAGATACATCCCCCCTCTGATGTGTATCCACCTTGTCGTGGTAGAGGGGCTTGAGTGTCCCAATGACCCCAAGAGCTTTGCCGACGGAAGCACAACTACATGTCAGACAGGACTTGGGATAGGGACCAGACCAAGAGAGACACAACTTGCTGCTCTGCAGGTAGACTGAGGATAGACAGTCAAAGACCAAATCAGGCGCACAATGCCACTAATTCTTGCTCCGGATACATACTCTAAGGCTCTCTGCTGAGGGATATGACTGAATTGAATACCTCTAAGTCAATATCCCCTGGATGTGAGAGCCTGGCCGACACTCTCCCACTGCAAAATGGAGGTGAGATGCTAAGCCTGCTACATGCTTGGTCCAGATACTTGTTCAAAGACTCTCATCCGAGGGATAAGAGGGATCCCCGGATAAGAGAGCCTGGCCACTACTTGCTCTCTGCTGCATGGAGGTAAGGTGCTGAGCTGGCAACACATGTAGCCTACCTCATGAGGTGAATAAATGTCCCAATCGCACGAAGTGGTTACGATACAAGTTTGTACTAGAGCTCACTGTGTGAGCGTAGTCAAAGGTGGAAAAATGTCTCATTAACAGGAAATGGGAATGTTTGCTGAGTGGAGGTTGCCTCACTAACACGAAATGGAATGCTTGGCTAGCGAGTACATTATGTGGAAGTCAGAAATGGAAAACTGCAGAGTGAGTGTCGTCTGCAGACTAAGGTAGAAAAACGTCTCATTAACATGAAATGGAACGCTTGGCTAGCGAATCCATTATGTGGAAGTCCGAAGCAAAAGCTTGTGAGTGGATGTCGTCTGCAGACTGACCGTTCCTGGTCTGTGCGGGAAGCGGCCAGGAGTGAACAATATACCCAATACATGGAAGTGAGGAATTAAAGCAGCCATGTGCAGGACATGGCAATTCCTTGGGTGAACCCAGTCTTAGAGCACAATGTGCCGGCTCTGCAATTATGGAGGCCTCCTTAGATGGCGGAAAAGCCCATGGAAAGTCCCTGCCTTCTATTGAGGGTTGACCGTAAAGTCCTTGGCCCTTCTAACTTGACCAGCAGAGATGTGGACGACACCACAGCAGTAAGAGTCGAATGTCCCTCGAAACCACGGGATGGCAAACCCGTTTACCAAATGCCCGCTGAAGTCAGAAGTGCTGGTCCAAGGGCGCAAATAAATCAGGCACAACGCAAAAACATCCGAGTGAAATGTCCTTCTTGCCCGGAATAGCTCTGACTATTTTGTTTTCTGGCCGGAACAGCTCTAACAAACTTGTCTTCCAGCCAAAACAGCTCTGACAATCTTGTTTTTCGGGTACGCGTCCGATCCAAAAGCTTGCTGAGTGGAAGTCGCCTGCAGACTGACCGTTCCTGGTTTGTGTGGGAGCGGCCTGTGGCGAACGAAAAATGCCCAATACATGGAAGAGAGGAATTAAAGCAGCCATGTGCAGGATGTGGCGATTCCTTGGTGAGCCCAGCACCAGAATGGAAACTTCCTTGGATGGTGGAAAATGCCCATGGACTGTCCCTGCCTTTGCTTGAGGGCTGACCGTGAAGTCTTTGACCGTTCTAACTTGACCAGCTAGAATGCAGATGGAACCACAACAGTGAGAGTCCCCCAGGAATGCTAACCTGGTAAAAAATGCACACTAAAGTCGAATGTGTAGGCCTAAGGGTTTCGGCCCAAGGGTGCCTAATTTAGACACAGCAATTACGTCTGAAAAAAAACACTCCGGATGAACGCAGAAGAAGATACATCCTAGTTTTGCCATTGTTTGCAGACAGGCTCAAGGTGCAAAAGGCTAAATCACATCTCCAAGTGACCGCGGACAAGGAACAAAACAAGATCCTAGAGTTCATAGTGGAGGTTAATGGGTGGTGTTTAGTGCAGGCGAGAATGGCATATGAAATCACAACATCTAGTCTGAGAATGGAGGTGGAGGAAGTCACTGTAGGATTCCGTAGGACAAACAGCACACAC
Organism: Cepaea hortensis; assembly: GCA_963921405.1. Taxonomy (NCBI): domain Eukaryota; kingdom Metazoa; phylum Mollusca; class Gastropoda; order Stylommatophora; family Helicidae; genus Cepaea; species Cepaea hortensis. Next base: position 67,120,427 of record OY992880.1, on the reverse strand, counting down.
ATGCCGTGATTGCAATGGACTGGCAGAGCATGCTGAGAAGGGTGAAGACAGACTGCAGAGTAGCATGCTTCAATTAAAAATTCAAAGATAGAGGGCATCCGTTGGATCTTTTCCGCAGGACATACTGGTGTGTTTGGAAATTAACAGGCAGACAAAGTGGCTGGGTCTGCTCCGTTGAGTGGGTATTGGTGCACAATCACACAGATGTGGTCAGGGCCCTTTGAGATCATGTGTATGAAGAGATACATCATCATTGCCTGGAAAGATTGGTGTGGCAGGGAGTGACCTGAGGATCTGGTCGACTCTCAGTGCTCCAAGGAAAATCCACATGGACATATAATCAGATTGCAGCTGGCACCATTAGTATTGGGACTCTTTGCTGATTGTTGAAGATAAGGACAGAACTTGTATGGGAATGTCCTGAGTACTGTGATATTCCTGATAAAACTCAAAATGTTACTTCAGCTGTAGTTACCATCACTAAGTAAACAGTTTTGCTTGAACTATGGCTGAATCATTCCATATACACTTTAACTCTTTTCAAAGCAAGCAAATCACAATACGGTTACTGCCTATACAACTTTCTTTAATAAATGCGCTTGATGTATAGAGCAAGCAATGAGCATATGATGAGTCACATGTATGAATGAGTAAAAACAATGTAAAATGTTTAGCCATTGTCTAATTCAGGATGAGTTGTTTAGGACAGAATGAGCTGAATATTCAGATGTTCTGTTTGATGTCCGTATTAATTTCATGTTATGCATATTATTTTTACATTAGCTTCTCTTACTAACATTCTTGTTTAAAGTATACTGTAAAATGAATTTTATATAAGATAATATAATCGCTGTACCCTAAGATTACTTCCATAACGTGTCTTTATCCACTTATAGCCCTGTAGTTGAGGGTCTATCATCAGCGGCCAGCGTTCACAACTGGTGAGGATTGTTGCATTTTCTATAGACATTCTGTCACTTGGTAGGCCCTCATTGGCCCAACTGGCAATCTGAAATTTATATTAACAGTAGTTTCTTCACAACAGACACTATTAGGTTTCCACGTTATACATATTTTACTAAGAATATTAAGTTGGAATTGGATATATTATAAAAATTGTCATTTACATGAAAATTATTGTCGCATATCATCATCATCAAGTATTTAAGCCCATGTGCTGGATGTGAAGCATCCTGAACATTCCATAACAAAGTTGTCTGTCTTCTACTGTCTTTTTAAAAAATTACAAGTATGTCTGCATTAATACATCTGTGCATGTTGTATTATGTATGTTTTCCTCTTTTGCCCAGTAGTTTGCTTTCTAGCAATTTTTTATGTTTCTGTGTGTTTTAGAATGGCCTTGTGTATTCCTTTAGAAAGTCTTCTTTTTTCTATCCCATAACTTATTAAACAATTTTCAATCCAGCTAGTTCTTGTTATTTTTAAGTAACACCAAATCTTGAATACCTCCATATGCTTTTCATCACGTGATCTGTCATCTGTCATTTACTGCCAATATAGTACCTTGTGGTGTATGGCAGAGGGGTCTTTGAGCCTGAGGAATTAAGGCCGCCTGGCTAGTGCAGTTGCCGTGAACTGTGCAGGTTAGAATTTTCTTTTTGCCCCCGACAGAAAAAAATCCCACACCTTACCAAGGGATCGAACCCGGGTCTCCCAAATGGGAGTCCGGTGTTCTATCCACTTGGCCAGCTGCTCCTCCCACATGTGAACAAACTAGCAATTTAGTTGAAATTATTGCCACATATTATCACATTTAAAAATGTTAACTGACAATTTTGCTCAGTATACAAGAAAACTATGATGGTATAGTGGATAGTGTTTTGATAGTGAGTACACAAGGTTTAATCATCAGCTGAGAAAAGAATTATTTAGATTGCATTTGTTGCTAGGGTTGACAGCAGTCATGCAACATACGTGGGGCATTCAGAAAATAATGCACCACATCATTTTTATCAGCTAATAACCCTTTTAATGCTACGTAATTCTGAGTAGCGTCCCGCCCAGTGCTAAATACTTTCTCCGCCGACTGCCCCGCCTGTGCTAAATACTTTCTTGACCTCTAAGAAACTGGAAATGTCACGGCGGTGTTGACCATTTTTGTAACACCGGAAAATTTAAGCACTCCTAAACTGGGTAGGTTGGCACCATTGTTTGAACAAACACTTTTACAAAGAGATAAAACAACAAAATAGCTTATTCATGTTTTAAAAATGTTTAGTTTAAAGTTATTTTAATTATATATAAATAATAATGTATTAATATTAAGATATTAGGTAAAAGATAGAAAAATTAAAAAAATAAAATGTAGCAATCATCAGAAACGTCATGGGGATTTAATCATACACATATACATTGGATTTTAGCACAATCAGCCAGCAACTCTGGCCTACAACTGCCTATATAAAGGACACAGACAATCGGAAGACCAATAACAAGATGGATTGATAGTGTAACGGAACATACGCAAAACAAGGAATGGAATGACAAGAAAAGACCAAAGGAAAGTTAATAATTTAGTTGTTTGTGGAAGACCCCGAAGCAAGGTACGACACAGAGAGGTACATCACAATCCTTGCACATATATCTTGATTCCCGTCGTTTTTTATTTTTAGAGCACACCACACACTTTCTTGTTGGCCCCTTCTTCTGTGACGTTGTGGATTCTATTGTAGATGGGAAATGACGATGTACCAATCGTAGTGGCAGATCTTCGCTCCTTCGTCCCCCTCCACTCTTTCTTCTCTCCGTAGAATATTTTTGTAGAATTTCACGAATTAAAGATAAATGAAAATCAGCAAGAGGAATATTATTCCCCGTTACCAATTTGTACATGGAATATGCATTTAAAATAGACAGATCTCGAACATGAAAAAACAGTTTCTTGTACCACTTTACAGTTTTCCTAATTGACTCAATAGAACTGAGAAGCATGTCAGTCCGATCAACTGCGCCCATATTTTTATTGTAGTCAACAATGCACTTTGGCTTTTGTATATTTTCTCCGGTTTTCCAATCTTTTTTCTCTGTTGGTACAATGTCTGAATTGTGACATGTAGACAGCATCCAAACTTCTCTTTTGTCGCACCATTTCAGGGCTAATAAACAGCTTGTAGACCTATAGCAAATTCCTTTTTTTAATAATTTTTCTTCCATTTTAGGCAAATTCTGTCTATTCTTTCTGACCGTGCCACATGCATTAGTTGCATGATCGTGAAGCCACATAAACAAATTAGGACTGGTGTACCAATTATCTACAAAAAGGGTATGCCCGTTTTGGAGATATGGTGCCAGTAAAGTAGTAACAATATCAGCCCCCTTCCCAAGACCTGATACAGTAATGTCACTGTTGACACCAGTGTAGACAATAAAATCTAAAATATAACCCGTTCTGCAGTCACACATAACAAATGTTTTCACACCAAATCTGCTTCTCTTTGATGGAATGTATTTGCTTGAATGATAATCGTCCTTTGAACAAAAGGAGCGATTCATCAATAACAACATTCTGATACGGCGAAAATGCACTCTTGAACGACGTACGCAAACTGTCAATCACACCTCTAATCTTGTAAAGTCTGTCTCCGCCGGCGTCAACGTTGTTGTCTGCGAAGTGCAGCATTCGCAAAAGTAGTAAAAATCGATCCCGAGGCATTACCTCGCTGAACACAGGAGTACGGAGCAAAAAGTCCTTTGACCAGTACTCAACAATTTTAAGTTTCTTTACCCTTGGCATTAGCATGCACAAAGCAAAAAAGCAAAAAAGTTCGTCATAATTAGTATCTGTCCAGCGGGAAAGACGAGCGCTAACAGTGTCAGGAGCATTCTCTAAAATGTTCTTGTAAAACCTGTTGCATTCATCAGCGATGCCTATAACAAGTGTTTCAGTGAAAAATAGTAAAAAGAACTCAAGCACTGAACTGTCCTTATTGACAGCCGCTTTACAGCCAGAGCTGGAATCATCAAAACCGTGTATAACCGGTCTCAAATCATTGGAAGTCCATGCCATTGAGTCGGTTTTCTGCCGTTTTGAGGGCATCTCCTCATTCTCACTGGACTCTGCTTCCGATGATGATGAGGACGCAGGACTGGCAAATAACCTCTTTTCAGTTACGCCGGTTTTTTCTTTCGATGTAGATGGTTGCATGATCTCGTCATCTTCGTCGCTCATTTGGAATTCATCTTCACTGTCACTTCGTGAAAGAAACTCCATTAATTCTTCATCTATACGAACTGGTTTCTTCGCCATTTTATAAAACAATTATATGAAAAGCACAAATACTCTGTCACAAACGCGCACAAATACTCTGCTCACAAACGCGGGGGTATTATAAAACCAGTACACCGTAGAAATTAAAACGAACAAAACAGGCTTGTTGCTGGTGAAGCTGCCTCAACAACACATTATCAGCACACTAACGCCTGTTGAGCCTGTGAAATAGGTCATTTGGATCTAAAAATAGGTAACCTTTGTGCCCCATTCATAAACGCTTGAAAACGGCTATAGCCTTCTTCTATAGATGTTATAAACGGGTTAGCTCGTCCATAGCACCGGGGGGACAGATTTCGGGAGGTGAGTCAACTCGTCAACAGCATCGTACCGCGATACTACTTAACTCGTCTATAGCCGCGAAAGGGTTAATGAAGATAGAAGCATGAAATTTTGCATACTTCAAATATGGCATATGCTGATTCTGTTCACCAAATTGCAACCCAATTTGCCAAGTAATATGGCTGCCCTAAACAGTTGAAATGGAACATGTTAGCAACTTAACATTGTGATAGAATTTCTCATTGCACAGAAGGAAACTGTTGTGAACATTTACAAGCATCTATGTGATGTGTATGGAAGTTTAGCAGTCAATAGGAGTACAATCAGTCGCTGGGTTCAGAGAATCAGGAAGTGGAGATATGGAGACAATCAATTCACAAGCTTACATTACGACATTGAAAAAACTCAATCAACATTTTCACAGAGTTTGGCTGCACAAGAATCCAGCAGACCTGCTCTCCTTCACAGCAATGCATGCCCTCACATAAGTCTGGTAACACATGAAGCAATCACCAAATGGGGATGGACTGTACTACTCCATCCACCCTATAGTCCTGATTTGGCACCCTCTGATTTTCATCTATTTGGTCCACATAAAGATGCACTTCATGGGACAAGATTTGAAGATGATGAAGGAGTGATTCATGCAGTAAAGAAATGGCTACATGATCAAGACATACTCTAGTATGGGCTATGAATACATGCACTTGTTTGGCATAAAGCCGTACAAGTTGATGGTGATTATGTTGAATAATACTGATTTTTACTTGACATTTCCATGTATACTGTGTATAAATTTCATGATTTTTGAATAAACAGCTCCTGAGAAAGATGATGTGGTGCATTACTTTCTGAACGCCCCTCGTAGATAACATAGACATCTCCGGAAGTAAAAAGGTGGAGAGAAAAGAAGTTAGTTACCTAACCTTGTAAAACTGTAATCATGTTTAAGTTATAATATTATCTCATCACAGCTCTACAATAATGTATGTCACATGAATGCTTTACATTTTTAATATGCATAAAAGAAACAAAAAACAATAAACATGTGAAATAAAACACACACTGCACACGCATCTAACAGATTTCATACCACTGCACTATCAACCAGCATGACCAATGGATCAAGGCCTTCAGTGACAGCAATTGGATACTTCAGTTTTTTCATGAATGGAAGCCACTTGTTCTCTAGCAGGTCATTACGATAAACCTACAGAAATTATATTTCACTTTATAACACAGCAATAAATAATCATAAGCATACTTGTCCTGGGATTTAGCAGGACATGTGGCTAAATGTGCCTGTAACTCAAACGGCTTTTGCTATTTGTTTCATGCAGTAAGATAATTATAAGTTAATTATGTGGTCATATGAAATCTTTTATCAGCTAGTTGCTAAGTTCCCCTCACAAACTGTGATGAGAAAAGTGATCAAACATCTGATACCATAAATACAAACATCTATGACACTGACAAAGACACAGAGAAGTATGTACTCTACTTCTATCCTTATATTTTTACTAAATACAATTACTTTAAAAAGCAAACATTAATAGTATCCTAATTTAACATGCTCTCCACCTTCCCTCTCTCTCCGTTGATCAGACTCACACCTGACTTATTTTTGCATACCAAATAATGAACATGAAAGGACAAGTTATGCCTATTGTCTATTGTTTAAAAAACACGACTTCACTCCAAGCAATCCCCACACATGATCAGTCTTCCCTCTAGTGTGCCAATGGCAATTTTCTTATATGTATGTCGTGAGTTAACTGTTAGTTATCAAAGAAGAAATGTTAGCAAAGTTGCTATGGCTGGGCTTACCTTGGTAAATGAACCTACATAAGAAATATAAGCAGTAATTAGCAATACATCTCCTGGTAATGTCAGTCCATTTTTATGGAAGTTTCCAATGGCTTCTGCCCAACGGACATTTTCTGAAGCTAGACCACCTACTAATCGGTTTGCTAGTTCAATGACTGCTGCTGTGGCATCTGCCTCATCCTGACATTTCTGCTTAGTTGTTACGGCTCTACTGAGTTCAGCTTGACATTCAGTTAGCGTTTCTTCCAGCACAGCAACTTTCGCTGAAAAGTATTGGCATCATGATACAATTATTGAAGGAAAGTTCATTTCTCTCCATTAAGATCAGAAGTTACTTCAACAGAGGTCTATCAGATAATTAAAGTAGAGAAAAGTCAATCTCTCAAAGTTTTCATCATCTGACATGCAAATTCTCAGCAGAATTGTATGTTTGGTGACAAATATTAAGGTCCTGTCATCATAATTGTTCTAGCTCCTTTATTTCTTTTTAAAGTTGTTTTTTCGTTTCACATACTCCACACTCTGTAGTTCCATTTTAGTGAAAGATGTGTCCAGTCTAAGTCTGTGCAGCCTATTATTTGAATCCTCCATCTACACTGACTTCAGAGACAGCAGTAAGAATGTGTTGACCCAATTATCAAAGAATCAAAATATATCCAGAATGATTTTTATTTTACATTTTCAACCAAAACTGTGTATAAAAATGTAAACTGTAGTTTGTCAATTTTCAACATTTTTACTTTGGATATTTAAAACAATTTTGATTCATTGTGTATTTTAAAAATATTTTTCAACTATATGAAGTGTTTGCTCCATGGCGAAGCGGTTACGGATGCAGTTCATAATCCCGCATACCCGTGTTTGAAACAAAGCTGCAGACGATTAGTCAGCAAACCATCTTGCGTTTGTTTTTTACAAAATGGTATGGGTGTCGGTGGTTCAGAAAGCAATGGCAAACTACTGAACATAAACTTGCCAAGAGATCACAACAGCAAAAAATGCTGGTGCTGACTGTGACTTCCTGTAAAGGATATGCAACTAAATTTTTAATGAAGTATGGGACTATCAGTTATTTATGAATTCAAGCCAAAGGTAATCTGTATTTTTCTATTACAAACAATGGCAGTTGAATATGTTCCAACCATACCAGCACAAAATAAAGTAAAACACACATTGCTTAATCTTCTAGACATAATGCAACTAATGCCTGAGACTCTATTCAGGAATAAACTGGCTTTAACGGGCTAAAAAACATGCTACAAAGAAATTGTTGCACCAATCAATGCCATGCGCTTCATTTTTACAGCCAAATCTTCAGCGACCAGCATCCTCATAAAGTGACACACTCAACACTGACAGAAGATTCTCTATCAGCAATTAAGATAACAATTCACTAAAATTCAGGCGATAAAGATTCACACAGGCTCTTGTGCAATAAATTGTTTTCTACCTAGCACTTATGTGCACTTAACAGACTATGGTGTAAAACTGAACTGTTATTTGTGCAGAAAGCCAAAAACCACAATGTGACTTTTTAAATTGTGATATTGATTTTACTGTGCTGATCCGGAACGGAACCTGCGGTGGCCCCAAAATGTGCCTATGATTACTTACACATGTTGGGAAGCTAGGCTGGCTCAGTGGTTACATTCTCACCTGTCAGTCTGGTGGTCATGGGTTCCAATCTGCATTAGGGCATCAGCATCATCAAGTGCCTTGCCAGATGGCTTAGGGGTTCATGACTCTCCACAGATCTCGGTCTTTGGTGTTCTGGATCAACTCTGTCATTGATATTCCTCCATGCCACCGTCTCAATCTGAACAGCATCATCTCTCTTGGTCTGCCTCTGCCCCTCTTCCCCTCGATCTTTCCAGTTGTCACGATATTCTCCAATGCCTCCCCACTCATCACATGATCAAAGAAAGCTGTTTGTCTATTTTTTTATTGTTGTATATAGTGTTCTAGTTTCATTAGCCTCTTTCAGGCAATCATTGTTAGTTACTCTGGCAGTCCAAGGAATTCGCAACATTCGTCTCAAAAACCACATCCTGTTACTTCTTAGTTCTTCCTAATTTGTTCATTTACATTCCAAGATTCGCTGCCATACAGCAACATTTCAGCACAATCTTTCTTACATTCATTGATAGTGATTTATTGCATAAGATACTCTTCATTTTCTAAAATGCGGCTTTTGCCTGCCCTATTCTGCTCTTAATCTCTGTTGTACATCTTCCATCTGATGTTATAAGTGCCCCTAGGTATTTAAAATTATCCACTTGGTTAAGAATTTCCCCTTCTGTTTCTATGAAACATTTTGGTGTCACCATTTTCTTTGATATCACCATTGTTACCGTTTTCTTGATGTTCAAGAAAAGTCCTTTCTTTGCACTCTCTGTTACTACAATGTCCAACAATTGTTATAGGTCTGTTGCATTTTCCGCCATCAATACTGTGTCATCAATATAGCGTATATTGTTTATATTATAACCTCCGATTAGTATTCCTGGCTTCTCTTTGATCTCTCTCATTATTACTTCACTATATAGGGAGAAGAGATCCGGTGACAAGACACACCCCTATCATACTCCTAGCTTTATCTGTTCGTAACTATCTTCTTTATTTCCCATTTTAATTGCTGCTACTTGATTCCAGTAAATATTCTTTATTATTCTTAAATCTTTCCCATCAATGTTAATATCTTCCAACATTTTAATCAGTTCATCATGTTTTACTTTATCAAATGCTTTAGTATAATCTATGAAGCACAAATATGTCTTTCTGTGTCTCTATTGACCTTTCTATTAGTCTTCGTAATATATATTGCATTGTTTGTACCCTTTCCTTCCACAAAAACCATACTGTTCTTCACTAATTTCCATTTCTATTTTCTTTCTTGTTCTGCTCATTATAATTCTGAGTAGAAGCTTAGTGACATAGTTTATGAGGTTAATTGTACAAAAATCTCGCATTCAATTGCTCCTGGTCTTTTTGGTATAGCTATAAATACAGATTTCAGCATATTGCTCGGTAAATATTCACTGCTGTAAATATCATTCAACATTTTGGTTAATATATCTACTCCAAATTCTCCTAATACTTCTAATTCTTCTATTGTGATTTCATCTGCCCCAGCTGTTTTTCCTTTCTTCATAAGTCAGCGACTTCTTCTTTTGGAATAGGTGGGCCTTCTAAGTTACTTTCTTCTGTTAATTCTTCCCTTTCTCCATTATATAATTCTCTTATATACTCATTCCACCTCTTCATTATAGCACCTTCCTCCAATAATATCTTTCCTGTTTTTGATTTCAAACACCCTGTAGTTATTCTTATTTTTCTTCCTGTGAGTTCACTGATTTGTCTGTGCATATTTTTGGGATCTTTAATGGAATTTAACTCAATTTTTTTTTTTCATTGATCATTTAACCAACTTTCTTTGCCTTCACACATTTATCTCTTTATTTATCTTAGCATATTCTTGTTTGTCATTTTTATTCTGTTTCCTTTTGTCCATCAGCATTAAGATTTGTTCATTCATCCATTTTTTCTTAGCTTTTTGGCTTCTCTCCGGTAATATTTCTTTGCTAGTTTGATGAATGGAGTCCCTTAACATTTCCCATTATTCATTTATACTCTATATTTTAGCTGTACCTATTATGTTTTTCACAGTCACTCTGTATTGTTCTTGAATTTCTTTATCTACTTTCAGAACCTCTTTTTAAGCCTCAAGTTCTAAACCATTTTTTTCCCTTTCTTTAATCTTTCTTTTATTTGTCCATATAGAGGCACATGATCACTATTACAGTCAGTACCAGGCATTGTCTTGTGTATAGTGGTCTTTTATGGTGTTTAAACTATGTGTTTCCAATTATCATATCATTAATATTTGCCCATTCTATTAGTTTCTCTCCTCTTTCATTTCTTGTACCTAAACCATAATTCCCCACTATATACTCTATTTTTCCCTTTCCTACTTTTGCATTAAAATCCCCCAGTATTATTTTTATTTCTTGTGATCCAATTTGAGCTATCGACATTTCTACTTCATCGTAAAAGTGTTGCATTTCTTCATGACTACTGCTTGTTGTTGGTGCATATACTTGTATAATATTTATTTCTATTGGTTTGCCTTTGATTTTTGACCATTATAACTCTATCTGAGATACACCAGTATCCATTAATTGATTTGGCTGTTTTTTTATCAAATATTACTCCTACACCTATTTCTTGTGTATCCCCTCCAGAATAAATTATTGTGTGTTTATCGGTTATAATTTTGCCAGATCCCTTCCATCTCAACTCACTTATGCCTAGTATATTCATTTTCATGCTTTCCATTTCTCTTAGAACATTGTTTAACTTTCCTACCTCATTTAATGTCCTAACATTCCATCTTCCTACTCTAAATTTATTTAGTTTAGTTATAGTTTTGCCATCAGTAGCTGGACGATAGTCTGGTGTCACCTGTGGCTCATGACTATCCCTTCTGAATGAGGATGTCCTAAGACAGCCATTAACGTCATTACTATCTCTGAAATGTGTGTCGCCATGAAATCATGGAAAGATAATGTGGTAGTTTACCCTTGCCTTCCAAATTCACATGGTGGTCTTTTAACCTTGCCCTTGACAGCCATTTTATACTGTCAGGACAAGTGAGTGCCCTGCTCTGCTCAGCTGCAGAGTTGTCCACTTATTCCGGTGGATACTTGGTCCCCAGAGCTGTGTTAGCCACACCGTAGTGTGTTTCCATCCTCTACCACGTGGAAGTGCAGTTGGGATTTTCCCTTCCTAAAGTTATGGTCTATGACCAAAACTTACCAGTACTTTTAGAGGACGCATTAGGGCAGATTTTTTAAATAGGCCTGGGCTCTCAGGTCGACTCAGCTTGAAATAGGTACCAGGAAGTGTCTTAGCAAGTGAAGGTTGCTGGTATGATACTGACCACATCACCCACTAAGTGGCAAATGGTCTATACAAATATGTGCCTGGCACCATCATATGCCCATTGCATCTTTAAGCATGTAAAAGGGTCCTTGCTTATTTACTTATTATACATGTTGAGTAGTGGAGATACGTAGCCTCAGAATGGTGATTATGTCACAACAAACAGATACTTCAAATAATAGTATTTGACATCATGAGTTAAAAACAAAATTTGACTGGAGAATAACCACAGTAGGAATACCTTTAATAGCAGCCAGTTTATTCTGTGCTGAATTTAAGTCCTCATTCGCTTTCTTCAGAGCAAGTCTCTTTGGCTCCACTTCACAGAACACTTCATAATATCTCATAATATTGATCACCCATGAACAGAGACCTTGGTAAGAATAATATGTGTAGAGGTACATTTGAAAAATGTGACATCAAATTTAACAGTATGAAAAGACACCTGCAAGGTTCACATTAGAATATAAACTGTAGCTCCCATTAGGGGTAAGAGTTCTTTCAGGGGTCTGGATAGTATATTTGTGTACATATTTATGTGAGTAATGTTGTTGATGAGGCAAGGCGCTTGGCTAGTATTTACGGCAGTAAGTTAATAAGTAAGTCACAAATGGTTGTCGAAAAATAACTAAATATGATAACAACTTAAAACCAGTTTATTTTTATACATTCATTGTCCATTTATTTCTCAACATAATTTCCACTAACATTGATGCACTTATCCCAGTTTTATCAGTTCTCCCAAACCGACCGCATAAATCTGCATGTCCTGTTTTCATTTACCTGCCATCCCACAGAACTGTGTAACTTACTTATTAACTCGCCCGAGTAACTTTTTCTACCCAACCATGCATTGCTTTACTGGAAATCGCTAGGGGCTAAGTCCACTGAAAATCCACCTTGGTGGGGGACATTTCGCAAACGATGTCGAAGTTGAATGTGAAGTGAAAACGTGGTTTAGAAAACAGAGCACACAGTTCTACACAGCCGGTTTGGAAGAACTGATAAAACGATGTGATAAGTGCATCAATGTTGATGGAAATTATGTTGAGAAATAAAGGGACAATGTATGTATACAAATAAACTGGTTTCAAGTTGTTATCATATTTAGTTATTTTTCTACAGCCATTTGTGACTGACTTATTAACTTACCCTCGTATGATGGGAATTTCTACAAATTCTAGCTCATCTGTCTATTTGAATGACCCCTGGCTTTTAGTATTATGATGAAACCAAAAAAAAAATAAAAACACACACACAATACTAATCTGACAACTGATGGTACACAGACAGCACATTTGTCTTCACAATGAGTGGCAATAGGAAGCGTTGATTTCTTTCAATTTATTTTTCTCAACTGCATAGACACGCTGATCAGTGGCATCCACACTGATTCCAATATGTAAAAACAGTATTACAAGCTTACCTGTTCAATCGTCCATGAATTCTAATTCACAAATGATAGCACTTTTACACTATTCACTATCACACTATTAACTCTGTCTACAAAGGCTAACTTTTAAACAAAGGCTGGTCTTTGACTGCGATCTCACTGGTCTAGGACCCTTTTGGTTGTGGACCATCTATGTTGACGTCCTAGTGCAAACTCATTACCCGTATTGTCTCACATTCCCTCAACAATTTAAAATCGCTCGTGAATCACACGTTTCTGGTGAATTATGTCTCTCAAATCCAACTTATGTCAACTATTCATATGTCTCGATCAGGGTTTCTGCCTGATCACAGCCATTTTTTTACCTGAAAATATTCACTCTGTTTACACAGGGGAAGATCCATTCTGTACTTCACCTGTATCCTCTAGTATACCTCTGTTGTCGACATCCTCTACACTATACTGCTTCTGGACAAGTTCTAAGTATAAGGTTATAAGACAATTCTGACCTGCTGCTGCCATAGATTTGGACTTGATCAATGGTGGGTCAAATTCTGGGTCAGACAAGTATGGTTTCACTGCCTGCTGACAGCTCAGTGGGATGTTATCCTTGTCATAGTTAATCAAGGCATCTAGAAAATAATCCACCTGGAATACAGAACAAACAGTATTTGTACACACATATTTATAAAACAAAACTTCAAAAAACACCAGGTGAAATTTCTAAATAAATTTGTGTAAACTGTCTCTAAAATATTAATGTCAATAAATACACACGTGTGTGATTCTGTGTTAGTTGACAATATAGTTGCCACTGCATGCAGAAGACAACATGCATTCAATCCCAAATATATACACACATAATAAATGTAGACATCACACCAATGTTACAGAGGAATGTTAAACATATAATGGAAGTCAATATGAGTGATGTAAACATTCTACAAGAACTGAACATCCAAAGAAAGTGGCTCGTAAACAGTCTCACATATTGGAAACTGAAATAATTTGGCTAGAGGAAATATCACAGTGGCTTGGACAGAACAGTGATGGAAGCTGGAGGATGAGGTAGGAGCCAACCAGTGTGGAGATGGACACAGGACACGCAGACACCATGAATGTGGCAGCAGCAATGGCAAGAGACCAAGATACTTGTTGGTGGGGGCGTGATGAGGACAATGTTCTGCAAACAACCTGCTGCATGGTGTTAGATACTGTAAAAGCAATCAACTCACACAGCAAACATGTAACAAGCATGAGATGCATTTCTGGCCACTTCATGAGAACAGGAAGAACTGGAATATATTGTAACAACTGGTAGGATTCATGCAGAAAAAGACAGAACATTACATAGAAGATACAATAGCATCAAAGGATATCTGAACTGATAAATAGCACTAAACAACAGATAGTTGTAAAGATAAATGATCAGAAAGGCAACTGATGATGGTGGTGTTGAAATAACATACAAGGTGACTGGTCGGTTAATAAGAACAAAAGTCAGTTACAGTAATGAGTCAGTAACATAAAACAAAAAATTAATGTATAAATGAGTGTGCCTCAACAAACAACAATTTTGCTTGTTTTCAAAATGTCTCAGCTAAGGCTAACAGCATTGCCAATACACAGAACTGAAGTTGTAAACAGTACCTTTGACATTATAGTAGCTTTAGCATTTTTCCAAGACCTGTCTTTGGGCACATTTCCTCCAGGAGCCAGCAGCACCATCACAGCAGCTGTAACATTTGTCACTGCTGCCGGAGGTGAGCCAAAAGACTTCAGTTCAGTCAGGTTGTTCTGAAAAGTTAGAAATGGCTGTTAGCATAATACAGACTGTTTGACAAATGTGACATCATTTCAGGTTGCATTCATGCAGACCCACATTTATTTCCTCTATGGTTGGGTGCCTGTGATGGTTGTTGCTACAGTAAATGCTGACTTACTTCTATCTGAAATATCTGATGTTTGGTATTGTGCACTTGAGTTAAGACATCTGAGTAAAGCCCATGTGCAGCAATATAGTAAAACTGAAACACTATGCCTGGAGTGTACAATTTGTTTAATGGAAGAATCAGAGCAGCAACAGATTATTTGGCAGGTAATCACCAGACTCATTAAGCAGAAAAATGACAGACACAACCATTCATGACACATGTCCATATAGTTATATAGGCAGACTGACTGACTTTTAATAAACAGATCTGGTATGACAATGAGTATACAAACATGTATGAGAGATATCTTGGCTGATTTCTACAGATTTATTTTGATTTGAATTCTTACAGTAGTATAGTTTGCACTATGTCATACATATACAGAAGTGTAGCAATGTTAACATTTATTGTTACAAATCATCATATTTTGTTCCATTCATTCTTGTTTATTTAAAAACTAGCAGGAACATTGTGTAACTGGGTCAGACAACTAAGGTTGTTGACTTACAATCATGCCACTGGGTAACATTGCAGGATACAAAAGGTAATCATTACAAAGTTATTGGGTGCAATGACCTGTCTAGGTCATTAGAAGACGGCAAACAAGCCTGTGTGTGAGTTGAAGTATGGATCCTATGAAACATGTGGGACCACAACAGTGTACAAGTCTAGTGTTGAGACTGGATTGTGACCATTCAGGTGGGTGGATCATATGTGAGCCTGTTGTGTATATAAATGGCATGCATGACAAATGTTGATTTATGGCCTGTTTAGTTTAGTTAGAAAGTTTGGTAAGAATAATATTTCCAAGAAACTGCTAGGATAATTATGTGCACTACTGTGGAAGTAATACAAATGCTATATATGACTGACTCCCTCACTCTCACATTTATTTCTTGAAGTATTCAGTAGTCTTCATAAATGTGGTATTTTGTGCAGAGAGATGTTGGTCAATGAGTCTAGAGACATTCACATAATTCATAAAAAGAGGTTACTATGAAATCATCACACAACTGCATACATCGAGTATTTATTAGAGGAAGCACCTCATATTAATCACGCAGACTATTCTACACATACGCTTCCAGTATATTTTTGCCACCGGCACGGGTGAATAGCATGTAACCTTCCCATCATGCACGCATGAATGTCCAGCATGCATATGCAAATAAGCCAACAACAATGTCAGGTGTGCAGGTGAATATATCAACATATGCAAATTAAAACCATCCCACATCCATGACATTGTGTTTATTGATAATTAGCTGGGTGTCTGTTTCCCTGGGGAAACGGTGCTCTGATTATACTTTGCCATATGCAGTCCACGGCATGAGTTATGCAGGTCAGTGCAAGAGGAGGGTTTCCCAATTATTATAAAGGTGAAGAAGACTAATGCAGCAGATTATAATATCCATGAATGATTACTATGCTGGATATTTTGACAGACGGTGCGTAATGTCTATTATTATAATCACTCGCTGTTTAGATATGTATTAGATGCTGGTTAGTTCTATTGCTATTATCCAATTCATTTGTATTTAGATTCCCAAATTTATGACTAGGATGGATGTAAGTAATTTGTAAGCATTAAATCATCATCATCAAGTGCCTTGCCAACTTGCCTGGCTGATCATGCTTCTCCAAAAATTACAATGGATCAATTCATGTGTTGACTCCCTTCCATACCATGATACAAGAATCTTCTCGTGCTGTCTTCCTCTATCTCTTTTTCCACAAATATTTCCAGTTGTCACAACATGTTCCAGTTTTTGTCTTCTCATAATGTGGCCATAAAATGATGATTGTCTCTTTCTGATGTTTGTGATAAGTTGTCTTTGTGACTTAGCCTCCCTTTAAATGTCCAGATTACTCATTTTGGCATTCCAAGAAATTTTCAGCATTCTTCTATAAAACCACATCGTCAAGACTTCTAAGGATTATTTTGTTTGTTTATTAATTATCCAGGATTTGCAGCTATGTGTTCAAACTGGTTCTATGTAACATGCAAGAATTGCTTATCTAACTTCCAATGACAAAGACTTGTTGCATAAAATATTCTTCAATTGACAGAATGCAGTGTTTGCATATCCTAAGCACTGAAAAAACAAGTGTTTTGGTCCAGGTGGTGTGAATATGTTATTAGTGTGCTTCTGAGACCAACATAGTGATCAATATTTAGCAAAAAGGAGTGTTTATTTATAGTAAACATCTACACAATTTTATGTAACAAAAAGTTAGTGAAAGTAACTTTAATGGTAATTCAGTTTAAATCAGGGGTGGCCAACACGAGGCCCGCGGGCCGCATACGGCCCGCTGGACGTCATGTTGCGGCCTGCGGAGTGGGAAGCGATGATGTGCGCGAGGCTGTAGCACACTTACTTGTTTACTTTAATTAACAAACAAACAAAAAACAAAACAAAAAAAAAAAAAAATTAAATGCGTGGCCCGGCAGAAAATATTATTTCTGAAATTTGGCCAGCCAGCTGAAAAGGTTGGCCACCCCTGGTTTAAATCATCATCATCATCAAGTGCCCTGCTGGCTGGCGTAGGCGTTCATGGTTCTCCACAGATCTCGGTCTTTGGTGTTCTGGATCAACTCTGCTGATGGCATTCCTCCATGTCACCATCTCAATCCATCCAGCATCATTTCTCATGGTCTACCTCTCTTCCTGTCAATCTTTCCAGTTGTCACAATATTCTCCAATGCCTCTCTTCTCATAACATGACCGAAGAAAGCTGTTTGTCTCTTTCTTATTATTGTATATAATGTTCTGTCAGGTCTTAGTCAGATATGACTGAGCTACCGTATGACAGTAGACGGTACTACCTGCTTTCTGTCAGCGCCGAATGTTGGGCGGCGCTTACCAAACCCGACACCCCACATTGTGCCAACGGCTTCGGGCGGAAGAGCGCAATTGGGAGGGTACTAGCCTTATCCTGGTGCGAGGAAATGCAACCCAAAGACAAAATAAGTCATGGCAGGGCAGACCAGGCCCTAAGCCTTGGTTGGCAGCTGGTCTAGGATCGAAGCTCCGACAGGCGGACAGTTAGAGCATTGCTTTGCTGATCCGGCAGCTTCTGCAGCTTGTCTTGTTCCAGATTATAGGTGTCAACTTTCCTCTGGAGTGAACTAGGCAGGCCGAGAGAGGGATCATGCTGCATGGGCAACACATGGTTTCTTTATTTTAGCCCAGGCTTTGTGCTATGGAGAGGCAATAACTCCATCCCTGGTCTTAACCGGTCTCGGAATCAAAGCGAGAGGCAACTGTTGCGGGTTATAAGTCCTTGTCAGTTGGCGTAGACATGGGGCGCCACGCGTTGCCTCTGACGGTGGGAGACACCTACAGGTGTCACTGATCAGCTACCGCCTGCCTCAAGCTGGGCAGCCCCCAGCCAATTGGGTGCTGATCCGCCACAGCCTGCCTGCTTCAATGGGTGCTTGAGGCTAGGACAAAATCTGAATCGCAGGCTGTAAAACCAATGCACCAGGTACTAACAAAAAGAATAGAAACCTCAAGCTACGGCTTGCAACCTGGAACGTGAGAACCATGTGTCCAGGATTTTCCACTGACTTGACAGATATTGACGATGTGAGAAAAACGGCTGTGATTGATGCTGAACTCAATCGTCTTAACATTGATATTGCTGGCCTGCAGGAGACTCGCCTTGCTGAGGAAGGGTCACTCAGGGAAAACAATTACACCTTTTTTTGGAAGGGAAGAGGGCAGGCAGAAACAAGGCAACATGGTGTGGGCTTTGCAGTGAAGAATTCGCTACTGGGAATGATTGATATCCCAGCTGGAGGTAATGAAAGATTATTATCACTGCGCTTGGCAACGTCTTGTGGATTTGCTACCATTCTCACTGCATATGCACCAACACTCGCTTCCTCTGATGATGTGAAGGATATGTTCTATGAGCAGCTAGACTCTGCGATCAAGGCAGTTCCAAAATCCGACTACATTTATATGCTCGGTGATTTCAATGCTCGTGTGGGCAAGAACTCGAGTTCATGGCCAGTGTGCCTTGGAAAATACAACATTGGTCGCATTAATGATAATGGGCAAAGGCTGCTGGAGCATTGCACTAGAAATGACCTATGTATTACAAACTCCTTTTTTAAAACAAAAGAGATGCATAAGGTCACATGGAAACATCCAAGATCCAGCCATTGGCATCAGCTGGACTGCATTATCACACGGAGACAACATCTGAACCATACATCATTAACTCGAAGTTACCACAGTGCTGACTGTGATACAGATCATTCTTTGGTTGTTGCAAGGGTTAGACTGAGACCAAAGAGAATCTACACAGCTAAACACAAGTCTAGCCCCAGGATTAATATTACTAACACTCACGATGCTGGAAAGTGCTTTGAATTTCAACAGCAACTTGAAGACGCTTTCAATGATACATCAGAAAATTGTAGAGTAAATGATAAATGGAGTAAACTTAAGGAAACTATTTGTAAAACAGCGGTAGGGGTTTACGGCACTGTGGATCATAAGAGGCAGGACTGGTTTGCGGCAAACAGCCAGATACTGCAGCCCTTGATTGATAAAAAGAAGATAGCTCTCTTAAGAAACAAGGAAAGACCAACGCATAACACTCTGAGTGAGCTGAAGCAAACGAGGAAGGATGTACAAAAGGCTGCCAGGCAGTGTGCGAATGACTATTGGATCAAGTTATGTGAGTCTATTCAAATCGCAAGTGATAAGGGAAACATCAGAAGCATGTATGAAGGGAT
The DNA here is from genome assembly GCA_963921405.1 of Cepaea hortensis. NCBI lineage: Eukaryota > Metazoa > Mollusca > Gastropoda > Stylommatophora > Helicidae > Cepaea > Cepaea hortensis. The sequence goes on along the minus strand of OY992880.1, from coordinate 67,101,012 downwards.
AAAGGAAGCATGTATGAAGGGATAAAGAAAGCCTGTGGTCCAATGATCAAAAGACCTTGACTGGAGAAATCATCACTGATAAGAAACAGCAGATGGATAGATGGGTCGAGCACTATTCAGAGCTTTACTCAAGTGAGACCAAGCTAGTGGATGATGCCCTCAACGCCATAGAAGCCCTGCTGTGACGAAGTCCCCAGCTTCCTCTTCATCTTTTGCTTAAATTGGAGTAAATTCTTTTTAAAACCCTTATGTAATTATAGAAGAATTTAATTTCGTTTTTATTCCTATATATCCATGTATAGACAGTACATGGCTAAAGTAACTCCTATTTAATGTTATTACTTTAATATGAAGTAATACGGTACATTAAGATCGGGGGAGAGGCTGAATTTACAAAGTAGTGTACCCAGCCAAATCTATAAATTTGGCTACGACTATTTCACAATATGGTCGGATAAATTAAAGGAAACGAACTCCCTGGCACGACCACTTCCGGTCAGGAGAAAAATAGCTAAACTCGTTCTTTCGCAATCCAAAAGTCGGGGTAGAAACATGCTAGTCACTAGGCTCTGAGAAAATACTTATAAAGTGTTAGAGTTTTACTTTGGCACGTATTACGGCCATAAATATATTTAAAATATATTAGACAGATTCCTAGAGCAGTGTTCGTACCCAAGTGTGGTCAGAAGATTAGAAGGATTTGACACCTTCAGCACCAAGCTTTAGATGCGCTAACCTGTGTGACTCATTGTGACGAAACGCGTTTATCTGTCTTGGGTCGTCAAGATACCGCACTATTTTGGCGCGTCATCGGGGACTTTCCCAGCTAAAAATAGACTGAGGGAAGCCGATGGAGGACTTATTATCTAGAATCGTCTCGAAACACCGGAATTCGAGTAACCCGTGATGTTGGGGATCGCTCTAAATTCTCGTGCAGAGAGATCTAGAAACTCTAGGCGGGGAATGACGTTTTCCCGAGAAAGTATCTTTTCTCAAGAAGCACTCGCTTCTTGTGCGCATTGAGTTGGCACGAAGCGGGAAATTGGCTACAGCAGTCATTCACTTACTTTTGTTCGAAGAGAACAGACGCTGGCCTGAGTGTGAGCCATTTTTGTGTTGCGTCTCACCTCAACCATGATTCGGCTGACTGTTATGAAAAGGCAGCTGAGAAGCCCTTGAACAGTTCGGAAGCTGACTGGAGAGCTGGTTTCACCATCCAGGTAGATATTTGGTTAAATCATTTAACTTTGTACGTGTGTTCCACACGCCATTGTTCTAACCTCATTACCTATGCGGATGTCTTTGCATACTAATTAGCAAACCGATCGATAACGCAGGTGACAATTAATCGTGGGTTTGTTTACCGTGTGCTCGCGAATCAGCTGTTAGGAACGCCGTAATGTGATGTGGGCGATTTGGGTTCCAAATATATGTACCATATATTGCCAATCGTTGCATCTATTAGGTTGCTGTGTTAGAATAAAACCTAGTTACTTGGGCCGGATGGAAACTTAGATTATGTCAGTCAGTGGCTGAAGCCAGAAGAACGGTTAGAAAACCAGGTAAGTTGGTAGGTGGAGATTCAGACAAAAATGTGCTTAGTTACTAAGTAAAGGAAGAACTTAGTTCTGTGCCACCAGGAATGCTGTAACTATTGTGTAAAAACTTAATAGTGAATTCATTGTGTGGAACAGCAGATTTCTGTGGAAAGGTAAGTGGCCTTGGTGCTATATCTATATATATATGATGTGGCATTGTGTATATATATTAGGTCATGGCATGTGATACTTCCTGGGGTAATTCCGAACGCCGAATAGATCGACGCGTGATAACACTGCGTGCCGTCGCGATGTAAATATGCGTTCTGAAATCTTGTCTAAGCTATCCTGTTTCTTTCATACTGGCGCTAGTGCGAGTGAATGCTAAGGTGCTGGAAGTATGGAAGGATGCAGGAGGCTGTATGAGACTGGGGAAATATCGAATATGGGGGATGTGAAAGCAAGTTATGAAAGTATGTGTTGGTAGACCAAGCCAACGATGAAGTTCAGTCCAGGCCAAGGCTAAACCACTTGGGAGGACAGAACTGGAACAGTACCCTTGGAACAGGGGGGGAACATGTATTCTCAAGAAGGCTTCTTGACTCTAAGGAAGAGTCTGATAAGAAGAGTTTGCTGTGGCGTGGGCAGGTGGTCCCACCAGCAAACAGGCTTGTGTACATAGTGGATGTGATCATGTACTATTCCTATATCCCGAGGGATGGTATATTGATCAAGTTTATGTTTCTTAATGTACATTGATGATGTTAGGAACGAGTCTAGGGACTCTTTACCTATTTGTTTAGTTCGATTAAATTAGAACAATAACAGCCTTGTATCATTACTGACGTTAGCGACGACTGGTAGATGATTAGGGATAGGTGAGACCAATGATCAGACTCGTCATTCTGATTTCTTGCTCTGTTTGACGGGCTGTTCTGTGAGGCCAGCTGACATTTGTGAACCCATGCTTGACTACTCTCCATATAGAGATAATGCTTTGGTTATATGAATAACTAACTAGCATGACTGAGAGTTGAGTAGTTTTGGTAGGATGCATGTGAACTAATGTTTGGGCCAGTATACTCTCACCGGTCGCTCTTCCTTTTCAGGAGTTTGCCTGTTGAGGAACCAGTCAACTATAATTGTTGTTGGCAGAAAACCACTTCGTGTGACAGAGCGAAGGGTTCAGTTCTTTACTTATCACGCCAGACTCCATCACACCAGGTACCCAATGTGATTCACCATGCGTGAGGGTTGCTTCAAGACATACAACTGCCCTGAAGGTGCACGTGTGGGAAGAGATGGTTTGTGATCGTTTAAAATAGAAGATACTCTGTTTTTGCCAGGAACATTTCAGCATGTTGAGTAATCATGCTCGACAGGGAACACCGGTCCGTCTGGTTTGACGGGGGTTCTGCCTAAACGCAGAAGTAACTAATCTTCAGACACTTGAATGGTTCTTTGGACAGCTCGAGTGGCAGGTCTTGAGAAGAACTACACCAGCATTGACTTGTGTGTCAAGTGTAACCCGGTGGAAGGGACTAGGGATTATAGTCCAACCTGAATTGTGTCCGTAAAATAGATGTCTGATTCTATTCATGTACTGTTTCCGTATCCAGATTATCAACTGTGTTCTAGAAGGACTCAGTAACTTTTCAGTAGCCATATCTGATCCTACAAAGTGTGACTGTAAGAGACCATTGAATTGGTCAATGCCATATCGGTTCTGCAGTGGAACTGTGCTAGGAGTGACAGACCATTCGGTTGGTCAGTGACTATGTAGTTCATCGAAGTAACCCATACTTGGAGCCAAGTCCAGGAAGATTGTCTCCAACTCGGTAGTGTTCGAGAACTGTATTACCAGTGACTCCGGGGGAGTGTTATAGATGCAGTTGGTCCAGTGAAGTGTGGTCCAGCAGTGACTCGATTGTTGTGGTTCCACGTTCGGGAGACGGAGTGGTCTCCAAGGTTCTAGTCATCTCACTGGAAGGAAGCCGGGTGAGTGGCGGACCGACTGGACGGGACATCTGCATCCACTCTACTTCTCACCTCGATGAAGACACCTACATCTCTAATTCTGTCTCTACTCTATCTTCTATTGGTGTAAATAGATTCTTCTATCAGGAAGTTCATTTCAGTTCTATATTCTCAAGGGTAGAATAAACTTTATGTAAGTTGACTTGCTCTTTGTATAATGATTGAGTGTGGTCTCGGACGATGCCTAAATGTTCATTGTTCAACAGGTGTAGGTAGTTAGTAGGGGTCTAGAATCTGGAGGGGTGTGTAGACGTAACTAAATAACCTGAGATCAACCACAGAGAAAAAAAAAAGTGTATCTGCTCGTCCAACCCCTGGGGCTAGAATACACGGGAGTGCTAGAGACACCTCGGGTGTGGTTCACTCTCACTACCCAAGGTGAACCCGAAACACTCCGTTACAGAGTGGGGGCCCGTCCGGGATTATTCCAAGATCTTTGTGTGTTGTAGACCTCTCACATAGGGATAGGGACTTTGTCTTTATCCTCGACTTCAGTCTACATAAGATTCTACTACTTCTACCTATCTCCTAACTGTCTGACGGACATTTGTGTTGTGGTGATTAGTTAGTAATATTGATTATTGATTCATTGTATTGCTTCACCCACACATACTTGAGTACCCACCTATCATAGTCAACATGTCTACCCAAGAGATAGACTTGGACAAAGTTCAGGAAACTGGACGTAAGTCTGGTCTTGAAGGAGATGCTTTGAAATCCTATGTCCAAGAGGTGGAAAGAAATTTTCGCCAAGAGGAAAGAGAGAGGAGGAGAGCAGAAAGAGAACTGGAAGCCAGTAAAGTGGCTCTTGAGGAAAAGAGGATAGCGGCTGATACTGAAATGAAACGGCTTGAGTTGGAAGCCGAGAAAGAAAAACGTGACCATGAGTATCGAATGAAGCTACTTGAGGCACAGGTGCCTGCTACAGGTGTAACTGATGGAGCTATGGGAGGAGGTGTACCTCCTGGCTCAGAGTCAACCAGTAGACGTGACTACCAGGCTATGAAATGGCCTTTACAGCCGTTCGAACCCGAGAAGGAACGGATAGACCAATACTTAGAGAAGTATGAAGCCATGTCTATTGCAATGGGTCTAGACAAACAGAAATGGTGTTTGAAACTCTCCCAGGGACTCCGTGCCGAAGGTTATGAGGTGTATGCACGCTTACCACCGGGTTTACAGAATGATTACCCGGCATTGAAAGCGGCTCTCTTGAAGAGATTCGAGATCACAGCGCACTCATACCGAAGGAAGTTTCGAACGGCGAAGCGAGAACCTGGTGAACTGTTTTCAGCATACAGTGTGAGATTGAACTCATACCTTCTTAAATGGATGGCCTTGGCCGGATTTAAGGAGGAGTATGAAAGTTTGCGTGAGTTGATGGTTGTAGATCAGATGCGAATGCAAATGTCTAAACCCTTGCGAAACTTCTTAGGTGAGAATGGGGCTGAGAGATTGGATATAGTCACCAAGTTAGCCGAAAGATACGTTGAAGTCTATGGCGAGACTGGGGACACCAGTCCAACGGATCCGAGATCGAAAGATCCGGACCAAGGTAAGTCAAAGAACAAGTCCAAGAAGACCACAGGTTCTGATGAACCTAAGAAACAGGTAGGCTCTTTAGAGAAGATCTCTAACGTCAACCAAGGTAAGAATAGCCCACCTAGTTCTCCAAAGAGGAAGTGGAGTGAACGATGGTGCAAATTCTGCAAGTCCAGCACTCACAATACGAGTGAGTGTAAGAGTAAGCCCAAGGACTTTCACTTTGCTTGTCTTGCAGAGGTTAGGGATAGATCTTGCAGGAAAGTGAAGTCGGTTGATGGGAATGGAGAAACTAGACGACCTCCAGTGGTTGAGAGAGTAGAAGTGAATGGGCAACAGGTGTCGTGCCTCTACGACACGGGATTGCAATTTTCAGCTGTAATTGCATCCCACCTGACAGGCCCAGAGCAACTCACCGGGGAGATGACGGAGATACAGCCAGCCAGTAGGAGTGCTGTGGCGTTACGTTGCCCGATTGCCAATGTGGAGATTCGGAGCAAGTACGTTACTGGACGCATTCAGGCGGCAGTTGTACCGGATCCTCTCTATCCCCTAATTCTAGGCCGGAAGTACGTGTTTCTGGGCGAACCAGAACACCCTAGCATCCATAAGTCTAGGCAGGTCAGAGATACAGAGGAAGAGGGTCTCGAAAAGGTAAGTCTCCGAAATCCTCACCCGGATAGAATGAGTAATGCTCGGAGCAAGGATGCGACGGAGTGTCCTTGTTCGGAATGGTTGCCCAACAATGAAAACCCGTTAACTCAGGGTAAGTTCAACTCGGATAACCAGTCACCGTTAATTCAGACTGGGACAGAGAAAAGGCAGAGGGAACGTAAGTTGGTTCCTGAGAGCTTCAGAGCTAATCTGCTGCGAACGGTACATGTCAGGTCCCCAACCGGACATCTGACTGTAGGGACAACCAGTAAATGTCTATCCCGGTACTATTGGTGGCCGGGAATGACAGGCGACGTGCGCAGGTATATTAGGTCTTGTCCGGAGTGCCGTAAATGCACACCTGAGAAACGGACGAAGACGAAGATATCCTTAGAGGTTGGAGACCGAGTTCTAGTACTCCTCCCAATCGAGGGGAACGAATTCGAAATCGGGTGGCAGGGCCCATTCCTAGTGGATAAAGTGGGGCTCCACAAGCACTATGGAGTGGTGATCCTGGGAAAGTCTACTACTTTCCATTCCAGTCTCCTCATGCGCTATGAGGGGAAGCCCGATGATAAGTCCAACAGCCCAAGGGCGCAGAGATTCGCTGAAATAACGGTTCGGGGTTCAGGTCAGGTAGCGGAAAGCCTGTCACACCATAGGAAGTCCTATATGTATGTGCAGGTACCTTCTTCGGTTCAGCCCGGTGCTCGGGGGAACATGACCGGCCAAAGGAACACCCGCAGTGCTAGCTACACTGAGAACCGTGGTAGGAAGAGGTGGGTTGTGTCGGAACGAACACAGACCCTTGGTCCCTCAATCCGACCGACTGCAGTCCAGCTGGGTCCTCGAAAGGGGAAGCGGGAGTTGCAGAAGTCCAGTAAACTCTGGCAGGAACGATCGTTAAATCAGGTCGAGACGGGAGCTCTGGTCCGCAGGATACTGCGAGATGCCCGATCGCAGTAGCGGAGTAGGCGTTGATCACCCGTGATACTGAATAGCTTGCCACCCCACCGAATGTGGTAAAAGTATTCTATACAATATTGACGGGTTAGACTTCCTCACCCGCCATCCGGTCTCTTAGAAGGAAGAACGAACGACATAGACAGCTTCTGCGTAGAAGTGGAACGACGGGGTCGATCCTCTTAAAGTGGGGGCCTATGTGACGAAACGCGTTTATCTGTCTTGGGTCGTCAAGATACCGCACTATTTTGGCGCGTCATCGGGGACTTTCCCAGCTAAAAATAGACTGAGGGAAGCCGATGGAGGACTTATTATCTAGAATCGTCTCGAAACACCGGAATTCGAGTAACCCGTGATGTTGGGGATCGCTCTAAATTCTCGTGCAGAGAGATCTAGAAACTCTAGGCGGGGAATGACGTTTTCCCGAGAAAGTATCTTTTCTCAAGAAGCACTCGCTTCTTGTGCGCATTGAGTTGGCACGAAGCGGGAAATTGGCTACAGCAGTCATTCACTTACTTTTGTTCGAAGAGAACAGACGCTGGCCTGAGTGTGAGCCATTTTTGTGTTGCATCTCACCTCAACCATGATTCGGCTGACTGTTATGAAAAGGCAGCTGAGAAGCCCTTGAACAGTTCGGAAGCTGACTGGAGAGCTGGTTTCACCATCCAGGTAGATATTTGGTTAAATCATTTAACTTTGTACGTGTGTTCCACACGCCATTGTTCTAACCTCATTACCTATGCGGATGTCTTTGCATACTAATTAGCAAACCGATCGATAACGCAGGTGACAATTAATCGTGGGTTTGTTTACCGTATGCTCGCGAATCAGCTGTTAGGAACGCCGTAATGTGATGTGGGCGATTTGGGTTCCAAATATATGTACCATATATTGCCAATCGTTGCATCTATTAGGTTGCTGTGTTAGAATAAAACCTAGTTACTTGGGCCGGATGGAAACTTAGATTATGTCAGTCAGTGGCTGAAGCCAGAAGAACGGTTAGAAAACCAGGTAAGTTGGTAGGTGGAGATTCAGACAAAAATGTGCTTAGTTACTAAGTAAAGGAAGAACTTAGTTCTGTGCCACCAGGAATGCTGTAACTATTGTGTAAAAACTTAATAGTGAATTCATTGTGTGGAACAGCGGATTTCTGTGGAAAGGTAAGTGGCCTTGGTGCTATATCTATATATATATGATGTGGCATTGTGTATATATATTAGGTCATGGCATGTGATACTTCCTGGGGTAATTCCGAACGCCGAATAGATCGACGCGTGATAACACTGCGTGCCGTCGCGATGTAAATATGCGTTCTGAAATCTTGTCTAAGCTATCCTGTTTCTTTCATACTGGCGCTAGTGCGAGTGAATGCTAAGGTGCTGGAAGTATGGAAGGATGCAGGAGGCTGTATGAGACTGGGGAAATATCGAATATGGGGGATGTGAAAGCAAGTTATGAAAGTATGTGTTGGTAGACCAAGCCAACGATGAAGTTCAGTCCAGGCCAAGGCTAAACCACTTGGGAGGACAGAACTGGAACAGTACCCTTGGAACAGGGGGGGAACATGTATTCTCAAGAAGGCTTCTTGACTCTAAGGAAGAGTCTGATAAGAAGAGTTTGCTGTGGCGTGGGCAGGTGGTCCCACCAGCAAACAGGCTTGTGTACATAGTGGATGTGATCATGTACTATTCCTATATCCCGAGGGATGGTATATTGATCAAGTTTATGTTTCTTAATGTACATTGATGATGTTAGGAACGAGTCTAGGGACTCTTTACCTATTTGTTTAGTTCGATTAAATTAGAACAATAACAGCCTTGTATCATTACTGACGTTAGCGACGACTGGTAGATGATTAGGGATAGGTGAGACCAATGATCAGACTCGTCATTCTGATTTCTTGCTCTGTTTGACGGGCTGTTCTGTGAGGCCAGCTGACATTTGTGAACCCATGCTTGACTACTCTCCATATAGAGATAATGCTTTGGTTATATGAATAACTAACTAGCATGACTGAGAGTTGAGTAGTTTTGGTAGGATGCATGTGAACTAATGTTTGGGCCAGTATACTCTCACCGGTCGCTCTTCCTTTTCAGGAGTTTGCCTGTTGAGGAACCAGTCAACTATAATTGTTGTTGGCAGAAAACCACTTCGTGTGACAGAGCGAAGGGTTCAGTTCTTTACTTATCACGCCAGACTCCATCACACCAGGTACCCAATGTGATTCACCATGCGTGAGGGTTGCTTCAAGACATACAACTGCCCTGAAGGTGCACGTGTGGGAAGAGATGGTTTGTGATCGTTTAAAATAGAAGATACTCTGTTTTTGCCAGGAACATTTCAGCATGTTGAGTAATCATGCTCGACAGGGAACACCGGTCCGTCTGGTTTGACGGGGGTTCTGCCTAAACGCAGAAGTAACTAATCTTCAGACACTTGAATGGTTCTTTGGACAGCTCGAGTGGCAGGTCTTGAGAAGAACTACACCAGCATTGACTTGTGTGTCAAGTGTAACCCGGTGGAAGGGACTAGGGATTATAGTCCAACCTGAATTGTGTCCGTAAAATAGATGTCTGATTCTATTCATGTACTGTTTCCGTATCCAGATTATCAACTGTGTTCTAGAAGGACTCAGTAACTTTTCAGTAGCCATATCTGATCCTACAAAGTGTGACTGTAAGAGACCATTGAATTGGTCAATGCCATATCGGTTCTGCAGTGGAACTGTGCTAGGAGTGACAGACCATTCGGTTGGTCAGTGACTATGTAGTTCATCGAAGTAACCCATACTTGGAGCCAAGTCCAGGAAGATTGTCTCCAACTCGGTAGTGTTCGAGAACTGTATTACCAGTGACTCCGGGGGAGTGTTATAGATGCAGTTGGTCCAGTGAAGTGTGGTCCAGCAGTGACTCGATTGTTGTGGTTCCACGTTCGGGAGACGGAGTGGTCTCCAAGGTTCTAGTCATCTCACTGGAAGGAAGCCGGGTGAGTGGCGGACCGACTGGACGGGACATCTGCATCCACTCTACTTCTCACCTCGATGAAGACACCTACATCTCTAATTCTGTCTCTACTCTATCTTCTATTGGTGTAAATAGATTCTTCTATCAGGAAGTTCATTTCAGTTCTATATTCTCAAGGGTAGAATAAACTTTATGTAAGTTGACTTGCTCTTTGTATAATGATTGAGTGTGGTCTCGGACGATGCCTAAATGTTCATTGTTCAACAGGTGTAGGTAGTTAGTAGGGGTCTAGAATCTGGAGGGGTGTGTAGACGTAACTAAATAACCTGAGATCAACCACAGAGAAAAAAAAAAGTGTATCTGCTCGTCCAACCCCTGGGGCTAGAATACACGGGAGTGCTAGAGACACCTCGGGTGTGGTTCACTCTCACTACCCAAGGTGAACCCGAAACACTCCGTTACAGAAGCATCACTCACCATCTCACTTATGCCTACTAACTAGGGTTTACACTCACTGTGTAAGCCGGAGAACCAGAAGATAAGTGGCCAAACTTACCGTTGGCCACCACCACCACCATCATCATTCAACTCAAAATATTCTACAGGCCAAAGAGTTTCGTCAATGATTAGACAGTCTAGTAGATTCAACCCATATTAGATATGCAATAGGATACAGGGAAGTGTATCTCTTTTTATGTACAGGGCTGCCTCCAGTGGAGCACCCAAAGTGTTATCATATATTAAATATTAATGTGAGTTTAATTTTACAACCTCTAGTTGTTACCTCAGTAACCTTAGTCATAGCAGTGTGAGAAGTACGAAAGTTTGTCACTTTTAAATATTTTACTCTGTCTTTCTCCGTGTCGGCGAGAGTGATTAGAGCTTGGGGGCTCGAGCTTTGTTTTTATTTCAGGCACGTAGCTAGACAACCTTGGCAGACTGTCTTTCTTATACAAGTATAGTTGTACGCCATTCCTGTCTGCCTGAACACTGTCAGAAGATTAGACTTGTTCTGGGACCTTTACTCCGTCTAGAATAACGAGCTATTCAGTCTTGTCTTCTCCAGTGACCTATTTTTCTATTCGTAGAAAGTCTATCCGCAGCACTTTGATAGATTCCTTATCATCGTAGCTGACGCTACGCTACACCTGCCAACTCTTGACCACCTGGACACACTTCCCACTATAACAGAAGTTAAGTGTGCTATAAATGAGCTTGCATCTGGCAAGGCTCCAGGTAAGGATGGGATTCCAATAGAGGTGATCAGGAGTGGGCAAGACACACTCGCTCTACAGATCCACCAGCTAATAGAGCTATGCTGGCGAGAAGGACAAGTCCCACAGGATTTAAAAGATTCAAACATCATAACGCTGTACAAGAACAAGGGAGATCGGAGCGACTGTAACGACTATAGGGGTATCTCACTTCTGTGTATTGTTGGGAAAGTATTTGCCAGAATTGTCCTGCACAGACTTCAAGTCCTGGGAGATCAAGTCTACCTCGAATCACAGTGCGGCTTCCGTCAGAACCGGTCTACCATTGATATGATATTCTCATTGCGACAGATGCAGGAAAAATGCAGTGAACAAAATCAGCCACTGTTTATTGCCTTCATCGACCTCATAAAGGCATTCGATTTGGTCAGTCGTGAGGGTCTGTTCAAAGCACTAAAGAAGATTGGCTGCCCACCAACTCTTCTGTCCATTGTGGAATCGTTCCACACAGGCATGAAGGGTATAATCAAGTTTGATGGCTCAACTTCAGAAGAGTTTGAAATCAAGAGTGGAGTTAAGCAAGGTTGTGTACTATCCCCCACCCTCTTTGGGATATACTTTTCACTTCTACTGAAATATGCCTTTCGTGATCAGGATGACGGTATATACATTTACTCACGCTCAGATGGTGGCCTCTATAATGCTCAGAGATTGAAGGCCAAGACCAAAATTAGCAGGGTACTAATCAGAGAGTTGCTTTTTGCGGATGATGCTGCGATTACGACCCACTCTGAGGAAGAATTACAACATCTGCATTCTCCAATGCTTGTTCTGAATTTGGTTTAACAATTAACAAAAAGAAGACACAGATTATGTCACAAGGTGCACATGATGTACCATGAATCTTTATTGCCGACGCCGAACTGGAGATAGTAGACCATTTTACATATCTAGGATCAGAGGTAAATAGCAAATTATCCCTCGATCAGGAAATCAACATCAGGATTGGCAAGGCAGCAACAACAATGAACATGTTAGCAAAAAGAGTCTGGGAGAACAGGAAGCTTACTGCCAAAACAAAAGTCCTCGTCTACCAAGCCTGTGTCCTTAGTACTCTTCTTTATGGCAGTGAAACCTGGACAACTTACTCACGCCAAGAGAAACGTTTAAACAGCTTTCATATGCGGTGTCTGCGAAGAATACTTGGTATTAAGTGGCAAGAGAGAATCGCAAATACTGAAGTATTGGAAAGATCAGGTTGTGTGACGGTGTATTCCATGCTCAGTCTTCGTAGACTTAGATGGATAGGACACGTTAGGAGGATGGATGATGGTAGAATACCAAAGGACATCTTTTTTGGTGAATTACAGACGGGTAGGAGATCTCAGGGTCGGCCTCTACTACGATACAAAGATGTGTGTAAGCGGGACATGATTGATACAGGCATTGATAATGCACATTGGGAGCACGTCGCCGCTGAACGTGTTGCATGGAGGGCAACTATCAGAAATGGAATAAAGACAAAGGAGAAAATGATTGCAGATAAAGCACACACAGAGCGTGAGAGACGTAAGATGGTGCAAAATGGTGGAAGTGACCATGTTTTCACATGCACCTACTGTGGGCAAACATTTGCAGCAAGAATTGGCCTTACAAGCCACACTCACCACCGCCATGGATCGTAGTTATTAAGCCTTTTTGAAGCACAATGTACCAAACTATCGTCTGTCAAGACGGAAAGGTGCCAATGAATATAATGTTCTAGTTTCATTAGCCTGTTTCAGTTTAAATAGGTGATTTAAATAGTGATTTATTATGGTAAATCATAGCCAATGCATGATCAGCATAATGGTTTTCCTCTTGGTCTGTCAGAGGAGTAAGCAAAGCAATCATAACAATCAATTATACACTTTAGCACAGTGTTTCCCAACCTTTTTTGTGCTATGCCCCACCTAAGCCTTTCTAAAATTCTTATCCCCCCCCCCCCCCGCCCACACACATAACACCCCCCCCCCCCCCCAAACCACACACACACATATACATTATTTTTAATATTCAAAAATTGAAATGTTCACTAAAGAAACTTGATTGATAGGTTTTAGGAAGAAATCACTAGGAAATTATTGAGCAAACACAGTAAGTAAATTTTCAAAACATATAATAGAAACTGAAATTCAAGTACAAAATAATTTTAATGAAATATATTCTATATTATTTTAATTATTAGTAATTATTTATTATTTAAATTTAGTGAGATCCTTGCGCTTGATGCTTGCTGCAAAGAGATCTTACGTTAGGTTCCAATTTAGTTAACTTCAGTCTCAAGTCTCCCCGTTTTGTTATATGCAGCCGATTTCTTCCATTTTCGAATTGCCCCCCTTAACAATCGAATTTCCCCCCTGTGGGGCATGGGCCCCACGTTGGGAAACACTGCTTTAGCATGAGTCACAAAAATGCTACACAATTTATTCTGAGCATGGATGTGTGCTATTATATTTTTTGCATATCTGGGTAATTGCAAATAATTTTTAAATTATGCTCCTATTTCTTAAAGAAACTTGAATCCTTCCTCAGTCATATCTAACTATAGGATATTGCTCCCTGATTAATAGCAGGAGGCACCTAGTTGCACAGTATGGTTTTCCTTTCAGAAAGTTCTTTTCTCCTCCATTTGTTAAAGTAGTCTTCTTTCACCAAGTTGAAGGTAATTCTTTACAGTGCATCTGCTTGTGTTACAGTCTGAAGGTTTTTCCTACCAGGTTGTGGTATAAATTTCAATTTTCATGTCTCACAAGCATATATCTTTGAATAATAGCTGCTGACATTCTATTTTTATATTGCGGTTTGCCAGCGGCCCATTGAGAATGTTCTTTGACGTGTGTTGGCCAGTCCTATATTATACAACTACACAAGCATGGGACAGTCTGTCTATATGAAGACATAACAAATGAATTGTTAATGAGTACGGACAGAGACTAGACAAGGTAAGAGTTAACGGCAACCTAAGAATAGAACATGCAACTGGGCAACCTTTACACTGAACAAAGGCCCGCCTGACATGATTGCATGAGGATTAGTTGACATAACAGGAAAGTACCACGCTGGTGCAAGACATGCCAGGGCAAGAGATGAGAGCTCGGGTACTTGCTGTTTAATAGCCTATACAGACAATTATTTATTGACACATCAGTCAATGAGGATAATATTCTCCACTGTGGTACTTAATGCTGCTAGGGCTTAGGGGAAAGGAACATACTGATAGGAGTGTTCTTGTTTACTTCTGTGAATTTATTATGACAGAATAATGATGTAAGAACAGAAGAAGGGAGAGTACTCATACATTGTCATACAAAGATGCCAAACTTCACCGGCAGTGGCGTGCCCAAACCCACACATTCTACTATATATAATGTTGCTGCCATTCTATGTCTCTGAGATCATATTTTAAGATAAAACCTTACTACTGTCAGTTGCGGTTTCTCAATATGGGGAAAATGGTGGTGGGGGGGGAGGGGTGTTATGGAATGATAGAGTAATGTGAATAGATTAACAACAACTGAGGCTGTCGTTCACGTGAAAGAGACTCTCTTTGGTCTCATGCAAATGCAAATCTCACTGCAACTGATAATTTGATTTGTGACTAAAGTGTATATACAGGTAGTCCAGCTGTGTTCTTGCTAGTTATGAACTGTGATTGAGATCATATTGAGATGGTGCAATGATTGAGTGACTGTAGATTGCTACATTGTCTCTATTTAAGTTGAGTCTCTTGTTAATCTCACTGTGGTGAGTGAGTACAACATAACATGTTTACATAGCCTGTGTTGATCATACAATGTTTAACTGTTGTTCTGTGGTCCAGTTGAGCCTAGTTGTCAACTAGCTAGAATGAATCCAGGGGACGAGTCATTCAGTCGGAGAGCACTCCAATTCGTTGCTATGCTGCGGGTAAAGAATCCATGGCAGCACATCTCCTAAGTGAATTATGATTATTAAAATAGCTAATGCCTAATGCCACAAAATGGATATAATCTCAATGTCTGTTTGTATGAATGGCTTCATATAAACTGGATAGTTACCTTGTTTAGAGTGTTCAAAGCTTCTTTGGCAGCCAACAATGCAGGCTCTGCCTTGGCTAAATCTCGTGAACAATCACTAGCCTTCTGTTCTACTTCCACTGCAATTATTGACACCTTCTCCTCCTCAACATCAGCTATAGCTTTTTCTGACATGACTTTTTCTGTCTCAGCACTAACTACTGTGATCAGTTCATTGGCCTCAGCATTCTTCGTAGCCAGTTCCACTTCTTGTGATGCCAACTTGGATTTTAAATCATCCACCTGTGAACAGAAATTAAAGAAACTATATGTTACCTTGAGAGAATTATAGAATTAGAACTCTGAAAATTGCAAATACAATATAGATGTCTGTGTATAGTAACTTTAGTAAACAATTTTATAGCATCTGAAAAGATGCATTAAATTCTAGACATTTGCTTTTCAAAAGTAACTTACAATCAAAACATATTCTACTTGTGCAGTCTAGCTAATATATCTGCAAACTTTATGAATATTTTAAATGTACTGTTTTCATAATATATTTTTAATGTGCTACTGTACTAATATGAGGTGCAGTAAACTTTAACAAAATTACACAATCTATGTTACTTTTTAAAATTATAAATAATTATAAACATGAATGGCTGTCTCACAAGTTTGCAGAAAAAGAATTCACAACAGTCAAAGCTAACATTTGTTGATGAACAATATATCTGGCCATTCATTATTGGTGAGAATTTACTAAATCAATGAAACGTCATAACCCACAAATAGCAAGACTATAAAAGAATGTAAAGTTAACGATAACTATATGAACTATGATATTATTATCAAGTACATTACTAATTCATAAGACTAATTAAAAACATTATTTGCATATTCTTTAGAGAACGTTGCAGTCAACCCCAGCATTTTTTGGTTGTTCATTATTTCTTGGCAAATTTGCGTTCAGTAGTTTGCCAATGCTTTCTGAATGACCGGCACTCATACCTTTGTATGGGAAACCAATGCAAGGCGGTCTGCTTCAAATCGACTGCAGCGGTGTTCGAACGTGGGATGCGGGATTATGAATTGCGTCCATAACCCCTTCACCACAGAACCAGCCATGAGACGAGTACCAGTATGAAACATACATGAAAATAAATAAAAGTATGAATTTAAATATAAAATATATAAACATAAATACCAGTATGAAACATACATGAACATAAATAAAAGTATGAATTTAAATATAAAATATATAAACATAAATACCAGTATGAAATATACATGAACATAAATAAAAGTATGAATTTAAATATAAAATATATAAACATAAATACCAGTATGAAACATACATGAACATAAATAAAAGTATGAATTTAAATATAAAATATATAAACATAAATACCAGTATGAAACATACATGAAAGTAAATACAAGTATGAATTTAAATATAAAATACATAAACATAAATACCAGTATGAAACATACATGAACATAAATACAAGTATGAATTTAAATATAAAATACATAAACATAAATACCAGTATGAAACATACATGAACATAAATAAAAGTATGAATTTAAATATAAAATATATAAACATAAATACCAGTATGAAACATACATGAACATAAATAAAAGTATGAATTTAAATATAAAATACATAAACATAAATACCAGTATGAAACATACATGAACATAAATAAAAGTATGAATTTAAATATAAAATATATAAACATAAATACCAGTATGAAACATACATGAAAGTAAATACAAGTATGAATTTAAATATAAAATATATAAACATAAATACCAGTATGAAACATACATGAACATAAATACAAGTATGAATTTAAATATAAAATACATAAACATAAATACCAGTATGAAACATACATGAACATAAATACAAGTATGAATTTAAATATAAAATACATAAACATAAATACCAGTATGAAACATACATGAACATAAATAAAAGTATGAATTTAAATATAAAATATATAAACATAAATACCAGTATGAAACATACATGAACATAAATAAAAGTATGAATTTAAATATAAAATACATAAACATAAATACCAGTATGAAACATACATGAACATAAATAAAAGTATGAATTTAAATATAAAATACATAAACATAAATACCAGTATGAAACATACATGAACATAAATAAAAGTATGAATTTCATCATCATCATCATCATCATCTTCCACTTCTGCCGTCAAGCGTCGTGGGGAGGAATAATTTGCGTTCCAGCGCCCGGTGGACGGCACTGGATAGTGTCATTCCGTGAGGTTGTACAATGTCTCTGATGTCGTCAATCCATTTTCTTCTTGGACGTCCTCGTGGTCTCGTCGCAGATGATCTTTGATGTAAGGCCAGTGATGGTAGTTGTTGATGGTGCATTCTAATGACATGGCCAAACCACTTGATCTTCTGTCTGTCAATAAATGTGGCACAAGGTGTTGATCCCACAGTCTGTCTGATAGTAGCATTTCTTACTCGGTCTCGGATTGTTAAGTTGGCAGCTCTCCTCAGGCATCTCATTTCGCAGGTGTTGATTTTGCGAAGGTGTAATTTGGATAAAGTCCAGGTTTGAGATTGGTAGCATAGGGTTGGTGTGAATATGCTGTTTATTATCTGTCGTTTTGCGGACATGGGTATGTTTGGATGTTTCAGTAAGGGTGATAGTTGATATGTAAGTGCACTAGCTTTTTGACATCTGATTTCAATTTCTCTGTCCAATCTGCCATCTTCTGTGATCATACTTCCAAGGTATTTGAATTCTTTAACTTGTTTCAGAGGTGTGTTATTTATCTGTATATTTAGTGGGCCTGGCGATCTGCTAACTTGCATTACTTCGGTTTTGGCTGTGTTTATACTCATATTGTATCTGCTGCAGGTTGAACTCAGATTAGTAATATGATTTTGTAGTCTGCCCTCATCACTGTAAAACAGGCACTGATCATCTGCAAATAGAAGTTCATTTATTCCCTGTGGGTCAGTTGTTTCATCTGGAGTAAAGAGTTCTAAATTTTCTGAATCTGGTCTGTCGAGACTTGCTACTTTGGAAATTCTGTCCATGTAGATATTGAATAGCAGGGGAGAGAGCACACATCCCTGCCTCACTCCTGTATTGACTGTGAACATATCTGATATACCTTCCTGTGTTCTTACTGCACTTTGGCTCGAGTGGTACATGGCTATGATGTTTTCTAGCAGTTGCCCTTCTATCCCATAGTCTTCAAGGATGGTCCATAATTTGTATCTGTCTACTCTATCAAAAGCCTTTTCCTGATCTACAAACACAATATTCTGCTGGTCACTATATTCAATAGTTTTTTCACAAATTTGTCTAAGTATAAATAATGCATCAGTGCAACTTTTACCTTTCCGAAAACCGAATTGTGCTTTGCTTAACTGTTGTTCAACTATTGGTCTAGCTCTATGTTCCAAAAGTTTTGCATACATTTTCCCTATATGGCTTAGGAGTGATATACCTCTGTATGTTTCGCACTCTCTCATATTGCCTTTCTTTTTCCATATTGGTACTATTATTGCCTGTTGCCAATCATCTGGGACTTTTCTTTCTTCCCATGCTATATTAAAAAGTCTTGTTAGCCATTTAACTCCTGTTTCCCCACAGGCCTGAATAGCTTCTGTGGTTATTCCATCTGGACCTGGTGATTTGTTCTTAGGACTTTTCTGTATAACTGCTTTGACTTCTGCAGGTATGAAATTTGGTTCTTGCTGTCCCTGGCGTTTAGGCACAACAGTGAGGTTTCCTATGTTATGTGTGGGGTTAAGTAGTTCTTGAAAGTATTCTGCCCATCTTGCTAGTCTTTGTTGTGGATTAAATATTGGTATACCTCTTTTGCTGTTTATGATGGTGGTTGGGTTGTAACATGCATCTCTGTTTCTCATTGTGGTGACACGTTTATAAAATTCTCTTGGGCAGTCTTTGCTAAGGGTCGCCATCTGTTCACCGTATATTCTCCAGGATTCATCTTTAGATGCTCTAATTGTTCGTTTGGCATTACGTCGTGCTATTCTATAAGTAATATAGTCCTGTTCAGATTTAGTTGTGATCCACTTTTTGAATGCTACCTTCTTTTTGAATATGCTATCTTTAACTTCGTTGTTCCACCAGGCTGTTCTTAATCTTTTGTCTTGCCCTACTTTCTTTGTTCCACATTTATTTTTCAGTGTGTCGAGCATGGCAGCCTTGAAACATGTCCATTCCTTATCTACGCTTGAGTGGTCATCAGGGATGTTCTTATGTAGGTTTTGGATTTCTTGATTGAATTCGTCTTTAACTGTAATTTCCTGCAGCCTCCTATAATTGATGACATGTGTTGTTACTTTTTTGTTTCTTATTCTCCTGTGTGGTGAAATCTTTTTTATTATGACTGGTTTGTGATCAGTATCAACATCTGTATTTGGGAGTGCTCTTGAATCTAATAGTAGCCTTCTGTCTGATTTCCTATGAAGTATGAATTTAAATATAAAATATATAAACATAAATACCAGTATGAAACATACATGAACATAAATAAAAGTATGAATTTAAATATAAAATACATAAACATAAATACCAGTATGAAACATACATGAACATAAATAAAAGTATGAATTTAAATATAAAATACATAAACATAAATACCAGTATGAAACATACATGAACATAAATACAAGTATGAATTTAAATATAAAATATATAAACATAAATACCAGTATGAAACATACATGAACATAAATACAAGTATGAATTTAAATATAAAATATATAAACATAAATACCAGTATGAAACATACATGAACATAAATAAAAGTATGAATTTAAATATAAAATATATAAACATAAATATGTAGTAAGAGTGTGAAATGTACACAGACATTAATCAAAAAGACATGAAAACAATGACCATACTTGTTGTGCAGTGCTGCGAAGTTTTTCTAATCCATTCTCCAGTCTAATAATGCTAGCTTGCAATTCTTCATGCTTGTTTGCAAGCAGGTTCTGGTACAGCTTGATCTGCTCCAAGAATGATTTGGGTGTAGTGTAATTATAACGATGCTCATTTCTCAAGTAAGAAGCACTTGCTTCATTGACTGATTTGTGCACAAAGGCCATGAATTGCGAAATAGAATCACGCATGTTTGGCTGCATGAGGTAACAAGACAGGCTGCAGTTAGTTATTTACATTATAAATAATAGCATACAACAATAAATACACAGACGCACACAGTGTCACCAACTTGATTGGTACAGGCATCAAACATCAACTTGTCTATGCAGTAAAGTCCACAACAGACATACTACTGTTCAAATTAATTTAATCCATAACCCCATAATGCATCACTAGGGTACCATGATGGAAGAATCATCACTCAGTGTAGACAAGAGATCTATATCCTTGCCGGTACCCACCTCGTCTTAATGTTTAATATAAATACTCCTGTGAGCAGATTTTAAGAAACAGATTATGCTAGATAGCTGTCTAGTTGGGCTACTCTTTGTGATTTTTAAATACCAAGGGATTTACAACATGTTTAATGGGCTTGATGGTCCTATTTATTTGCTTTTATCATATAAGGCCTGATGTCAGATTCATTACCCAAGAATCAGAGAAGGGAAATAGCATTCCATGTTTTTATTTTCCTCAAAACGTTTCAATCATTAGCAGTTAACTTTATACAGATCCTCAACAAGTCAGCTTTAATAGGCCACTTGATCCGAGCACAACAAATAAGTGTAAAAATAACCCAAAGCCATCTAATACTAATCTTGATTTCTTTCTTCAATCTCAATCATGAACTTCAAGCCCTCTAACCCTAGCCCAATAACTTTCTCCCAGATTTCTGCATAACCAAATGTATGTAAGTGCTCACTCTTAAACTTCTGGTATGCTGATGGCAAGTAGCGGGTTCAACCCTACACTAGTCAGTTGGACTAAAATGTTGACTTCTCATCTTTAACTTGGAGTCATAAATTAAAAGTACCTCAGAAGTTGGAAAGGGTTCTGATAGCAAGGCACTCTAGCAAATGGGAAAACTAGTCCACATTAAAAAACTGTGGACTATGCTTGAGTTCAAAGTTAGCGAGTGGGGACACATTTTCTCCCATCTCAACCACTAACTTCAAGCCTTCTAGCTCTAGCTCAATGACTTTCTCCCATCTCAACTACTAACATCAAGCCTTCTAACTCTTGTTCAATGACTTTCTCCCATCTCAACCACCAACTTCAAGTCTTCTAGCTCTAGCTCAATGACTTTCTCCCATCTCAACTACTAACATCAAGCCTTCTAGCTCTAGCTCAATGACTTTCTCCCATCTCAACCACTAACTTCAAGTCTTCTAGCTCTAGCTCAATGACTTTCTCCCATCTCAACTACTAACATCAAGCCTTCTAACTCTAGCTCAATGACTTTCTCCCATCTCAACCACTAACTTCAAGTCTTCTAGCTCTAGCTCAATGACTTTCTCCCATCTCAACTACTAACATCAAGCCTTCTAACTCTTGCTCAATGACTTTCTCCCATCTCAACCACTAACTTCAAGTCTTCTAGCTCTAGCTCAATGACTTTCTCCCATCTCAACTACTAACATCAAGCCTTCTAGCTCTAGCTCAATGACTTTCTCCCATCTCAACCACTAACTTCAAGTCTTCTAACTCTTGCTCAATGACTTTCTCCCGTCTCAACCACTAACTTCAAGTCTTCTAACTCTTGCTCAATGACTTTCTCCCATCTCAACCACTAAATTAAAGCCTTCTAGCTCTAGCTCAATGACTTTCTCCCATCTCAACCACTAACTTCAAGCCTTCTAACTCTTGCTCAATGACTTTCTCCCATCTCAACCACTAACTTCAAGTCTTCTAGCTCTAGCTCAATGACTTTCTCCCATCTCAACTACTAACTTCAAGTCTTCTAGCTCTAGCTCAATGACTTTCTCCCATCTCAACTACTAACATCAAGCCTTCTAGCTCTAGCTCAATGACTTTATCCCATCTCAACTACTAACATCAAGCCTTCTAACTCTTGCTCAATGACTTTCTCCCATCTCAACCACTAACTTCAAGTCTTCTAGCTCTAGCTCAATGACTTTCTCCCATCTCAACCACTAACTTCAAGTCTTCTAGCTCTAGCTCAATGACTTTCTCCCATCTCAACTACTAACTTCAAGTCTTCTAGCTCTAGCTCAATGACTTTCTCCCATCTCAACTACTAACATCAAGCCTTCTAACTCTTGCTCAATGACTTTCTCCCATCTCAACTACTAACATCAAGCCTTCTAACTCTTGCTCAATGACTTTCTCCCATCTCAACCACTAACTTCAAGTCTTCTAGCTCTAGCTCAATTACTTTCTCCCATCTCAACCACTAACTTCAAGTCTTCTAGCTCTAGCTCAATGACTTTCTCCCATCTCAACTACTAACATCAAGCCTTCTAACTCTAGCTCAATGACTTTCTCCCATCTCAACTACTAACATCAAGCCTTCTAACTCTTGCTCAATGACTTTCTCCCATCTCAACCACTAACTTCAAGTCTTCTAGCTCTAGCTCAATGACTTTCTCCCATCTCAACCACTAACTTCAAGTCTTCTAGCTCTAGCTCAATGACTTTCTCCCATCTCAACTACTAACATCAAGCCTTCTACCACTAACTTCAAGTCTTCTAGCTCTAGCTCAATGACTTTCTCCCATCTCAACCACTAACTTCAAGTCTTCTAACTCTTGCTCAATGACTTTCTCCCATCTCAACTACTAACATCAAGCCTTCTAACTCTTGCTCAATGACTTTCTCCCATCTCAACTACTAACATCAAGCCTTCTAACTCTTGCTCAATGACTTTCTCCCATCTCAACCACTAACTTCAAGTCTTCTAGCTCTAGCTCAATTACTTTCTCCCATCTCAACCACTAACTTCAAGTCTTCTAGCTCTAGCTCAATGACTTTCTCCCATCTCAACTACTAACATCAAGCCTTCTAACTCTAGCTCAATGACTTTCTCCCATCTCAACCACTAACTTCAAGCCTTCTAGCTCTAGCTCAATGACTTTCTCCCATCTCAACCACTAACTTCAAGTCTTCTAGCTCTAGCTCAATGACTTTCTCCCATCTCAACTACTAACATCAAGCCTTCTAACTCTTGCTCAATGACTTTCTCCCATCTCAACCACTAACTTCAAGTCTTCTAGCTCTAGCTCAATGACTTTCTCCCATCTCAACTACTAACATCAAGCCTTCTAGCTCTAGCTCAATGACTTTCTCCCATCTCAACCACTAACTTCAAGTCTTCTAACTCTTGCTCAATGACTTTCTCCCGTCTCAACCACTAACTTCAAGTCTTCTAACTCTTGCTCAATGACTTTCTCCCATCTCAACCACTAAATTAAAGCCTTCTAGCTCTAGCTCAATGACTTTCTCCCATCTCAACCACTAACTTCAAGCCTTCTAACTCTTGCTCAATGACTTTCTCCCATCTCAACCACTAACTTCAAGTCTTCTAGCTCTAGCTCAATGACTTTCTCCCATCTCAACTACTAACTTCAAGTCTTCTAGCTCTAGCTCAATGACTTTCTCCCATCTCAACTACTAACATCAAGCCTTCTAGCTCTAGCTCAATGACTTTATCCCATCTCAACTACTAACATCAAGCCTTCTAACTCTTGCTCAATGACTTTCTCCCATCTCAACCACTAACTTCAAGTCTTCTAGCTCTAGCTCAATGACTTTCTCCCATCTCAACCACTAACTTCAAGTCTTCTAGCTCTAGCTCAATGACTTTCTCCCATCTCAACTACTAACTTCAAGTCTTCTAGCTCTAGCTCAATGACTTTCTCCCATCTCAACTACTAACATCAAGCCTTCTAACTCTTGCTCAATGACTTTCTCCCATCTCAACTACTAACATCAAGCCTTCTAACTCTTGCTCAATGACTTTCTCCCATCTCAACCACTAA
This sequence comes from Cepaea hortensis, assembly GCA_963921405.1. NCBI lineage: Eukaryota > Metazoa > Mollusca > Gastropoda > Stylommatophora > Helicidae > Cepaea > Cepaea hortensis. The sequence goes on along the minus strand of OY992880.1, from coordinate 67,077,082 downwards.
CTTCAAGTCTTCTAGCTCTAGCTCAATGACTTTCTCCCATCTCAACCACTAACTTCAAGTCTTCTAGCTCTAGCTCAATGACTTTCTCCCATCTCAACTACTAACATCAAGCCTTCTACCACTAACTTCAAGTCTTCTAGCTCTAGCTCAATGACTTTCTCCCATCTCAACCACTAACTTCAAGTCTTCTAACTCTTGCTCAATGACTTTCTCCCATCTCAACTACTAACATCAAGCCTTCTAACTCTTGCTCAATGACTTTCTCCCATCTCAACTACTAACATCAAGCCTTCTAACTCTTGCTCAATGACTTTCTCCCATCTCAACCACTAACTTCAAGTCTTCTAGCTCTAGCTCAATTACTTTCTCCCATCTCAACCACTAACTTCAAGTCTTCTAGCTCTAGCTCAATGACTTTCTCCCATCTCAACTACTAACATCAAGCCTTCTAACTCTAGCTCAATGACTTTCTCCCATCTCAACCACTAACTTCAAGTCTTCTAGCTCTAGCTCAATGACTTTCTCCCATCTCAACTACTAACATCAAGCCTTCTAACTCTTGCTCAATGACTTTCTCCCATCTCAACCACTAACTTCAAGTCTTCTAGCTCTAGCTCAATGACTTTCTCCCATCTCAACCACTAACTTCAAGTCTTCTAGCTCTAGCTCAATGACTTTCTCCCATCTCAACTACTAACATCAAGCCTTCTACCACTAACTTCAAGTCTTCTAGCTCTAGCTCAATGACTTTCTCCCATCTCAACCACTAACTTCAAGCCTTCTAACTCTTGCTCAATGACTTTCTCCCATCTCAACCACTAACTTCAAGTCTTCTAGCTCTAGCTCAATGACTTTCTCCCATCTCAACTACTAACTTCAAGTCTTCTAGCTCTAGCTCAATGACTTTCTCCCATCTCAACTACTAACATCAAGCCTTCTAGCTCTAGCTCAATGACTTTATCCCATCTCAACTACTAACATCAAGCCTTCTAACTCTTGCTCAATGACTTTCTCCCATCTCAACCACTAACTTCAAGTCTTCTAGCTCTAGCTCAATGACTTTCTCCCATCTCAACTACTAACATCAAGCCTTCTAACTCTTGCTCAATGACTTTCTCCCATCTCAACCACTAACTTCAAGTCTTCTAGCTCTAGCTCAATGACTTTATCCCATCTCAACTACTAACATCAAGCCTTCTAACTCTAGCTCAATGACTTTCTCAGATCTCAACCACTGACTTCAAGCCCTCTAAAACTAAATCTCAATGACTTTCTCCCATCTCAACCACTAACTTCAAGCCTTCTAACTCTAGTCCAATGACTTTCTTCCATCCCAACCACTAACTTCAAGCCCTCTAACACTAAATCACAATGACTTTCTCCCATCTCACCCACTAACTTCAAGCCTTATATCACTAAATTTTATTGACTTTCTCACATCTCAACAATTAATGTGCTTTAATACCATAAAATGACAATGCATAGCACAGAAAATACACTCATACAAACACTTCACAACCCTTTATGACAACTACTATTTCCTTTCTTTTTCCCAATAAAAAATATTCAGTAGCTTAGTATTTAATATTAGACATGTAATAAGATAACTTGTAAGCAACATGTGAAGTTATGCATTTGATTGTTAGCTCTCACTGCTTATCGTCTATCCATCCATCCATCACGTGCCATGTCGATAAGCATGGGCGGTCATGTTCTGCCATCTCACTCGATCACCAGAGTCGTGGATCAGCTACATGTTCCTGTCTCGACCATGCCTCGTGGCCAAGTCATCCAGGTATTTACTTCTCGGTCTTCCCATTGGTCTCTTCCCTTCGATTTTACCAGTCGTCACCAAGTTCTCCAAGTCATTTCTTCTCATAACATGCCCAAACAATTGTGACTGTCTACATCTAATGACTCTAATCAGTTTACAATCTTCATTTGTTTCTTGAAGGACTTGTTCATTGGTTTTTCTGTCGGTGCATGGTATTCTTTGCATTTTCCTCAGAAACAACATTTCCATAGCCATCAGCTGTTTTTCAGCTTAACTGTTTATTGTCCACGCTTCACATCCATACAAAAGTATAGGTTCTATGTAGCACTTCAACACTCTTTTTTTCATTTCAATTGATACCTTTTTATTGGTCAGTACGTTTTTCATCTTGCAAAAGGCTACCTTTGCAATGGCAATTTGTGTTCTAATCTCTTCAAGGCATCTCCCATCAGATGTTATTACTGTGCAGAAATAATTGTATCGATTCACTTGCTTAAGAATATGCCCATTTACTCGTATATCACATTATGGTATTTCCTTCTTCCCAGTGACGACCATAATCTTTGTCTTCTTAATATTCAGTTCTAACCCTAGTTGTTCACTGTGTGCAACAACCGCATCTACTAAATTTTGCAGGTCCTGTTCATTGTCTGCAATCAAGACTGAATCAACTGCAAATCTAATGTTATTGATGTATCGTCCCCCAATGTTGATTCCTTCCATATCTTCTATATTTCTGAAAATATTTTCACTGTACAGGGAAAAAAGATCTGGAGATATTACACATCCCTGTCTCACACCTCTTTTAATAGGCTGATACTGACCTACATCGTTATCAATTCTGATGGCGGCTTGTTGTTTCCAATATATGGTTTTTACAAGTCTAAGGTCATTTCCATTAATTTGTAGATCTTAAAGCATCCTTATCATGTCGACATGTCTCACTTTATCAAAAGCCTTTGTGTAGTCAATAAAGCAAAGATATAGATCTTTGTTTACTTCTATAGAACATTCAATTACTGTTCTCAGTATATACACAGCATTTACTATGCCCTTGCCTTCAACAAACCCACATTGTTCTTCTCCTATTTCGGGTTGTATTTTCTTCCTAACTCTTTGCATGATAACTCTCAGCAGAATCTTCGTGATGTGGCTCATTATACTCATTGTTCAATGTTGATCACATTCCAAGGCTCCTGATTTCTTCGGGATTGCAATAAATATAGAATTACATAATTCAGGAGGTATATCTCCAGTATCGTATATTGCGTTCAGCAGTCTGGTGACTTGGTCTATTTCATATTCTTCTACAGCATTGATTATTTCTATTGTGATGTTATCTGTACCCGGGGTCTTATCAGTTTTCATATGGTTAAGAGCATTCTGAACTTCCATCTTCAAAATTGATGGTCCTTCATTATTATTCCAATGATCATATTGTTCATCTCTTGTATCATCATAAAGGTCTTTCACATAATCTGACCACGCATATAAAATCTCATCTTTTTTCTATTATGATTTTGCCATCTTTGGTGTTTAGGGAACCCGTTGATGTGTGTATTATTTTGTTAGTGATGTCATTAATTTTTGTGTGCATTAATTTGGTATTCCGGGTGTTGTGTTGGTTTTCAATTTCCTTGCAATTTTCTTCAAGCCATGTTTCTTTTGCCTCTTTGCATAGCTTCCTAATTTTCCTGTGAATCTCTTTATATTTTTCCTTGTTATTTTTGTTATTTCTTCTTACTTCCATGAGTTTTAAGATGTCTTCTGCCATCCAATTCTTGCATCCTATTATCTTTATTTTTGGAATGGTTGTTTCTGCAGCTTGATTGACTGATTTCTTTAATATTTCCCATTGGTCACTGACATCTTGATATAATATTTCCATATCGGACAAAGCATCTTTACCTCTACCTTGAATTTATCTTTTATTTCCTCACTCTTCAGTGCCTGTAGATCAAATTTTGTGTTTCTTGGTGAATATTTGACTTTCTTTAATTTTATATGTAAATTGCTTAAGATTAATCTATGGTCGCTGTAGCAGTCTGCACTAGGTATAGTTTTTGCGACTTTTAAGGCATTTTGACATTTTCTGTTGATGAGAATGTAATAAATCTGATTTCTGATCTCATGATCAGGACTCCTCCATGTCCATAATCTCCTTGGGTGCTGTTGATTTAGGTGTTTCCAATGATAAAATCATGCTCTTTTGCCCACTGTACAAGTCTGTACCTCTTTCATTCTGTTCCCCTAGTCCATACTTGCCTACTATGCATCCATCCTGTTGATTTCCAACTTTGGCATTCAAGTCACCCATTATGATATTTACTTCAGAATTCCTGCATTTCTTGAAGGCTTTCTCTAAATCATTATAAAATTCATCAATGCTGTCATCACTACTGTCTGCTTTTGGTGCATAAACTTGTATGACATTGACATCAAAAGGTCTTCCACTCAACTTCACCAGTAACACTCTGTCTGATACAGTCCAATATCCTTTGATCGATTTTGCTCTCTGTATCCATTATAATTACTACTCCTCGCTGTTGTTTCTCTCCACCAGAATAGATTATTCTATATTCCTCAGATGTTTTAATACCCATTCCTGTCCATCGCGTCTCACATATACCTAACAGGTTCATATTTAATCTTCTCATTTCATTCTTAATGTTATCAAATTTTCCATCCCCACTCACAATTCTTACATTCCAAGTTTCTACTTTCAAAGTTGATATTCTTTTGCACTCAGTCACCTGATGACGGTCTGGAGTCACCTGGTGCACATTACTACCCCTACTGGGCGAGGCTGCTCCTATGGAGCACCCATTTACGTTGTTTCTCTGATTACCGATAAGACTGCAGTACATGATATTCTTGGCATCTGTAAAGAAGGTAGTTTGTCATTGCTTTCTTTCCTAGCAGTGACCATACTGGTCCTTGACCGTAGCCATTGTCTCTCCCCCCCCCCCCCCCCCCCCCAAAAAAAAGAGATCCTCTGCCTACCGTTGTGAAGCTGGAGACCATAACCTACAACTATCTGTTGGATTCTCTTCAATCTTCATCCACCACCTGCACCCATGGCTTCAGGTAACCCTGATCGGGGGGCTAAACAGGTACTCCACCTTGCCCAAGGGTGTCCCTTGTCTATATATTTACTATATTATTTTCAGCACGTTCTATTACAAGACAATTACATATCTCCACATTCTGTAGCAGGTTCTTACCTCCAATAGCTCATTTTCACTTAAGAATCTGCGACTGACTGAAATTAAGGCTTCCTCTGGCCACTCATGGAACCAGTCAATGCTGGTACAGTTGGTGACAGCTGGAAATTTGCGACTTCGAACCCGGAGAGTGTTACCAACAGGTGAAAAGCAGAGTACTACCTATGATGTGATATAAAATTATGTGCCAGTGTATTACTGTTAGTACAATAACAGTTTTACCTCAAACATTTACATGTACCTATTGAACCATAAGTAGCAATGGAAAGTAAAAACGGTAACATGTATAACATAATAAACAAGAAATGTGCAATATATATATATATATATATATATATATATATATATATATATATATATATATATATATATATATATATATATATATATATATATATATTCTTCTTCTTCAGCGTTCCGAGCCATTGAGGTTCTTTGCTGCAGATACAATCCGTCTCGATTTGTCTCTCTGGTTGACCTTCACTTGCCAGACGTTGATTCCAAGTGCTTGTAGATCTGTGTATATATATATTATCTCTCCACCATCTTCTTGGTCTACCTCGGGGTCTACGGTCATTTATTTCCTGAGTGTAAGCGAGTTTTGTTTCCCTATTGTCTTCCATCCTTTCTATATGCCCCAGCCATTGTAGTCTATTAGCCTTCATGATACCAGTGATTAGTGGGGACTTAGATCATAAATGTCTTTGTTACTTCTTCTTTTCCACTCTCCACTTTGTGTATCCCTAATGGGTCCAAAGATGCGTCTTAAAATTTTGTTCTCAAAGGTTTGTAACAAGGCTTTGTCTCCTTTCGTTGTACTTCAGGTTTCAGAGCCATACAGCACAACTGGTCTGATCAGTGTTTTGTATATTGTGATTTTAGTGTTACGAGATAGCGCATTTGATTTTAGTAGATGTTGTAGTGCATAGTATATCTTATTTCCAGAATTAATTCTAGTTTGTATTTCTTCCCTTATATATATATGAAAGGTAATAAAACAACAATAGTGCTGAGAAAAAGAAAACAATAAAATGGCATGATATCTTTCCATAAATGAAAGACTTTGTGGATTGTTACAGGTGGTTTTTGTTTTCTCAGAACATGACACTCAAAGTGGAAAATCAATTTTTAAAAATCGAATACACTAACAATATGAAACAATAAAAATCAGCTGATAAAATTTAAAAGTTGAAATAAAAACCACTGGTAGTTGATAGATAAAAGCTCAGTCTGCAAATCCTAAGAAACAAATGCATATCTTAATTTTGGCTGCTGACCAAGTGCATCAATATTTCATGAAGGAAACTAAGATTTTGTCTGCAACTGCGTGATACAAAACTTGCATGATTCAACAATAATTACAGATACCCCATTTTTAGTTTTCTGATATTTAGGCACGGCAGTCCGACAGTAAAATAATAAAATATTTGCTTTCTGATATGGTGAAGTTGGGTTCAGTCACAAATAAGGTACCCGAATGTCGTGACCAAACAAATCAAGTAGTCTATAAGGCTGTGTGGTGTAAGATTCTGGGGTTTTTATTTCCAACTTGTGCTACAGATGTTATGCAATGGTGTTTGTTCAACCAAAGCAGCATAGTGAAAAGCAGATAGACAGAAATAATGTATACTGAGTGTAGTTGACTTGAGACAAAACAACTAACATCACAGCTCTTGGGACATCCCCATATAAGCTTTGTCCTCATCTTCAACAGTCAGTGAAGAGTCCCAATTATAATGGTACCAGTTACAGTCTGATTATGTGTCCACCTGGCCTTTCCTAGGAGTACTGATTGTTGGTTAGATCCTCTGGTCACACCCCTGCCACTTCATTGTCTCTAGGATATGATGATATATCTATTCTTCCACATTAAATACATGTTCCCAAAGGGCCCTGATCACATGTGCCTTATCATGCACTAATACACCACCCAACGGTGCAGACCCAGCCAATCTGTCTGTCTACTCGTTTCCCACCACACCAGCTTGTCCTGGGGGAAGGACCCTACAGATGCTTTCTATCTTTGATGTTTGTTTTATTATTGAAGCATGTTATTCTGCATGAATCATGCCTATTTTCACCATTCTCAACATAACACTGTGAGTCTGTTACAATCACAACAATCCTGTTATATCTAATGATGTCACTATGCATTCCAATGCATGCTCAATCCTTCGATGCAGATGCATCCCTAAGGATTTCTGCTCACTGTTCCCATAAGGAGCTGGTTATGGCATCTCCTCTCTTTCCCTTAAAGGTGGCACTGACATACTTGACCAGGCTTCACTTTCAGTTCATATGCCCGGGCTAGTGTCAGAGTCTCGTCCGTATTAGCCAACTGAGTCTGTACTGCATTGATTATATCAGTCCTGTCCATGCTTCTTGCCATTTGTATAGGTGGATTATTTGTCAGCTGGCCTGCATGTTCATTACCTTTTACACTGACATGTCCTGGTCCATACATCGAGGTGAGTGAGGTGAAGGATGACTTCTGAATGTTATCTCTCCATTGGGAGTGGAGACTCCCATTTGTGATTTTTCTGTAGCATGTTCATATGATTACACCCAACATATAACAGAGAAAAACTGCAAGACATTACAGTCAAAGAGAAATTTACAGATGAAATAAAATGTAAACTTGAAACTCTGCAAAACCCTTTGGAGGAAAGCATTGACCAAACTTGGTTGAACATCAAGAATACAATTCAGTCTACAGCAGAAGAATGTCTCGGTGTGTTAACCACTCATAGAAAAAACAGATGGTTCAATCAAAAATGTGAAGAAGCAGTCATTAGGAAGAAGAATGCCAGACATGTATGGTTAAATGACATCAATAACATCCAAAAGGAAGAGCATTATAGAAATGAATGTAAAGAGGCTACAAAAATAGTCAGACAGCAGAAGCGAGAATATATGAGTAATATAATCAAAGATATGGAAACTAATCACCAGAAAAATGAATCCAGAAAATTTTTTAAAGAACTGAAGTCAATGAAACGAGGGCACCAACAAAACACATATGGTTTAAAAGACAAAAATGGGAATATGATAAATACCAATGAGGAAATGTGCAACACATGGAAAGAATATTTTATTGAATTACTAAATTGTGAAGCTCCAAGTAACATTTTCTCACAGGAAGAGGTTCTAACATGCGAACCACAAATTGAAGAACCTACATTTGAAGAAATCCTATATGTAATCACACGACTTAAAAACAATAAGGCAACTGGGACTGATGGAATTGCTGCTGAATTTATAAAGGCAGGTGGCCATGCATTACATCTAAAGCTATACGAACTAATAATAAAAATCTGGAGGACAGAAGAATTACCCCATGACTGGAAAGAGTCATTATTGATACCTATCTTTAAGAAAGGAGACAAGTTCCAATGTGGAAATTATAGAGGAATATCACTACTGTCCACAAGCTATAAGATACTATCCGCAGTATTACTAAATAGATTAAAACCATATTCAGAAGACATATTCAGAAGACATATTAGGTGACTACCAGGCGGGTTTTAGACAAAACAGATCAACAATAGATCAGATATTTATCTTACGACAAATAGCCGAGAAACATTGGGAATATAAAAGAGATCTCCATAACATTTTTGTGGATTTTAAAAAGGCTTATGATAGTGTCCATAGGAATAGTCTATGGAATGCTATGCAGGAATTTGGAATACCAAGGAAGTTAATCAACATGACCAGACTATGCATGGAAGATACTTATAATATAGTAACATATAAAGGCAGGAAATCAGACCCCTTCCAAATAACATCTGGCTTGAAACAGGGTGATGCACTATCGCCGCTACTCTTCAATCTGGCTCTAGAGAAAGTTGTAAGGAAGGTAAAGGAGGAATGTGATATTGGAGGAACATCCAAGCTGCTTGGTTATGCAGATGATATAGATATTATAGGGCAAAGTGAACAAAAGACATTGGAAATATTGACTCACTTAAAGGAAAAAGCCCAACAGATGGGGCTGGTTATCAACCAAGATAAGACAGAATATATGGTAATTTCAAGAGACGGAATGGCTAGAAACTCTGGCCACATACAAATAGATAATATGACCATTAAAAGAACGGAAACATACAAATACCTGGGTACGATCTTCAACTGCTCCAACATCATAAGGGAAGAAATACAAACTAGAATCAACTCTGGAAATAAGATATACTATGCACTACAACATCTACTAAAATCAAAGGCGCTATCTCGTAACACCAAAATCACAATATACAAAACACTGATCAGACCAGTTGTGCTGTATGGCTCTGAAACCTGGAGTACAACGAAAGGAGACGAAGCCTTGTTACAAACCTTTGAGAACAAAATTTTAAGACACATCTTTGGACCCATTAGGGATACACAAAGTGGAGAGTGGAAAAGAAGAAGTAACAAAGACATTTATGATCTGTTTAAGTCCCCGCTAATCACTGGTATCATGAAGGCTAATAGACTACAATGGCTGGGGCATATAGAAAGAATGGAAGATAATAGGGAAACAAAACTCGCTTACACTCAGGAAATAAATGACCGTAGACCCCGAGGTAGACCAAGAAGGCGGTGGAGAGATAATACATGTACAGACCTACAAGCACTTGGAATCAACGACTGGCAAGAGAAGGTCCACCAGAGAGACGAATGGAGACGGATTGTATTTGCAGCAAAGAACCTCAATGGCTCGGAACGCTGAAGAAGAAGAAGATGTTCATATGATTATCAGGTGTGTGACTTCTTGTTCTGCTGTCCATGCGAGTGCTCTGGAGGCAGCAGTTATCTCCATAGGCCTGATGTTGTTGTCTTGAATGTGCCACTATCCTCTGTAATTGTTCTCAATATATTTTGTGCTATGTAAGCCCAAAATGACCTTGAACCATGCTTCACTGACCCATCTGTGTAGATGATGATGTCTTCTGGATGTGAATCTTTTTTGACCAATTCCTTTATATCAGTGTCAACCATTGCAGGCAACTGTAATTGTCTGGATTAAAGTAATAATTGTCTGATTAGAAGAAGTTAAAGTAATAAATGTCTGGATTAAAAAAATAAAGTAATAATTGTCTGAACAGAAGAAATTAAAGCAATAATTGTCTGGATAGAAGAAGTAAAAGAAATAATTGTCTGGGCTAGAGTAATAAATGTCTGGAGTAGAGGAATATTGTCTGAATAGAAATGTTAAAGTAATAATTATATGGGTTAGAGTAGTAATTGGTGGATAGAAGAAGTTAAAGTAATAATTGTCTTAATAGAAGAAGTTAAAGTAATAATTGTTTGGGTTAGAGTAATAATTGGTGGATAGAAGACGTTAAAGTAATAATTGTCTGGATAGAAGAAGTTAAAGTAAAAAATGTCTGGATAGAAGTTAAAGTAATAATTGTGTGGGTTAGAGCAATAATTGGTGGAAAGAAGAAGTAATAATTGTCTGGATAGAAGAAGTTAAAGTAATAATTGTATGGGTTAGAGTAGTAATTGGTGGATAGAAGAAGTTGAAGTAATAATTGTTTGGATTAGAGTAGTACTTGGTGGATAGAAGAAGTTAAAGTAATAATTGTCTGGATAGAAGAAGTTAAAGTAATAATTGTCTGGGTAGAAGAAGTTAAAGTAATAATTGTCTGGACAGAAGAAGTTAAAATAATAATTGAATGAATAAAATATGTTAAAGCAATAATTGTCTAGATAGAAGAAGTTAAAGCAATAATTGTCTGGAAAGAAGAAGTTAAAGTAATAACTGTCTGGATAGAAGACGTTAAAGTAATAATTGTATGGGTGAGAGTAGTAATTGGTGGATAGAAGAAGTTAAAGTAATAATTGTATGGGTTAGAGTAGTAATTGGTGGATAGAAGAAGTTAAAGTAATAATTGTCTGGATAGAAGAAATTAAAGTAATATTGTATGAATAAAAGAATTTAAAGCAATAAATGTTTGGGTTGGAGTAATAATTGGTGGATAGAAGAAGTTAAAGTAATAATTGTCTGAATACAAGTTAAAGTAATAATTGTCTGGATAGAAGATGTTAAGGAAACAATTGTCTGAGTTAGAGTATTGGCTAACAACACAAAAGAGAAGCAAATGAATTGTATCCAAGTAATACAACTCACTTTCAAGTTTTTCCTAACTTTATCAATAAACAGGGACCAAGCATTTTCTCTAGTGTCGGGTATTCCTATCTGTTTGCATTCATTCAGCATTGAAGCCAGGATCTCCTCCACTTCATCCTCCCCAAACAAGCCAGGTATTTCTCCTGAAGCAAGCAGATCGTTTATTAAGACCAAAAACATCTCACTGGCCACCTGAGCATCTGACATCAGAAACACTACTCCGAGACCTGGGTTGATGAGAGCCAGAGAAGTCTGTTTTAAAACACTACTTAGTGTACTCAGCAAACAATGCAATACAATTCAGTGTATGTTTTCAATGACATACCAGCATACTAACTGCAGTTTCAATGTTAGGCCTTTGAAACCAAATAAAAGAATACATTTAAATTAGTGTAAAATGGTAAGCCACGGTAACTCACTTTCCATACTGATGGTCAGGGGTTCGATCAGCACTGGGGTGCATTTACATTTGTAAATAATTACCTGGGCTTCCAGGTTGACCCAGATTAAAATTGGTACCAGGAAACCTCTTGGGAATTAAAGATGGCTGAAATGATACTAGCCACATCACCCACGAGTGCTGACTGGTCTATAAAATGTGTCTAGCAACATTTGGCCAATGTGCCCTAAGGCGTGTAACAGGGACTTTTACTTTTTTTGTTTTCCATCCATCCATCATGTGCCATGCCGGTAAGCGTGGGCGGTCATGTTCTGCCATTTCACTCGATCACCAGAGTCGTGGATCAGCTCCGTGTTTCTGTCTCGACCATGCCACAAGGCCAAGCCATCCAGGTACTTGCTTCTAGGTCTTCCCCTTGGTCTGTTCCCCTCGATCTTACCAGTTGTCACCAAATTCTCCAATCCATTTCTTCTCATAACATGCCCAAAAAATTTTCACTGTCTACGTCTAATTTCTCTAATCAATTTACGATCTTCATTTGTTTCTTGAAGGACTTGTTCATTGGTTTTTCTGGCTGTCCAAGGTATTTTTTGCATTTTCCTCAGAAACCACATCTCTACAGCCATCAGATGTTTTTCAGCCTGACTGCTCATTGTCCACGCTTCACATCCATACAAAAGTACAGGTTCAATGTAGCATCTCAACACTCTTTTTCTCGTTTCAATTGACATCTTTTTATTGGTCAATATGTTTTTCATCTTGCTAAAGGCTACTTTTGCCATGGCGATTCTTGTTCTAATCTCTTCAAGGCATCTCCCATCAGATGTTATTACTGTTCCGAGATAATTGTACCTGCTCACTTGTTGAAGAATATTCCCATTTACTTGTATATTACATTGTGGTATTTCGTCCTTCCTAGTGACGATCATAATCTGTCTTTTTTGTTTTACTAAGTCTAAAATATTTTAGAAGGACAGAGGTGGGATGAAATCAGTTATAGAAGGGATTTGAAGATTTAAGTCAGCAACAGATGACATCAATGTCCACTAATAAATCATTCACTTTCACTTTGTGCTAAAATGCACCCATGATCCATACAGCCTAGCTTATTTATTCACATGTGTCACATGTTTTCTATTTGTCTTTAATTCATACATTCAGACTGTTTATATGTGGATTTCCTAACAGATCTACACCACCAGGTAATGCATTTTTTAACACAAAAGAAAATCAATTCATATGGTTACAACGAAAATATTCTCAGAAATGTAGAAGATATGAAAGGAATCGTCACTTGGGGATGTAACGTCAATAACATTAGATATGCGGATAATACAGTATTGATTTGCAGACAATGAGCAGGATCTGCAACAGTTAGTAGATACATTGTTGCACACAGTGAATAACTAGGGTTAGAATTAAATTGTAAGAAGACACAGGTTATGGTCATCACAAGGAAGAAGGAAACACCACAATGTAATATACAAGTAAATGGGAATATTCTTAAAAAAATGAATCAATACAATTATCTTGGAACAGTCATAACATCTGATGGGAGATATCTTGAAGATGTTAAAACAAGAATCACCATGGTAAAGGTAGCCTTTTGCAAGATGGAAAACATACTGACCAATAAAACGTTATTTGCAATGAGAAACAGAATATTGAAGTGCTACATAGAACCTGTACTTTTGTATGGATGTTAAGCATGGACAATGAGCAGACAGGTAGAAAAACATCTAATAGCTGTGTAAATGTGGTTTCTGAGGAAATTGTAAAGAATACCTTGGACAGACAGAAAATACTATGACAAAGTCCTACAAGAAGCAAATGAAAATCACAAACTAATTAGAGAAATTAGACGCAGACGGTCAAAACTTTTTTGGTCATGTTATGAGAAGAATTAAATTGGAGAACTTGGTGTCAGACTGGCAAGATTTAGGGGAAAATAGAAGAAGGGGAAGGCAGAGAAGTAAATACCTGTATAGCTCTACCACATGGTATGGTCAAGACAAGAATACAGAGCTGATCCACAGCACTAGTGGTCATGTGATGGCATTAAAAACAGCCTGGTCTTATCCAACAATATTAACTATCACATTATTCAATAGACTGAGGCTTAATCTATTCTATTTCTCAGTTCTGCTATTAAACATTACAACTTTAAGAAACATATAAATATATCACATATATGTATCCAACTATGTCCATGTATTTTGTGAAGAAAACCAAAGCAGACATTCTCTTCTTTTTCTGGCTTTCATCTCCCAATGGAACACAGACCCTCAACTAACTTCCCAGACTGGTTCATGATTGGTTGGATTTTGCAGCTTAAGTTTTCTATGGGATGAGGTAGTCAACCCCCCTCCTGCCCCTCCCCCTCTCAACCCCAAATCGCCTCATGCATAGTGGGCAACAGTGCTATTATTCTCTGCTTGCTTTACAAGCTACAGTATAACACATGACTGATGCAGACATACAAGTACAAACAAGTATGCATAGAACTCTACAAGTTGGAACATGAGTTCTTCTTTCTCTCGTTCACCTTCACATGTAAATATGAAAACATGCAAAGAAAGCAGCAGTCAACTTAAGCTTGTTGATACCCCATACAGTTTGACCTCAAATGGAGCGGGTGTAGGCCAAAATACGTTACTTTGTTTTGCATATGTTGGACGCTCCTGCAACACATGTTTAGCTGTCATTTTACATGTTCCACAATCACATTGATCAGTATCTTCTAACCTTAGCTGATTAAACATGTCACATTTCAGTCTGTTGTGGCCTGTCCAGAGTTTGAAGGTTGCCACTTATTTGGAACATGAGTTAAATGATCGAGTGCCTTGGGATGATAAATCATCTTATTCAAACTTTCTGTAACTGCCATGGGCTTATAAATCAAACTACAGTTGAAATATTACCATAGCAGTTTTTCCTATTCATCTTTTTATTCAATATACAATATGCATGCTACCATATTAACAACTGTTAAGTAATAATTGTGACACAGTAATTCTTCCCATTGTCCACCATCCATTTGTGTGTGGTCCACACCTACTTTTAGTTTGGCATTAAATCTGTTAATGAGTAAAGTATTGCTGGTGACAATGTATGTGACTACAGGAAGTACTGACCCTAACACAAGATTACCTTTATGTCCTGCTTTCTTGTATAAGCCATTTAAGTCAGCTTTCAGTTCTGTTATCCCATATTGTTTAGTCAATGTTATCTGAGATAGTGAAAACACAAGAGCAGAAAAGTATATTAAATACATGTTTATTCAATTCAATTCAACTTTATTTTAAAAGGGTTACAAATTCGGCACCCAGGCCCGTCTTACATTTGGCCCTTCCAATCACTCATCTTTCATTCATCAATAGTGCATGATACATTCACATAGGAAAATACATTGTCAAATGAATGTTGTAAACATAAACAATGCATATTACAATGTTATGAGACACATACCTCATCCACCCACATACATCCCCACACACCCAGACCTCACCCACCCACACACACACCTCAACCACCCACACATATCACCCACCCACACACACACCCTCCATCCACCCACCCACACACCCCCACCCCACACACACCCTCACCCAGTCATACACATCCCCCACCCTCACACACCCCCACACACACACCTACCCTAACACCCACCAACCCACCCTTCCATATTAACACACATCCCCCCACACACACACATTTCCCCACAAACACCCATTTCCCAGCCAACACACACCCACCCATATCCACACACCTCCAACCCCCCAGCCAAACACTCATCCCCCAACCACACGTCCCCGCACCCACACCACCCCCCACCAATCAACACACCCCGCACCCACCCACCAACACACTTCCTACCATCCACCCAGACACCCCCACCCATACACATCCCCCTTCCTACCCAGACATCCCTCACCTACTGGCACATCCCTCACTCACACCCGCATCTCAGACCCATATACATCCCCCACCCATACACACATCCCCACCCATACACACATCCCTCACCCGCCCATCCCCCACACACATCCTACACACACTCCCTCCACACATACACCCCCTACACACATACGTCCCCCACACTAACTTCCACACATCTAGACAAATACATGATGCCTCACATTATCACTTAAACTAGCATGAACAAACTCCCACACTTTACACACACATACATTGACGATTGTCGTGAGCTTTCTCACAAAATTGTAAAAAAAATTTTTAGAAAAAGTTGTACATATACATTGTGCAACGTAAAGAAAAATAGTGATGCAATTCAACTCTCTCTCTCTCTCATTCACACACTCTCTCTCTCTCTCTCTCTCTCTCTCTCTCACTAACTCTCTCGCTCTCTCACATTCACTTACTCTCTCACTCACTCTACAGTAATGTACATGTGTTCATATTAAACATGATGCAATCAAGTGGCATTCAAAATGATATGAAAAATTCGCCCATAAGCGGGCACTCTCCCACTGTTTATACTTCACCTCAACACCGCAAGGTACAAGAGGAACATGATGAGATGAGATGAGATGAAAAATTAGAATACACAAAAAATATGGAATAGCATGTTACATGACATGGGTGCACTCAGTTATCTCCCTTTTGTCTTACACAGACACACACACACACACTCACTCTCTCTCTCTCACACCCACTAACTCACTCACTCACTCACTGCAGTAATGTGCATGTGTTCATATTAAACATGATGCAATCAAGTGGCATTCAAAATAATATGAAGATGAAAATACATATAAAATATGTAATAGCATGTTACATGACATGCCTGTTACTTGACATGCTTGCGATCAACTCTCTCTGTTTCTCTCTCTCACACACACACACACACTCACAAACATGACTCACTAACACATCCATTCTCCCGCTGTCTCTCTCTCTCTCGCTCGCTCACTCTCTCTCTCTTTCTCTCATTCACTATTTCCCTCATTCACTCACTCTCTCCATCTTTCATTCACTTTTTCTCTCACTCACACACAGACGGACACACGCCCTCACGCTATCACTCAATGTTTCATTCGCTCTCTCTCTCTCACCCTTTCGCACTCACTCACACTCTCTTTTGCTCTATCTCACTCACTCACACACACTTTCTCTCTATCACTCATTCATTCACTGACACAGACTCATTCACTCTCTCACCCACTCATTCACCCATCACTCACTCACTTATTCACTCACTCTCTTTCTCACACAGTTCCTCACACACACACTCACTCGCTCTATCACTCTCATTTACCCCCACACTCACTCACTTGATCATTCACTCACTCACTCTTTCTCACACAATCCCTCACACATACACTCACTCACTATCTCAATCTCACTCTCTCACACATACACATAGGCATGAATGCATGCATGCCCACACTCCCTCAGTTGCTCTCACACATACACACACGCATGCATGCATGCATGGACAAACACATTCCCTCACCTTGTCTCACTCACTCAATCTTTTCCAAACACATGCATGCACATGTGCACACACATTCACTCTCTCTCTCTCCCCACTCCCCCCCCCCCTCTCCCTCTCTCTCTCACACACACGCACAAATAGTTTACAATTATACCAGTAGGTGAATTATGATGGCATATAGTCGGTGTGGATTAAGTGTTGAAAGAGTTTTTGGTTAAATGTGTAGGGGCTCATGGGAGTTTTCAGATCTGGAGGAAGGTAATTCCATAAGTGAGCACCAGAATAGGCAAAATATGTTTTGTATAAGTCCAATCTAGGCCTTCGAACATGTAATAAATGCAAGCGCTTGCTGTTCATCGCATTAGATTGGATCAAAGGTAGAAGATACTATGGGGTATTTTGAGATATAATTTTATTAACTAATTTGGCTTTGTTAAAAAGGAAGCGCTTTCGAAGTGGTAGAAGCCTGAGATTACTATAAATTATTATTTTTGACGTGCTTTACGTCAGAAACTAGACATGTAGCGCGGTTTTGTAGAGAACATAGTCGTTTCATATTAGATTTAGGGCAACCATCCCAGACAATAATCGAGATGTGATTGGACATATGATGTATAGAATATTTTTCGTGTGCTTTCGTCCAGGAAGTGCTGTATCTTAGCAAGTTGGTAAACTTTTTGTGCTATTTTCTTGGTAAGAACGTGGACATGAGAGCTCCAGTTTAAATGACTGTCAATTAATAGACCTAATGTTTTATGTTCATTTACATTAACTATAGGTAGTGTGTCCATGCAAAGTTCGAGCGGTGCCCCAGTTATGGCTAGTGTCTGTAGTTTTTGTCTGGTCGTTATTAGCATGGATTTGGTTTTGTCGATGTTAATTTGCATGCAGTTTTCATTGCTCCATCAAGTAAGATTATCAAGTTCTTTTTGTAAAGAATTTTCTAATTCACTACGGTTCTCTTGACTAGTATTTATAGTACAGTCGTCTGCAAATAGATCACAAGTTGTTTTGAGATATAAAGGAAGATCGTTAATATAAACTGCAAAAAGCAGCGGACCTAGTATTGAACCCTGAGGCACACCAATATTAAGCTGTGTGGGTCCTGATAGACAGTTGTTGAAGGACAAGACTTATTGTCTGTCGGATAGAAATGACGTAATTATGTTCACCATATTGGCACTTGTCTTCATTTGTTTTAATTTTCTAATTAAAATATCATGATCTACCATATCAATAGCTTTTTTAAAGTCTACAAACACCGCTCCACAAATGTTCCCATTGTTGATGTTAAAGTGCCAGTTATCGGTCATTTTTGTTAGAGCACTATGGCAAGAATATTTAGGTTGAAACCCAGATTGACTGTCAATTATTAGATCGTTGTTAATTAAATGGTGTAACGTGATTTTATGGATGTGTTTTTAGAGTGGCTTTGATAGCAATGAGATAGGTCTATAATTACCCAAGACGCTATTATCAATTGAACCATTTTTAAGTAGAGGATACACTTTAGCAATTTTAAATGCAGATGGAAAGTAGTTTTTGGCCAGGCACTGGTTGTATATGAACGTTAAGGACTCACTAATGACTGACACAGCACAACGAAGAATTCTATTACTGATACCATCTAAGACATGTGAATTTGTTGCTTTGAGGTTTAAGAAATATTTATATACTTCTGCAACAGACATTAAGGGAATCTCAGCGGGAATATTTCTGGTGCACTTCTCCTTACAAAATGATGTCAGTGAATTTAAATTATATGATGAATCTGGTATTGAAGACTTTAGATTCTCTATTTCTGATTGAAAGAACCAACTGAATTCATCGCATGTTATAGAATTTGGTATTGCTGATTCTGAAGGGCGTTTCTTATTAGTTAGCAAGTTACTAGCCTTCCATATATTTGTACTGTTTGTATTATCTACAATCAAATTTTTTAAGTGATCTTTTTTTTATCCTACGAATTTCATATTTAACTTTATTCCTTAGTCTACGGTAATTGATGAAGTCTTTATTTTTGTGTGCTGTATCTCGCTCTCTCATGATTTCAAGAACTTCACTAGTGACCTATGAGGATATATGTTGATTTTTTACTCCAACTTTTTTTAATGGCACGTGTTTATCGAACACATTGTAGACTGTCATCGTCCAGAAAGCTAATGCATTGTCCGGATCAGGAATTTGGTAAACATGATCAAGTGCTGCTTTTTTAAGTCTAGCAAAAATAAACCTTGGTTGAATGCTTTAAATTTTCTAAATTTGATACTTAAATGTTTATTTTTAGGAGATTTGAACCCAATTTTTGACCATGTACAACATACTGGGTAATGGTCACTGCCTGTACTAACAGGAACAGAACAATCAATAATATTATCTGGACAAGTAACATATATATAATCAATTATAGTTGAGGAGGTGTTAGTAACCCTTGTGGGACGGTTTATTAGTTGTTTGAAATTGTAAGATAGAATGACATCATCCCATGTCTGGTTGGATTTACTAATATCTATGTTGAAGTCACCTAGTATCATAACTTCTCTACCTGCTGTAAACACTCTATCCATCATTGTAGTGATTCCTATATAGGTATCCAATGAGAAACAGTTGTTGGCTGACTGGCTTCACCTCTAACTAAACACATTCTATCCCTACGGTCTTGAGATCACTTCTACTGGAACAGTTGAGGGAACTGGAAATCTTTGCAGCAATACCTGTCTCTAATTTTTTATTTACATCTTTCCGAATTACTTTAAACCCCTTAAGTGAGATTTCGGAGTCAGTTATTTTGTCGTTAAGACGACTTTCTGTGATTCCAAACACATGGAACTGTTTGGACAATACTACTGAGAGCTCAGGTAATTTGTTGAGCAGATGAAAGATGTTGAGATGGCCTATATATAGACCATTTTTGTTGAGCCACTGATCGTGATTGGCGAACATTACAAACTAAAAGGAAGATGTCGCTTGTGGTATAAAATTGCAGGGATTTTGAAACTTTATTTAGAAGTAGTTACGGCTGTTACAGGGGGTAGGAAAATGTCTTTGCTGGAGTGATATCATGAATGCTTGGTGTAGGGCTGCAGGATTTTACTGTATTAGCTGCTGAAGTTGACGGTTCCACTCATGGACGTGTAGATTACCATCCAGCGAGGGACTGCTATGAGTGTCACTGTAAGTGCCTACATTGGAAGCAGGCATCGGGGGCACAGCACCATTGTTTAACGGTGTCCCCTTTGACATAATAGGGGGAAACTGTTTTACGGGCAAGGTAGGAAACAAAGTATCATAGTTAGCAACATTGGGATTGGAGCTTGGGTTGCTATTCACGGCATTGTATTCCTGGGGTACAGGCAAGGGTGGTGTGGGAAGAGAAGGTGTGTTTTCTGAACACTGAGAGATGGCTGTTGCCGGAGGTGACGTTTGGTTTACTCCTGTAACTGGTGCTGGTTGTTGTGCACGTTCGGGATATTTTATGTTCTTCGCTAGAAAGCTACTTCCTAGCTAGGAACAATGTATTTGATCCCTGTATAGTTTTTTTCTTAGGAACCCCAGACGGTGACGTAAAGTACGGGGTGTTATTAATGAAATTCATGTTATTATTTTTACAAACTTTATTTAGCGTTACATTGGCAGCATCGGCAGTACGACGCTGGAACCCGTAACATGGTGGAATGATTGATCAAATAAACATAAGATGATTTAGGAAATTTATTGCACAAAAGCACATCCAATGTAGCTAGTTGTGAGGTGCTGATGATTTTATTATCCATTCTGTCATTGACACCAATATGGACTGTTGCTTTCCTAATTCTTTTGTTCACTTGGAATTTTCGCAGTGTAGCGGTCAGCCTATCAATGTCAGCGCCTGGCAGAGGGTAGATTGAAGTTGATTCACTGTCAGAAGATGACATGCAATCACTATAGATTCCCTTCAGCAGGAAGTCTCCAATGACGACATGTCTTGCACTGTGATGTATTGTTATTTCACGCTGTAGGCGTGTCCGCTTGGACTGTTGTTGCCACTGGTCACTGTAATTTTTCTTGTCTTCTTGTTTATTATAGCTTGCTTGCGTTGGTTGTTGATGCCCAGTAATGGTAACAACTGAGCTCTGTGATTCCTGGTCTGCTGCTGGAGATGACACTTAAAGCCTGAAACCTGTTGCTGATATGCACATCAATGGGGTAGATAGATGGTGTGCGTTCTACAGGTTTAGTAGTGGTTTTGTTGCTTGTAGAAACTGTCTGTATGTCATTATGCGACGAACATTCACTGGTAACACACGCATCTACAACACCATGGATACTTTCTGTTTGTGCACTTTTATTAAATGACTGTGCATGCTTTAGTTTCAAGGCATGTATGGATGTTTTAAAAGTTTCCTTCTCTTCTTTAAGGAGGCGGATTTCTTATCGAAGACGAGTGCTTTCTTTTTCAAACACAGCAATGATGTTAGTGGTGTTGCTGGTAATAAAATCTTTTAACCTCATCTCCAAAGCCTGAATCAGTTTACGACAATCATTGTGGCTCTGTGGTTTGGTCGAAGAAAGAGTGTTTGAAGGTGATGTGTTAGTTTGATCAGATTCAGCTGGTGAATTGTGTTGTTTGTCCAGCTGGGAATCAGTGTCTGATTGTTCACTAGACAACATGATTGAGGTTGGCGATGAAGATGATTGATTCAAGTCGCTGAGATGGCGTGCTCGCTAACTTTTTCCCCGTCTCATTTGTGTTTACATTTTCGCACCGCTTGGACACAGTTGATGATCGCAAGTTGGAGGACATTTTGGCAGTATAGGCAGCTCGATAAGGCAAGGAGTAAATAAAATTGCAGGCCTTTCTGAAGAGCGTGCATGGCGCTTATCTCTTGCCAATCACGCATGGTTAAGTCTCAAATTATCATGATTCGATAATTGGTAAAATTCAAAAATGGGTGCTCTTACCATTACATATCACAAAGAAACCCTCATTTCACTAAATAAACAGTCACATAAACTTGAAATGTTTAGTATGTAAATCCACTTTTAGAACGAACACAATGATATACGATGAATGTTTAAAACATTCAGTTCAGTTATGTTCCATAGAATGATCAGTACTTAGTTATGTCTAGATTTTCATACTTTAAATATGTATATTCTTGGTGAACTTGACTATGCTCTTCAAAAGGATTACTATAAAATCTAAGAACTATGCATCATCAAAGTATTATCTATTGCATGTATTTGATGGATTCAGGAAGTCTTTACTGTAATTCATAAGTAGCTATTTTTATTTCTTCCTTTGTTCTCCTCATGTCACATGGAAAGCTTATGCCCAAGGTGTCTGCATTGTCCTGTGTCCATCTTTGTCCTGGTCGTTCCCTGCCTCTTCTACCAGGCCAGGAACTATGCTGTCAGCATCCAGATAGGGGTTTATTATGAGTTAGACAGAATAGACAGATAATACATAAGGAGAACGGACACAACTAAACCCAGTCAAATGACTGAAGTTATTCAAAGTTTGTGACATTTTCACATGTCTTAGTTGTTAATGTGATCTTTGGTTGGAATGAGGTTTTGTCCATTGACATTATTTTATTAAGTTAAGTATTATTATTTTTTTTTGGTACACAACTTACACAAGGAAACTGTTCAGAAAGTGCTTCCTCACCTGTTGTGAAAAGCAACAACAGAGACAACAGACAAAGATGTGACACACTGTAGAGCCAAGGTAGCTTAGTGTACATGCTTAACACAGTAGTCAGGGGTTAGTCTTCAACTGAGGTTTTGTGGAATTTCTAGTGTGGTTTTCATTGTTAAAAATTTCAGCTACTCAGTGCAGAAAAAAGGATCAAATTAACTGATTCAATGTGCAGCATCTTTCAAGAAAATGCTGAACTGATCTGTGTATAATCTTTCAAAAAATGTTCATATTTAAGTATAATGCGTCATATTTTGTGGAACAAAATTCTCAATTGTTGTAGAGACTTTGACATGAATTCAGACAAAGCAACTAGTTTAAACAAAATCATGCCAATGTATATTTTAGGAGTTCAAACAAACACAATCTGTCTACATTCAGAGATCATTTTGTAAGCAAGTAAGTTACAACTACTTTCTAATTTAACACAATATGATTTACAATACAAGATGAAAACTCTATCTAGACTGACCTGAAACACATCCAGCCCACTAATGAAGGCAGCCAGACGGGAGAGTGACTGCTTGCCACTTCCTCCCACTCCAATTAAGAGAGCATTGCCTCTAGGTGACTCTAAAATCCTGTTAATTCGGCAGATATGGGACATAGCATCTTCAAAAAGAACCAAATTCATTGCTGCATTTAATTCATTGTAACTGTCCAGGGTATCCATTAGAATTTTGTTGATCTGAGGCCAACTCTGAATGAAGTCATAGCTGAGATCACCAACACCATGAGAAAAGTGGCAGCATATGCGGGGTTTTTCATTGATCAGGTCTTCTTTTTGATCCTAAAGTTCAATTATACCAAGAAAAGACACATTTCTACAACTCTGACATATGTTACATGAATTCAGTTCAGTAGAAATGAATTGTTCCTTTTTTAATAATAACTAATGCATTATAATATCATAAAAGTGTGTTGGAGGTAGAGTGGCTTAGGTATATGGTGTCCACCTCTGATTGATGTAGACTGGGTAAAAGGATGTTATTGCTCTCCCCTGGTAGTAGATCAGGTGCCTAGCCTTCTCAGACACAGGCGTAACATTATGTGTATGTTGAATATATATGGCAGGTTGGTCTCTGGTACACAGGCATAACATTTTGTGTATGTTGAATATATATGGCATGTTGGTCTCTGGAGGCAAAAGAAGCATGGCTCGAGGAAAACTGCATAGAAATTGAAAAACAACACAACAGTAAAAATAGTAAAATACCAAACTAATGCACAAAAGAATTCAGGAGCTTAGTAATCAAAGAACAGGTACATCAGCAGGCTGCCTGAAGACGAAAGATGGAAAAAAATCATTATAGAAAAAGATCAGATTTTACATGTATGGTCAGATTCTGTGAAAAACCTTTATGATGATAATAGAGAAGAACAGTATGACATTCAAAATAATAATGAAGGACTATCAATTCTGAAGATGGAGGTTCAGAATGCTCTTAACTATATGAAAACTGGCAAGATCCCGGTTCAGACAGAATCACAACAAAAATGATTAATGCTTTAGAAGAATCTGGAATAGATAAAGTTACCAGACTGCTGAATACAATATATGATACTGGAGATATACCTCATGAATTATGTAATAATGTATTTATTGCAAAGAAATCAGGAGACTTGGAATGTGATCAACATTGAAAAATTAGTATAATGAGTCACATCATGAAGATTTTGCTAAGAATTATCATGCAAAGAGTTAGGAAGAAAATACAACCCAAAATAGGAGAAGAACAATGTGGGTTTGTAGAAGGCAAGGGTACAGTAAATGCTGCTGAGAACAGTAATTGAACGTTCTATAGTAAACAAAAATCTACACCTTTGCTTTATTGACTACACAAAGGCTTTCGATAAAGTGAGACACGTCGACATGATATGGATGCTTGAAGATCTGCAAATTGATGGAAAAGGCCTTAGACTTGTAAAACCCCGGGAAGGTTAACCCGGTCAACAAATGCCCGTAGAAGTCGGATGTGTCGGCCCAACGGCGCAAGAACGCAGCTCTGCTGTAAACAGGCACAACGCAGTCACATCCGGAAAAAAAATCCGGATGAACGCAGAAGAAGAAGACTTGTAAAAAACATATATTAGGAACAATAAGCAGCCATAAGAATCGATAATGAAGTAGGTCAATATCAGCCTATTAAGAGAAGTGTGAGACAGGGATGTGTAATGTCACCAGATCTTTTTTCCTTATACAATGAAAATATTTTCAGAAATATAGAAGATATGGAAGGAATCATCATTGGGGGAACAATACATCAATAACATTAGATATGCAGATGATACAGTCTTGATTGCAGACAATGAACAGGATCTGCAACATTTAGTAGATGCGGTTGTTGCACACAGTGAACAACTCAGGTTAGAAATGAATTGTAAGAAGACACAGATTGTCGTCGTCATTGCAACTGAATCAGTACAGTTATCTCGGAACAGTCATACATCTGATGGGAGATGCCTTGAAGAGATTAGAACAAGAATTGTCATTGCAATGGTAGCCTTTTGCAAGATGAAAAACATACTGACTAATAAAAAGATATCAACTGAAAAAAGAAAAAGAGTTTTGAAGAACCTATACTTTTGTATGGATGTGAAGTGTGGACAATGAGCAGACAAGCTGAAAAACAACAGATGGCTGTGGAAATGTGGTTTCTGAGGAAAATGCAAAGAATACCATGGACAGACAGAAAAACAAATAAACAAGTCCTTCACGAAACAAATGAAGTTCGTAAACTGATTAGAGACATTAGTCGCAGACAGTCAAAACTTTTTGGTCATGTTATGAGAAGAAATGACTTGGAGAACTTGGTGACAACTGGCAAGATCGAAGGGAAGAGACCAAGGGGAAGGCCGAGAAGTAACTACCTGGATGGCTTGGCCATGTGGCATGGTCGAGACAGGAACACGGAGCTGATCCACGACTCTGGTGATCAAGTGAGATGGCCAAACATGACCACCCACGCTTATCAGCATGGCACATGATGGATGGATAGATGGTCTCGGGTATACACACACTGAGACTCAGACACAGGCATAACATTGTGTGTATGTTGAATATATATGGCAGGTTGGTCTCTGGTACACAGGCATAACATTATGTGTATGATGAATATATTTGGCAGGTTGCTCTCTGGTACTGGGTACTGGGGGTCTGCAAGGTGTGGACTGCGCCTAGCCCTGCAGCCAGCAGGGTTAGGATCGGCTAGCTTCTCCTAGGAGGGGTGAAAAGTGAAAATTAGTAGCCTGCCGATGACCCGCAGACTACACAAGTCAACCCTACCTCCACGGTAGCAACTTAATGGATATAGAAAGTTTGACAGACAGACATATTTGCAGGTAACAACTTACTAGATGCTCAATGTTTGTCAAACGGTCAATTGTGCAGGTAACAATTACTGGATGCTGAAAGTTGTTCATATAAATATACAGGGGACATTGCAATAAATGACAGTTTAGTAACATCAGAGTAATGGTAAACAAATCATGTGTTGTCCTAACTCTAGTTCCTTTGGATTCAGATACCCAGTACCTGACATCCTAATATTCTGCATCATCTTACCTTATCTACTTATCACCTCATCTACCACTTAGATCTTCACCACTTTCATGGTTTCTGATTACGTTCTAGTGTATATAAGAGGTCAAGGTAGTTATGTCACCCCTGTTATTGTCAGATTCTTGACAATTATCATCAAATATGATCTCTTCTAATTATGATTCCTTCTTCTGAGCAATCTCAATTTTTTTGTTAAAAGAACTATGCATTCACTATTTTTCAGTGCTTGCCCAATTTTTCGTGAAGTAAGCAAACAAGATCTATTAGGTTTTCCACCGCTGGTAATAACAGTATTTTTGTCTCACTGAGAAAGCCACCTCCAGGCCGCAGTGACCGCCTCCACTTGCAGTCTCATGCTGGATGTTGTGTTTGAATATGATGCATTCTGCTATGCGGTGATCTCGCCCCTCCATCTAGCTGCGAAGCTCCATCCTTATCTCTCATCTCACTGATTAGCTCCATTTGTATATTTTCGGGAAGGAAATCATACTACTCGGAGACTTTAACATTGACACCAACAAATCCCGCACAATATGGGGAAATATAACTGCATCGTACAACTTCCAACAAATAGTAAAACAAGATACTAGAGTAACAAAATCATCTTCAGTTGAGTTGAGTTGAGTCAAGAACCGACATTACTGCACTCAGGACATTCCCATACGTGCTCCGTCCCCTCGTTCAACAGCCAGCGAAGAGTTATACTACTAATCGTTCCCACCGCTATCTGATTAAAAGTTCTCCTGGTCTTCCCTCTCAGTTTTGAGAATCTTCCAGAACCCCTGCCGATCCCCCACAATCTCATTCTTTCCACACATGGGTTCTCAATCTGTTCCTCCGCCTTCTCCACCTGGTCCCACAAGCGCACGACCACCTCCCCCTTGTCAATCATCTTCAACACTTATAGATCACATTTATGTAACTTGCTCAGACAACATCACAGAATGCACCGTACGCAATTGTGCAATGAGCAATCACTACCCAATATGCTGCACATGGTCTAAAAATGGAATTAAAACTCCTAAACATAAACTCATAACTGTAAAATATAGAAGCTACAAAACTTTCAGCCAAAATGCATTTTTACAGGACTTGCTCAGTTCACATCTAGACAATATTTATCAACTTCCAGACCCGGATGATGCTCTGGATTCCTGGATAAAGATCTTTATTGATGTGTTTGATAGACATGTGCCAATTAAGGAAGTTTGAGTAAAACATCACGTCAAACGCCTTGGATCACCCAGGAAATACTTGAAACATGAGAGACAGAGATAAAGCACATAAAAAGCGGGATCTCAGCACATACCATACTCTTAGAAACAAAGTTCAATATACCATATGAAGAAAAAAGAAAAATTACTTTAAGAACTTAGTAAAGGATAAAACAAATAGTAAGGATGTCATCATCAAGTGCCGTGTCGACTGGGTAGGCATTCATGACTCTCCACAGATCTCCGTTTTTGATTTTCTGGATCAACTCTGCCGTTGATACCCCTCCATGCCACCGTTCTATATAGCACCTCAGCACTCTCTTTCTTATATTCAATGATAGCGACTTATTGCATAAGATATTCTTCACTTTTTGAAATGCAGCCTTTGCTTGCCCTATTCTGCTCTTAATCTGTGTTGTGCATCCTCCATCTGATGTTATGATTGTCCCTAGATATTTAAAACTATCCACTTGGTGAAGAATTTTCCCTTCTATCTGTATTTCACATTTGGGTGTCACCTGTTTCTTTGATATCACCATTGTTACTGTTTTCTTGATATTCAAGGAGAGTCCTTTATTTGCACTCTCTGTTACTACAATGTCCAACAATTGTTGTAGATCTGTTGCATTATCCGCTATCAGTACTGTCATTTGCATAGCTTATATTATTTATATTATAACCTCCAAATAATATTCTTGTCTTTTCTTTGATCACTCTCATTGTTACTTCGCTATATAGAGGGAGAAGAGATCTGGTCACAAAACACATCCCTGTCTTACTCCCAACTTTATGTACTCATAATTTCCTTCTTTATTTCCCATTTTAACAGATTGCCTGCCGGAGACCGTCTGATAGACCCCGTAACCCAAACCTGACACCCGCGATCCACTTTAAAGATTTGTTATTATCGTGGTTTAAACTGAACCATTTCTCCATTCCAGTCCACCATTTTAGTGTCCCATTGAATTAAACTTCAGAACGAAAGAATTACCTTGCTTCCGTGTGCAGAATCACGCATGGCAAAGAAGATTACACATGAAAACACGATTCGAAATTGATTTTTGTGATTTGAAATTTTGTGACATTATTTTCTGGTGAAGGACCTCATATATTTTAACAAAATTACAGTTTTAAACAGTTTTATATTATAGTTATTGTGATGTAAACGACTTTGTGATAGATTCGAAAATGAACCTGTGCAGTATTGAGATATTTATGTAGAAGACGGTCATAAAATATAGAAAAAAATCTAACAGTCTAAGAACAACAACAATCTAACAACAATCTAAGAAAATGATGGTTTTTCCATTTTGTGTGAAAATGATGTACTTCATAATGTTATGATTTCATTGCGTTTTATTCGTGTTATGGAGCAGTTCTTGTGATATTCTAGAACCCAACTGGTGTTTGTAAAAAATTCACTAAATTTAACTGGATTAGCGGCTTCGGATATAAAATAACGCCTTGGTAAGTGAATTTTTTTCATAATTTTTAACACTTTAATTTCAATTGTTATTACTAAAACTCTCATTATTGTCATAATATTTGTAACCTATCAATTTATTATTAACACTGTCATGTTCCTTGTGCAATCCTCTTTAATTTTATATGTAATACAATAGATCTGCTACAATTTTAACCATTTTAAAAGCAAAATTGTGGTATACCCCTAGTTCAAATTTTCTGCCTTGAATCTCTGTTTGGGTATGACCACTTTTTTGTTTGGCAGGCAATCAGTTGTTCGGTTCCAGTAAATAGTTTTTATTATTCTGAGATATTTCCCATCAATGTTAATATCTTCCAACATTTTAATCAGTTCATCATGTTTTACTTTATCAAATGCCTTAGTATAATCTATGAAGTACAAATATATGTCTTTCTTTGTCTCTACTGATCTTTCTAATAGTGGTCATAATGTGTATATTGCATTGTTTGTACCTTTTCCTTCCACAAATCCATCCTGTTCTTCACCAATTTCCATTTTTATTTTCTTCCTTGTTCTTCTCATTATAATTCTGAGTAGAAGCTTAGTGACATGATTTATGAGGTTAATTGTACGAAAATCTTCGCATTCAATTGCTCCTGGTCTTTTTGGTACAACTATAAATACAGATTTCAACATATGCCATTACTTCTAATTCTTCTATTGTGATTTCATCTAGCCCAGCTGATTTTCCTTTCTTCATATGCTTATAGTGTCATCAACTTATTTTAGAATAGGTGGACCTTCTGTTAATTCTGCCCTTTCTCCATCATAAAGAAATATGGAAGGCAATTAACACCTTGACAAACAAGTATAACTGCTCAAATTTATTACCATCAAATCCTATTTCACGCCACCACTTCAGTAATCTTTTTTTTTTCAAACTGACATAGATCAGTTGAAGGCTTCAATACCAAATTCTCCTTGCAACTTATCTTTACTGTCATCGTTTTGCGAAAACAGATGCTCCTGGGATATTCTTTCTGACATACTGCTAATGACAGTCACTGAAGTACTTACCTCAGTAACCTAAAAAACATAAACTCATCTGGGTTAGATGGAATCAGCAATCGGATTCTCCGTTGTGCTGCGCCAGTGATCTGTGTATCACTAACCTATGTATATAATCAGTGTATCACCAAAGGTCACTTTCCATCAGCTCGCAAAATCGCTAAAGTGTATCCTTTTCTTAAATCTGGTTCAATGGACAATGGTCTCCCGAACAATTATAGACCCATTTCTTTACAATCATCCCTATCTAAACCACTAGAAAAACACATCCATTAAGTAACATTACAGTATTTAGATCGCAACAAGCTTATAGTTGACAGTCAATCAGGATTTTGACCAAAATATTCTTGCCATACGGCCCTAACAAACATGATAGAAAATTGGCACCAGAATATATATAACAACAATCTATGTGGAGCTGTGTTTATCGATTTCAGGAAAGCATTTGATATGATAGACCAGTGGTTCTCAACCGGTGGGGAATTCCCCCCAGGGGGACATTTTAGGGTTTCCAGGGGGGGGGGGGGGGGGGGGGGGGGGAATTAAGATTATTTCAAGATCGCGTTAATACAAGAACTGATTACTTTTAATTGTTTTTCCCTTTATACTGTACGATTCTGTACGTCTCACCCTTCTAAAATTCAATTTGTAAAGTAAGTAGACCCACAAATCATGTTTTATGTGGACGTCTAGACTTGTTTTAGTATGTGCTATTAAATTTAGCTTCCATTATTACGTATACTGTGTAGGGGCGGGGCGGGATTTTTAGGTAGGATATACGAAAGGGGGGAATGACGTTCTGAAAATATGGTGAAGGGGGGGGGGGGGGGCACGGGCCAAATTTTTAGGTAGGAAATACGAAAGTGGGGAATGACGTTCTGAAAATATGGTGAAGGGGGGCACGGGCCAAAAAAGGTTGAGAACCACTGTGATAGACCATGTCATTTTAATTTTAAAAAACTAGAGACAATGAAAATTGGCCCTAATGTAGTGACACTAATAACATCTTTTCTGTCAAACAGAAAGCAAGTAATATCATACAATAAATCTCTGCCCCAAACCACTACCTTCAATACTGGAGTACCACAAGGCTCTATTCTTGGCCCTCTATTATTTGCCATATATATTAATGATCTACTTTGCATCTTTCGTCGTCCTGCAATCAATTTCATTTCAAGCACCAAGCAACTTTACTCACTCAAGAAACGGGCCATGAGTTTAATTTATAGCAAACATTTAACTGACAATCCTAGCCTGCATAAACGCCTTCAGTTACTACCACTCCTCAAGTGCATGCTTTTCAATAAGGCCAAACTAATTCACAAAATCCTACATCGGAATGCCCCAAATTACCTTTGGCCATTGCTTAAATACAATGCTAGACACAATAAAAGATTAAATAGGTTACACATTCCGAAGCCTAGGAAAGACTTATACAAAACAAGCTTAATGTACTCTGCAGCTCAGCTGGGGAACAATCTTCCACAAGAAATCAAAGACATCACCAATTCCTATACATATAATCGCAAATTATTCGAACAATTTCTCAGTACAGATTACCTTCCCCCTTAATAATAGAAATAATAATAATAATAAAACCCTAGTATAACAGCCAGTCCCCTTTTGGTAGGCCAGTATATTCCACATAGCTAATAACAAGTGCCACACCAGTCATTACTACTACTGAATCGTGTAGTATTGATTTTTCATTTTACCATGCCTTTATAATGCATATCTTTTATATTGTTGCTGTTTTCAGTTAGCCTTGAATGATGTGTGAATGATATACTGTCAAAATGTCATTTACTGCCAATATAGTACATTGCGGTGTATGGCAGAGGGGTCTTTGAGCCTGAGGAATTAAGGCCGCCCGGCTAGTGCAGTCACCGCGAACTGTGCAGATTAGGATTTTCCTTTTGCCCCCGACAGAAAAAATTCCACACCTTATCGAGGGATCGAACCCGGGTCTCCCGAATGAGAGTCCGGCATTCTAGCCACTTGGCCAGCCGCTCCTCTGTGAATGATATAATGTATGAAAAAGAGTGATAGAAGGGCAGAATGTTAGACGGGCCTGTGTGCCCAATTCTTAACCCTTTGAAAATAAAGTTTGTTTGTTTGCTTGTTTGTTTGTTATACTATTAAAACATTCTCCCAAGAGATATTCTGTGTCGGTTGCCTTATTTCCAATCTGCACTTTCATTGCAAGAACTATTTACAATCATGAATGAATTCACACACTTGTCTGTAAGTCAAAACTACTTCCTACACAATGAAAAGCCAAACCTCAAAGTTCTTCTTGGTGATCTCAATTTGAAACTTGTCATACATTTCAATATCATTTTCATCTACTAGCTTGTCTTTGTAGACTCTTTCTGCCTCATGGAAGTAAAGTCTGACCAAGTGAACTATTGATTTGCAACATTCAGCATTTGCAAACAGCATACCCTGTTGATAACAAGCAAGCAAGCACATGTTATTACCATTTATCACCTTTGATTCACTAGTTCATCAATTTAAAATAACATTTCTGATTTAGAATGTCTTGAAACTTGCAGTAGTATTTGTGAAAGTATAGATCAGAGACTGTGCATCAACAAGGTCTAGACCGGATATCTTCATAATTTACACATGAAAATTTTGACAGAGTAACATGGTAGATTTATTGTAAGCAACAACTATTGTAGAAGAAGTATAACATATTTATATATACATGTTTTTTTTGGGTTAAAATACTGAGGAGCCACGGTGCTATAATGGACTCATATAGTATGCTTCGAAAAGTAGAAACTGGCATGTTCTGGTTGGAATGGCTAGCATTGCTCAACAGGACAGAGACTGTGAGCATGTCAAGGATTTTCAGACAAGGACATGCAGGTGTGCGGGCCAATGAACAGGCTGATAGATTAGCTGTTGATGCCCATCTGTGTGGAGAATTATCTTATGATGAAGGTGATGTGGTGAAGGCTAGCTGGAATCAGGTGGAGAGTGCAGCTAAACAGACGGAGACTCCATATGTAGACAGACAGGCTCAGAATGGATCGAACAGAGGGTCTGGATGATACTTAATGCATAGAGGAAAAGCCAATTGGACTTTCAATCAATTATTACTGGAATATCTGCATGGGAACTCTTCAGTGACTTGTGATGAGAGAAGTGGAGCAAGTGTAGGAATGTTTCGAGTGCAGTGATGTTGATTCTTAAATTCAGCTTTCATTGATGGACAATCAGTATGCACACTTTTTGACTTCTGCTGGAGGAGACCAAGTCAAGTGTCCCCAGTTCAGTGACACTGATTCTTCATCGCAATCATAAATAACAATGGATTTACTCATTCATGAAGCTCTTCCCACTGGTTAAACATTAAACACTGATATGTTGATGAAATGAAGACATGAATATAATGACCGAGTCAGGATGTGCCCAACAAAAGGATCAATTTGACAAATGCTTTTCTTCAACATTTCCAAATTTCTTTCCCCTGTAGTTTTGGTTAGATAGCTGAACTGATGTCCTTTGTTGATTCTGTGGTACTTTTCTATACATTGTTCATCAAGTCTGTATATTTTCTGCCCACAAATAGTGTGCATAAATGTTTTCATGGAATAGATAGTAGACTTTGCTCTGAGTTGGGGAAGGACAAATCAGCAAGGAAAGAAACTGATTACACTGCTTGCTAAGGCAATGAACAAAAACAAAACCCATTTACATTAAATTCTGAGAAAATCATATCTGTAGAAAAGTATCTGCTGTGGGGTTACATTTTGAAATCAAGCTTGTACAATGTTGGTGATTAGTTAAAATCAACATCATGGCACTCAGGACATGCTTATAGGCACTCCATCTTCCTCAGCAGATAACTATGTATGTGGACCTAAACTGACTACCTCGCAATCTGGCTGGAGACATTTCTAACATCCATGGAATCAACATGTAACACTAGTTCCAGTTTGCATTTGATATTCCTTTAGTTTGCACACTGTGGTCTCACTGCATGATGTTACACCATGCTCCTGTCCACCCTTGGGGTTCTATCTATAAAACACACTTTAAAACAGTACGTGTAGCTGATGACTGCCTGTTCTGATCCTCTCTCCCATCTGAATGATTTGGGATAAATCATTGTAAGAGACTGGTAAGCTCTTGGTAGTGTCACAATCCATCTTGAAGAGGGTTGATAGTTTGACTAATAGACTACAATGGCTGGGGCATATAGAAAGAATGGAAGACAATAGGGAAACAAAACTCGCTTACACTCAGGAAATAAATTACCATAGACCCCGAGGTAGACCAAGAAGACGGTGGAAAGATAATATATATACAGACCTACAAGCACTTGGAATCAACGACTGGCAGGAGAAGGTCAACTAGAGAGACGAATGGAGACGGATTGTATCTGCAGCAAAGAACCTCAATGGCTCGGAACGCTGAGGAAGAAGAAGATTCACCAACAGGATTAGTCTCAATAAAAAGACAAAGGAGATGACAGCCTATTTGTTTATATTTTAAAACTTGTGTTGGAGAGAACTTTAAGATGATAGAACGTATAGAACTGCATGTTAATGTTTTATATTTTCAATCTTAAATGGTCCGAGAAATTAAAGACAGAAGTGAGACAAAACATTCAGTTTGGTTAACTGTTCAAACTGTAGTAGCTTGCCCCTTTATTATACCAAATTATAACAAACATGTAATAAAAAAGAAAGCATATTCTCTCTTATATTACCTGAAAAATGTTGGACATGTCTCTCAAATTAAAAATGTAGTGAAACTTGATGGCTGTGGGTAAAAAGCTGGACATCATTTTTGCCTGAAATGCAATTGCTCCTTGGACTACGTTGTTGCAGTAACGCTGGACAATATTGTTAAAATTATTTAATTGCATATGTTGACCAAGAATGTTGGTGTAAATTGCTGCCAGTGTGTCTTTGGTTGGCAGACTCAAGGCAAACACACAGAAATGGCGCTGAGGAGACAAAAACACTAAAATATAGTTGTAGAAAAAAATAATGTGAAGTACTTACCAGTACAACAAATTGTTCACATTTGGTTGATATTGTCTTAATATTTTAATAAAAACGGATATCGAAATAGGGCAATACCAGCCAATCAAGAGAGATTTGCAATAGGAATGTGTATTGTCTAGAACAGTGGTTCTCAACCTTTTTTGGCCCATGCACCCCTTCACCATATGTTCAGAATGTCATTCCCCCCTTTCGTATTTCCTCCCTATAAATTCCCACTCCCCCACCCTCGCCCCTACACAGTATATGTAAAAATGGAAGCTAAATTTAATAACACATACTAGAAAAAGCCTAGACGTATACATAAAATGTGATTTGCGGGTCTACTTATGTTATAAAACGAATTTCAGAAGGCCGAGAAGTACAGAACCATAAAGTATGGAGGGAAAAACAATATCAAGTAATCAGTTCTTGAAATAATCGTAATTCTCCCCCCCCCCCCCCCCCCTCCCCAGAAACCTTAAAATTCCCCCTGGGGGGGGGGGGAGAGGGGAGATTCCCCACCGGTTGAGAACCACTGGTCTAGAGACCTGTTTTTCTAAATAGCGACAAAATTCATAGAAATGTAAAAGACATGAGAGGAATCATCATTGAAGGACAAAACATCAACAATACGAGGGGGTTTCAAGCGAAAACCTTAAATGTTTTTTTTGTGTGAATATATTCTGAAAAAAGTAAAGAACAAATATCTAATTTATTTATGTAATAACCACAGTTTCAATGCAAGTCTTCCAGTGCCAAAAAAGTGCTTCAATTCCTGTAGAAAAATCGACTCTGGGGGGTCGCTACTCGGTGTACCTGGCCCGGTCATGAACAGTCTGTCACAGAAGTCATGCTGTTTTGAAACTTCCTACTCCACACATACACTTGCTGGACTTACAGGCATGCATCACCATTCTGGACCTTCATTTGCCAATGAATTTCTATAGGTTTGACAGCTTCATTTATCAAAAAATGGACAACAAACTGCTGCTATTTGGTGCATGTCAAAAGTGGGGTGACCATCTTTAAACTGTCCTTATGATGTCACCGTATTCATCTGCACCATGATGTCATGTGCTTTAACACTCTTGACATACTTAACAACCATATTGACAGGTTAAAAGACAATGGCATGGTTATTGTAATTTCTATCACAATTTTAAGGTTTTTATTTAAAGCCCCATCATATGTAGATGATACAGTACTGACTGCAGACAATGAATGATCTGCAGCATTTAGTAGATGCTGTTATAGTATAACGTGAGAGACTAGGGCTACAATTAAATTATAAGAAAATGAATAATGATCATCTCCAAGAAGAAAGAAATACCAACCAACATACCATTTAACATCCAACAAGTAAATAGGAAAATTCTTCCACAAGTGAATTGGTACAACTAGCTTGGAACAGTCATAAAAACAATGGAAAACACCTTGTAGAGATTAGAACAAAATTCATTATAGCAAGAGTAGCTTTTTGCAATATAGAAAATATACTCACCAATTAAAAAAAAACTGTCAAATGTTGTGAGAAAAAGAGAGTTAAAAGTGTCAATATAGAAACTTTTCTGTTGTATGCATGTGAAACATGGATAATCAGCACACAAGCTGAGAAACGACTAATGACAGTAGAAATGTAGTTTCTGAGGAAAATACATAGAATACCATGGATGGACAGGAAAACAAATGAGCCAAATAGAGAAGAAAACTGTAAATGCATTAGAGAAATTAGAAGTAGACTGTCAATATTTTTTGTTACATTTAAAGTAAACTAGAAAACTTAGTGATAACTGGGGAAATTCATAGGAAAAGAGCAAGGAAAGAACAAAGAGATAAATACTGGGATGGCCTGGTCACATGGTATAATTAGGATGAGAATACAGGCCTGACCAGAGACTAGTGATTGTGTGAGATGGAGAACCATGCTGGCCCTTGATATCAACATTTCACATGATTATGATAGCATTTTTCAAGCTGTTCATATTATTGTTATAAAATATTTTTATTTCAACACAATTCATAACAGTTTACTAACACACTGACTGTTCAGTGATGACTTTACTAAAGGTTAGTTTTTCTAACAGACTCATTATAAAGCGAATACTTTGCCGGCTCCGTGGCGAAGGTGTAACGAACGTAGTTCATAATCCCGCATTAGGAATACTGCTGCAGGTGATCTGGCAGCTGACTGATTTGTGTTTTTTTTTTAATGAAAAGGTATGGTTGCCGGTTGTTCAGAAAGCAATGGCAAACTTGTTCCGGAAGCACAAACAGCCAAAAAATGCTGGGTTGACTGCTACTTCCTGTAAAGGATATGCAACTAACTAACTTTGCTTTGTTAAGCATGGTTAAGTGCATCCTCCAGTTTAAGCAGGTTTGTCTTCTATAGTCTTTTGAATTACCCCAGCCTTCCTGCAAGAGAGCAGATTTAAGTCTCATTTTGTCTGGTCCCTAAACCTTGACCTGCCCAACAAAGGAAACCACCAGTAGCAACACTACCATCGTCATAACTGTTAAGGTCATTGGAACACAGAAGCTCCCTTATCACTTCATGGCGGAGACATGGAAGTAAAGGCTCATTCAATAGTAAGAACACAATAATATATCAATGTATATATTGTCATGATGAAATCACTGTGAAAAGTGAGTAAGTAATCTATAAGGAGCGTTCATGTGAAATCCGTTCATGCCGCACCACGCGTAATTGCAAACGTTGAACATGATCATGTCATAGTCATGTGATAAGTACTGACCAATGAATAAAAGAGCACGTGCTTATCGTCCCATGATGCATAGGTTCTGTTTCTGACCATTGAGAAAGTGGCCGGGTCGATCCAAAATCCGCCCAAAGAAGCTCAAAGAGCGGTGATTCAGGTTCTTTCATTTGAAGTATGTCGACCAGTGGACATTCATAGAAGAATGCAGGCAGCATAAAGTAACAAATGTGTGTCGAAGACAACAATGACAGACTGGGCACGAATGTTTCAGAAAGGACGTTAGTTCACGACAGATCTTCGACGACCTGGTCAAGCGCATATTGTTTAACCCTTTACAGGGCACATCGTCCGATTCCGGCCGGTGTGATAAAACGCTCATAGCGTCCGATTCCGGCTTTGAATACTAGTCATTTTAAAAACGCTATCTCGCGAATTTCCGAGACTTCCTGTTCCTTTCTACCAGTCTTGCTGATAGAGTGAAAGCGTGGGTAACGTTTGCAAGTGTTTTCATTAAATTTGATCAGATTGTTCATTAGTTTTCGGGATTTTTGTGCGTTGTTAATGAAAATGGATTTCCTCAATTCTTCAAGCGATAGCGGCGAGTTCGAAGGGTTCAATTTAAGTGACATTGAAACGCACGAAAGTGACGATGAATCGGAGTTAGATCTCAGTGATATCAGCGTGTGTAGCGTGCACACTTCAGATCTTTCGGACTTTGAAGAAAGTGAATCTGATTCAGAAAATGTCGCTGAAGAAAGTCGGGCGGGGCCGTCTCGGTTGGAGCAACACA
The DNA here is from genome assembly GCA_963921405.1 of Cepaea hortensis. Taxonomy (NCBI): domain Eukaryota; kingdom Metazoa; phylum Mollusca; class Gastropoda; order Stylommatophora; family Helicidae; genus Cepaea; species Cepaea hortensis. The sequence goes on along the minus strand of OY992880.1, from coordinate 67,038,651 downwards.
ACAACAACACTGAATATCGAAGAATTTAGTGAAGAAACTGGCGTCAACTTATCAATAACAACTGACGATCGTTCTCAGCGTGCATTCTTTCTTCAACTCTTCGAGGAACAAACGTTTCAAATGATTGCCGATCAAACAAATACGTATGCTAGGCGAAAGATCGAGCAAGTAGGTGATCGAGGCTGGGTTCCAACCAATGCAACCGAAATACAGGCCTATTTTGGTCTGCTCATTTTATTGGGGATCTACAAACCTCCTCGTTTGGAATTGTGCTGGTCTGCAGATATTATGTTGGGAATGCCAGGTGTGAAGAATGTGATGCCGCTGAAGAGATTCAAGAAGCTGGAGCAGTATTTACATGTGGCTGACAACAACACAGCTGACGCCAGTGACCGCCTCCACAAAATTCGGCCTCTCATTGACATGGCTAATAGGACTTTCTTACAACATTACAAACCTAAGAAAGAAATTGCCATTGATGAGGCAATGGTGCCATTCAAAGGCAGGAATGCACTAAAACAGTATCTACGAGCCAAGCCAACAAAATGGGGAATGAAAGTTTGGTGTGCTTGCGAGTCAGCAACTGGTTACCTCCTCCAGTTTTCTGTTTACCGTGGCAAAATAGATGGTGCCATTCAGCATGGACTGGGCCATGATGTAGTGATGCAGCTTGCTGCCCCCTTTTTGGGGAAGTATCATCACCTCTATTTTGATAACTTTTTTTCGTCAGTTCCGCTTTTTACTAACCTTCTCCAAGTGAAAACTTATGCGGCAGCAACAGTAAGAAGGAACCGGAAAGATCTGCCTCTGGCATTCAGAGGAAAAAGAAAAATGACGCAAGGGGACCATCAAGTCTTCCAGAAAGAGGATCTGCTTGCTACTGTGTGGCATGATAAAAGGGATGTATTCATGCTCTCCAACAATACCTCACACACATTGACCACTGTTGAGCGATGGGACCGGCACACTCGCACCAGAAAGCCTGTGTCCTGCCCTGCTGTCATCAAACTCTACAACCAATGCATGGGAGGGGTGGACAAGGCAGATCAAATGAGGGGGTATTACTCTACACTGAAGAAGAGCAGAAAATACTGGCGCTACCTCGTCAGTTTTGTCTTCGATTCATGCATAAACAATGCATTCATCCTGTTCGAGCAGTCCACAGCAAAGCCCAGCAAACGCTACGCCCTTCTGGACTTCCGTCTGGATTTGTGTAAGCAACTAATCGCAGGATTCTCCAGCAGGAAGAGGGCTGCAGCAAAGAGGAAAGGCCAAGCAGTAGCTCCAGAAAGTGTCCACAACCACAAGCTCATGAGGTTTGAGGGCAGGAAGAAAGCCTGTGTGGCGTGCAGTCACGCCAAACATCGTACCCCTGCAGGACGAACCATTGAAAGTTCGTATGGCTGTGATGTGTGCCAAGTGAACTACTGCAAGGACACTTGTTTTCCCCAGCATCTTGGAGCCCAGTGAGCAGTTGGCAGTGTTTGTACATAGTGTATATATGACTGACACTCACAAATAATGTGTTATATTTTGTAAATATTTGTGTTCATATGTGGATTATACCAACAAGACTGGATTATTCATATGACATGTGAGTACAATTATTAATCTGCATGCATTTCTTTTCATTTTGCTCTTTATTTCACTAAAATCCATTCACTAACAACTTAGTTATGATCTTTTTACTAACGACCTAAAATCTGACTAAAACCCTCAAAAATCTTGCCCGTTTAGAGTTAGAAATTGGAAAAACCTGTGTCCTGTAAAGGGTTAACATAAAAAACCATCGCCAAAATTGATGCAGCAGTACAGATGAACCGTTGTCGAAGCATACGTTTGCTAGCGAAAGAATTTGATGTGTCAATTGGGACAATTCAAAAGGTTGTTCGTAAGAAACTGCAATATTGGAAGGTGTGTTCACAGTGGATACTACGGATGTTGACCGAGCACCAAAAAGAGGAACGCATGGGATGGCGTTTGAACCACTTGCTGCATTACAGAGTGGAGGGTGATGCATTTCTCTTCTGTATAGTGGCAGGCGATGAATCATGGTGTACCCACATTGAGCCAAGCAGCTAAAGAGAGAGCATGCAATGGAAGCATGCTGGATCACGAAAAGCCAAAAAATTCAAGTTACAGGTTTCCGCTGGTAAGGTTATGCTGAGCGCATTTTTTTACCATGAAGGGCTATTGTTGGCCGACTTTAAAGAACCTGGTGTCAACATCAACTCTACCCACTACTTGCAAACACTAGACAAGCTGCAAAAAGCCATCAAGAATAAACGACACAGCATGCTTTCTCACGGTGTGATTTTGTTGCACAATAATGCTCGTCCGCATGTTGCAAAGATTGTGCAGGAAGCATTAGCAAGGAAGAAGTGGGAAATTCTGCAACATCTAGCCTATAGTCCTGATTTGTCACAATGTGATTTTCATTTATTCAGACCTCTAAACAAAACTCTCAAGGGGCAACGATTTCACACAGATGCAGACATAATGAATGCGGCAAACACTTGGGTCAGTGAGCAACCACAATCCTTTTTTTTGCGGACGGCATTCGCCGCCTATCTAAGCAATGGGATGCTAGCCTGAATGCCTGCGGCAACTTCTTCTGACCAACCCATGGTGCATAATTCATTCAAAACGAATGCTTTGTTTAATTCTACCACACCTGTTAATGTTTCTTTCATGCTTTTGTAATAAAGCCATTGGAACGGGTTTCAAATAAATGTCCCTAATATGTAGAAACTAGTGGCATAAAAAGAGATACTGTGATTACAATAGGCAAGAAAATGAGAAGTATTTTCAGTGTATTAATTGTTCAACATAATGAGTTTTGCGGCGGATCTAACATCAGCAACTGACAAATTATGCTACAAGACTGTAAGCTTCCTGTCTTTTAATAATTCTATCTGTTAGCTATACTTATATGGATGATAGTTTGTTGTCCACATTTGCTGTTAAGCATCATCATCATCATCAAGTGCTATGTCAACTGACGTAGGTGTTCATGACTACCCACAGATCTCGGTCTTTAGTTTTCTGGATCAACTCTACCGTCTGGATCAACTCTTCCTTCACACTCCATCCAGCATCATTTCTCTTGGTCTGCCTCTGCCTCTCTTCCCCTCGATCTTTCCAGTTGTCACGATGTTCTCCAATGCCTCTCTTCTCATCACATGACCAAAAAACGTTGTTTGCCTCTTTCTTATTGTTGTATATAATGTTCTAGTTTCATTAGCCTCTTTCAGGCATTCATTTGTCGTTAGTTACTTTGGCAGTCCAAGGAATTCGCAACATTCGTCTCAGGAACCACATCTCTGTTGCTTCCAATCTCTTCCTAATTTGTTCATTTATATTCCAAGATTTACAGCCATACAGCAAAACAGGTTCTATATAGCACCATAGCACTCTCTTTCTTACATTCAATGATATTGACTTATTTCATAGGAAATTCTTCATTTTCTGAAATGCGGCCTTTGCTTGCCCTATTCTGCTCTTAATCTCTGTAGTGCATCTTCCATCTTATATTATAAATGTCCCTAGAATTTTAAAACTATCCACTGTTCAGCATAGATGGGGAAAATTGAAGTTTTTCCATCTTCAACCACATATGTCGGTGAAAGAAATCCAAAGTCTCACAATCATGAAAATAAACAATAGCAACATAATTTGTGCTCAACTAAGTTGACATAAGTGATGAAATCAACCACTATTTGACAACTAATTCTAATCAGGTAACCCAAAGCCATAAGTATTCAATGTCAAAACACTCAAGTCCGACAGTCAATTCCACATATTTAGATAATGAACAAACTGCAAATATGCTAACCCTTATAAGCATATTTGATGTATAGTAAATACTTGAGTAACTGATCTATCACACGTAGTCATAAAACAAATATGGTTCTCCATTTGCAATTGACCATAACATTTATATTAACGATATGTGCATATCTCAGCTGGGGTCTCTGTGGCAAATGGTCAAGCTGCCTGCATCCAGCTATAAAGGTCATGAGTTTGTTTTCAGACTGTCATTCATGTCAAGAGTGTAATTTTTTCTCTGGGATTGCCGTTGAAGCTGCAAAGTTGCGAAGTTCAGCCTGTGAGCAACGTTTTTATAAGGAACTAAGGAAAATAACCAAGCCATGTGGGAGAGAACCTGGCACAATCCAGTCAAATCTCATGCCTTTAACCCCCCCCCCCCCCCTTTACCTATAACATATCTTAGAATCAGTGTCTGCTTGTTCACAGTGAATTTTCTCATCCAAAAGATGTATGGGATGTTTCAATAGCTGTGTTTATTGTTTATTGTCAAAACAAACAAGATCTCTACCTGCAGCCTAGCATCAATGGTGAAGGAGCCAGCTGTTGGATTCATGCAAGAAACAAACTGAACATTATGTATTTCTTTCAGGGAGAGCTTCTGTCGGTCATACCAGTGAGCATGGTCTATGCAAGCCCTCACAAGTGTGTGTGGCTGGACAGTGAAATACTTGTCCACCTAAAAAAAAGGTACAAACATTGTCATTTATTTTTTTCCCATCCTATCTCTTAATTTCATTATGCGAGCTTGGAAAAACAAATGCTCACCATATGACTGAAAACGAATAATAAAGTAACTTCAGGCAAAGCGAGAGAAAAAAACTGGAAAAAAAGTACTCTTTGTGCAGGCACTTGTGTAAGTGCGCAGATCTGTGCATGTGTGTGTGTGTGTTTGTGTATGTTTGATGTGTATATTTATATTAATTGCATAGTACAATGTTGTTGGTGTTGTTTTGTTTTTTTAATTATTAAAATAAAACAATTGGGCAGATAATTCCAGTTGAGGTGCATGTCTTTTGTCTTTGGTTACATAGAATATATGTGAAATATTATATAAATTAAAGTAGTAAACATTCTGTCATGCCCATGGGATGACACTAGTGCCACCCATCTGGCACTGGAACGTCAACTATTCCTCATCACAACGCTTGACATGGAAGTGGAAGATGATGATGACTACTACATAAGACGAAACAGGTTAAAATCTATATCACAAGTTTAAGATAGCTTCATCAGATATATATATGTATATGTATATCTCTCTGTAAGTGTGTGCATGCGTGTGTGTGTGTAAGGGGAGGGGGAGTGGGGCACCATAGCTTCATGACCAACAGATGCCTTGTAGAAATGTCAAAACTGTCATTTACTGCCTTGCAGTGTATGGAGAATCCTGCCCAAATTACAACAAAGAGCTAACAAATATGGCATCATTCTGCCATCACCCAGAATTACAGACATTAAAACAGAGGTCTGCATGTGAGTAAGGAAGAAGAAGATGAAGACTACTGTACACAATATTGAAAACACTAACACTGAAACAATAATGCAGAATGGTGAGGTTATGCAAGAAGAATCTGAATGATAAGACAGGATCTGCAGGAGTTTCAAGAACAATTATGCTGTAACAGGAGTTGAAGTATTTCACTCATTAGTATTACATACATTTTAAACATGCTTTTTTATGTTGCATATCCCTTACAGGACGTTGCAGTCAGCACCAGCATTTTTCAGCTGCTGTTGATGTACTAGGCAAGTTTTATGTTCAGTAGTTTGCCATTGCTTTCTGAACGACCAGCTCACATACCCCCGTAAATTGCCAGCGTGGCGCGATCCGCTGCCGAATCTCACGCAGCTGTTTCCCCACATGGATATACGGGATTACGAACAATGTCGTTAACTCCTTGGCCAGGGAGACCGGCTAAACATGCTTAGGATATCCTATATTTAATAACATCTTATAAAATAATAATGGAAAGAGAAATATTCCTAACTGAAGTAAGTATGTTGTTTCCATAGTCTGTTTTACTTTAAAGCAGATATCTATATGAGAATAAAACATACTGTTTTAAATGTTCAGTAACAAGATAATTCCAACTAGTCCCATCAAAAATAATGTGCAGATGAAATCAGTATAGGGGAATGTAGTAGTTTGTGCTTTTATTACTCTAATTCTGCAGTCTAGACTAAATGGTGATTACTAAGAGCTCATACTTACTTCTGGCATATTCATATCATCAACAAAATAGATCAACTTTTTTGTGCCTGGGGGACCATAATTTCGACCAGCTTTCTTCTCCAGGGGTTTTTCCAGTATGTTCTGAAGCATCTCACTAGTAGTGTAGAAATTAAATGGCACATTGGCAATGACGTAGTCATCAGTGCTGAGAGATTTCAGTTTGTTGTTCATCAACACAGTCTTGCCAGTGCCAGCAGCCCCTACAAGCATAACAGGGCGACGGGTGGCCACCAACATGTCCAGGAAATACTTCAGACGGTGAGTTTCTGCTGTATGTACAATGGTGGCCTAGGATATGAAGGCAAAACATAACCACAAGCCCACAAGTTAACTGACAGGGAAGACAAGACAGGGTAACCTAAAAGTCAACAGTCATAATGACAAAGGACACAAGATGATAAAAACAGCTAAACACAGAAGATTATAAGTTTGTATATTAGTAAATTGTTCCACGAGTTAAAATAGTTTTTACACCCACATTTTCTCTTAAGTCATTATTAAAGAATCAAATATACTGCAGAGCTTATGTTTATTTACTTCCAGATTTTTAAACAGTTTGCCAAATATTTACACAAGTAAATGTATTTAAGATCTTCAGAATAATCGAGGAAAATGTACAATCATAGTGAAAAGTGGCAGCTAAATACATTACAGTAAAATACAAACACTTCACTGAAAAATACTATTATAACGTGCAGTAAAGCGAGGTGTAGTATTTTCTCTCTCTCACATTTTCTCACTCCCACACATTATGTGATATTTTGGATGAGTACACTTAGGTCAAGAGGTTCAAGGCAAGAGGATCAACCCCCCCCCATCTGGCAGTCTCTCTCTACAGAATGGCACACCACCTGCCAATAGCATCGCATAAAGCATGAACCACATACCTCCAGTGATGACCCCCAGGTGTCTATGGAAGAAACTGCAGTCATGATCAGACTGACTGAATGACAGTCAGAAAACAAACCCATGACCTTTAGAGTGCAAGACAGACAACTTGCCCACTTCACCATGGGAACCTCATCATATGCATTTATGAGTGATGGAGAGAGTTAGTTAAAAAATATTTGTTGCGTATCCCTTACGGGACGTTGCAGTCAACACCAGCATTTTCAGCTGCTGTTGATGTACTAGGCAAGTGTTACGTTCAGTAGTTTGCCATTGCTTTCTGAACGAGAGTTAGTTATGTCTATGGTAATTATTGACCAACTTTTTTGTTAGGTAATGGAGCAGTCCCTAACCTGCCAGAAAAGAAAACACACCCGAAAACATGATCACCTACATCGCACAGTAGAATGCTATTGCTAGTTACATTAGATGGGGATGATTTCCGGTCAAGATGGCGGTGGGCGGTAATGTTGTTTTGAATCCGCTCCTTTTTTCACGTAGGAGATGGATAATTTCATCTCATGCATGTAATTTCTGCGCTACGATGTAAACCAGGAGTTTCCTCTCAAAATTTTTGCAGGTGCTACAGAGTTTTGTGTATCTGTGTAAATCAATCCTGAGTTTGTTTTGCAGCACGTTTAGGTTACTGTGCAGTACACTAGTAGTGGTGTGTAGTGTTTATGGTTTTCTTCATCATGGCAGACCAGTGTTTGATTGTGCCCTGTTGTCAAAGACTTGGGTATAAGTAAGGAAGACCACAGGGGATGAGAAGTCAAGGAGAAGCCTAAGAAGGGATAAAGATAACACCCCTACCGAGGAGTGGGGATAGCAAGGGAAAGATTAGCCCTGCCCAGGGAGTAGGGAAGAGAATGGTGAATAGAGAGATCGAGAACCGTGGACAGTTCTCTACTCGGACACGCAAGTGTCAACCAAAGAGTGGAGTAACTCTGGTCAGGGTGTAAGCACACCTTCACGAGAAGTGTAGGCAAACAAGTAAACTCTTAATAGAGTTTACTAGTGGACAGACCACTTGAGGCGTGCTGAGAACTCCAGCACGCAATGCCTACTGACCCACAAGATCCATCCGCGCGTGGCGTCACCGCCACCGGCGGAGATTCGTCAGACGGGGACTGGACATGAGAGCTAGCACATCGTTATAGACGTTGTGGTTTCTTTGTGTACATATAACTATAGCTAGAGCTTAGGACTGACTTTAGGATAGTGAATACTGTGCATTATCATGTATTTATATACCCTGTGAATCATTGATGGCTCTGCATTTGTAAAGGCCAACTTGTGATAAATCCTCTTGTACGCCTTACGAGTTTCGTGTGGTACAAGAGAAGAGTCCACGAATGCTTGTCCACTTTGGTTGTTGACAAGCTAGGACAAAAGTGGTGTCAGAAGTTGGGGCTTGAACAATCGTTCAAGCCAAACAATAAAACCAACTCACCCACAGCTTGGTTGCCGAAGATTCACAGTAGTTAATTTATTATAGTGAAAATTGACGAGTGTAGACTATTGCTAAAAGTAGTGCCGTAAAAAGTGTCTATCGTGAATAAGTGACAATTATGTATTCTATTACAAGTGAATTGTGTTTGCTGAATATTATTTCATTTCATTTGTAAGTATTATTGTTTTGTTTGCATTATAGTTCTATTGAGAAATGAATTACGGCGCAATGATACATTGCGAAGAGTGCCGCTGAGCGATATCGATTTGTTGTGAGCTAAATATAGCACTGCGCTGGTGTCGCACAATGCTTGAACGACAATGTGTGTAGCTGTCGCCTGAAGATCAGCGCTATCAAGTGTGTTTGTTTACATTGCTCCAACCGGTGTTCGCTGTAAGATTTCAGCCTCAGAAGATTTATAGAGCGATTATATTTACTTATTGCAAAGTTATTATTATTTATATAGGTATTTTGAAGCATTTGTTTTTCTTTTTGTATATATTCAGTAGAGATATTCACGATGGCACTATAGCAAATAGGCAAATAGGAAATCATAGTCTACACATCACTATCATAGATTAAAAGGTAGTCAGTTTAAGAAAGGAGAAGATATTACGACATAGACGGACATTGACCAGTCATTGACGAACCATTCATTCATATACTATCACAATGTTCACGATCATTCACATCAACCATACCACATCTGTTTGTCAGGGCATTTAGTATTTGTGTCATATTTTTCAACTATCTGGGTTGCTGTAACATTTGCCAGTTGTTAATTGTTACTGCTCTACAAACCAGGAACAACAAGTGTAGCGCAGAACAAAGCGTGTGTGCGTGCCAAACAAAAGAGTGTCATCACGAGTAGCTGATCCCTTCCTGTAAATCAGATGAGTACTTTCATATGTTTTGATGAGCTGAATTAATATTGCATCTTGCTTTTTCAGCATAATATTGTACATTTTTATACGTTTTGATCTACAAACAGAATTTAAAAGCATAAATTAGAAATAAACGTGTAGGTATACCTGAAACCTCAAACCATGTCGACCTTGGGTGAATGTATCCAGGCAGGGAAGGAATTTGGGTATACAGGAGAGAAATTAGAACAATATGCAGAACCAAAAGTTTAAGCAAGCGAAAGATGCTGAAAGGGACGAACGAGCGCGTGAAAGACAACATCAAAAAGAAATGGTAGAGTTAAATGAAATCACTAAACAGAAAGAAATGGAAATAAAACAAAAGGAAATAGATTTAAAGCAGAAAGAAATAGAAGAAATGGCTAGAGTGAAAGAGAAACAAATTCAGGTTGAATCAGAGACACAATTAAAGATGATGGAAATGGAAATTGAGTCACACATACAGATCTCTTCCACAAAATTAAAAAGTCAGGAAGAGGAAAATAAGTTTAATAAGTATAAGAATATCATCAAACCTTATTGCCAGGGCGATTCCATAAGCGCATGGACGGAGAATATTGAGTTCCAGCTTAGATTTCAAAATGTTCCTTTAGATATGTGGGCAATGATCTATATGAAGAACCTCTCTGGCAAGCCCCTTAAAGTAATAGAGTCGATTCCAACCGAGTTAAGAACTAACTACCAATATATTCATGATAGAATCATGCAACACTTCTTACTCGATGCCCCTGGATATCAAGTCCAGTTTTCAAATCTTAAACTAAAACCAAGTGAAACTTTTATTGATTATGTTTCCAATGTTCAGAGTGTAGTCAACCGGTGGCTTAACGCAGCTAAAATAGGGAAGGATTTTGAGAAACTGAAAAACTTAATCATAATGGACAAAGTCATATCTACAGTTCCAACTCCCTTTACTAAGTTCCTGCAACAAGCAGACATTGAGACACTAGAACAACTCGAAAAGAAAGGTGCCGCAAATTTCTCCTCGAACAGAGACGTGTTTAAAACACCCACAATAGAATCTGAAATTGTATCATTTGTTAAAGACCAACCCAAAAAAGTTTTTGAATAGGAAACCGTTTCAGAGGAGGGATAACAAAGATCAGAAATTACCTAAATGTATGTATTGTCATCTTTTTCACGAACCTTACTCGATGTGTGACAAAAACCCGAACTATCCTGCACATCTTGATATGATAATTAAAAAGCAGGAGAGTAAGAGGAATGCATACAGGCGTGTGGTCAAATGTTTTTTTGGTTCAAGTTATGGCCACTATTCATCCAAATGTTTGGGACGTCAGAGAATGAGAGCTAGCAATGCGGTATTGATCGATACCTCGTCTGACAGTGGGAGTGAACCTGAATGTGAAGTCGAGAATGAGTTACCATTTAATCAGTGTGAAGATGTGTGTGCAGTTACAGATATTTTAAACTTTGATAGTTGTGAACGATGTCACCAATATCATGCAGACGGTAAACTAGAATGTGGACATACTGTGCCATTCTCTAATGAGAGTGCAAATGCAGCACTTGCCTCCAGAGGCAATCTAGTGTTCCACAATGCAATAGTCAATGAGAAACCATGCCAATGTTTGCTCGATAGTGGCAGCACTCTAATCGGTCTTAGAAAAGAACTTGTAAACCCAAGGGATTATACGGGTGACTCTGTCAAATGCCGCACTTTTTCAGGCAATATTGAGATTTACCCACTGGCAAAAGCCCGTATAAACACCCCGTTCCTTTCTGGTACCTTTACATGTGCTATTTTAAATAACCCTTGTACTGATTTGATTTTGGGATGTTTACCCCAATTAAAACATTGCACTAACGAGGAAATAGCTGCCTGGGAAGAAATTAATACAGCAAATGCGATTACCAGGGCAGATACCATCAAACACCAAGACACACTACAAGAAGAAAGATTATTATTACTAACACCGAGTGGGACAAATGATACCACCAGACAAAAATTCATAGAACAGCAACGTGCTGATCTAAGTATTTCCCCCTATCTGAAGTTATTAGGGGAGAAAGCCAAGATTACGAAAAATGCATCATGGTTTTTTTAACTTAATAACGGAATCCTTACTCGTTATTACACAACCAATAATCATGAAATTCAGCAGACAGTGTTACATGTACAACATCGCCAAACTGTGCTAAAGATTGCACATGATTCACCGTTTGCTGGACATCTTGCATACGACAAAACCAGAGCAAGAATTCAAGCTCACTTTTATTGGCCTGGTTTTTGTAATGACATAAAATTATTCTGCCGTTCTTGTAATGTGTTCCAACAATTAGTGCGAAAGGGTAAGCATGCAACAGCAGAAGTACAACCTTCAACATTGGCTTCTAGACCATTTGAGAGTGTTGCGGTAGATATTGTTGGACCCCTGAATCAGGTGTCAAGCAAAGGAAACCGCTTCATCCTAACGCTAGTAGACCTTTGTTCAAGATGGGTTGAGGCGGTAGCTTTAAAATACATCACCTCCAAAGATGTGGCCAATGTATTTTTGCACCTGTTCTCACAATTCGGATTCCCTCGTACCATCCTATCCGAACGTGAAACTCAATTCATATCGGCTGCAACGTAAGCCCTTACAAAAATGTTAGGAATTAAACAGCATTTTACGACAGCCTACCATCCAGCCAGCAATGGAATTGTGGAGAAAATTAACGGTGACCTAAAACATATGCTGGCTAAGGTGACAGCAGAAAACCCATCTGATTGGGATACACTGTTACCAACAGTGCTGTTTGCCTATCGAGAAATTCCCCATTCAAGTACGGGCTTCTCGCCTTTTGAATTAGTATACGGGGCTAACCCACGTGGACCCCTTACGATTTACCATCAGCTAGTGACTAATACATCGGAAATTCCAACCCCAAGAACACCTTATGAGATGGTAACAGAAACACGAGATAAGATAATGAAATCGTGTGTTATAGCCAAAGCATCTTTGGAGAGAAAAGGTCAAATCTACCGCCAGTACGCCAATAGGAGTGCTAGGACCATAAACCTTGAACCTGATCAAGAGGTACTGCTTTTACTACCAGACAAACGTAATTTATTATTGACTTCATGGCAAGGGCCATTCAAGGTGGTACGCAAAATCTCAGATGTCGATTATGAAATATCGATAAACGGACACTTAAAGATATTTCATATCAACATGTTGAGGCCTTACTTTTCACGACAAGAAGAACTGATGACAGATGAACAGAATGCATCCACACCAGGTGATCAGACGACAGACATACATAACGCAACTACACTAGTTAGTGAGACAGACAACGACGACAATATGCACACACTTAATGAGCAAACAGAAAACGCACTTAGTACCACCACTGTACTGAATCAGGTAGACGACGATGACATGGAACTACCCGTTCCGACATTAGACAAGACAGCTACGATAGATAACATACAGATAGAACCGAAACTAACAGACGAACAGAGACGACAGACAATAGAACTAGTAACGGAGTACCAAGACATATTTTCCGACATTCCAGGTAGGATGGACAGAATCGAGCACTCCATCCTTCTTTCGGATACCACACCTATCAAATGCAGACCTTACTCCATTCCACTTAGCTATAGGGAAAATCTTAATAACGAAGTTCTAAGTTTAGAGTCTAGTGGAATCATTCAAAAATCTAAATCTGAATACTCTTTTCCAATTGTCCTGGTAAAGAAAAAGGACTCCACCATTCACCTCTGCGTAGACTATAGAAAACTAAATAGTGTCACGAAGGTCGACGCAGAACCAATACCTTCCTGCGAAGACCTTATTCTGGCCATGTCTACCTCAAAAATCTTCTCCAAACTTGACCTAACGAAGGGATATTGGCAAGTCCCGATGCAGAGTCAGTCCATTCCTCTCACTGCATTCTCAACACCATTAGGTCTGTACAAGTGGCGATTTCTTCCTTTCGGACTTCGAAACGCTCCTGCCACTTTTGTTCGTTTAACTAGAGATTTGCTCCATGGAGTGACGAATACAGTGACCTACATTGATGATATATGTGTCCATACAGAGGACTGGACGACACACCTACAGAAACTGAGACATGTCTTCGATAGATTGCGACTTTTCGGTCTTACAGTGAAACCAGCCAAAGTTTAACTGGGCCTAGAGGAAATTGAATTTCTTGGCCAGGTCATCTCGAAAGGCCAACTTAAAACTGACAGTAGAATTGTCACTAAAATTTTTAATCTAACCATGCCAACCACAAGAAAAGCAGGTTAGAAGCCTGTTAGGATTGGTTAACTATTACAGCAAATTTATACCAAATTTAGCTGAGATCACCAGTGTGTTTTCCAATGTATTAAAAGCGTCTGTAAAATTGGATGTAAAAGATGCATTATTAATTAACGCATTGTCAAAACTTAAAATCATGTTTAGCGATGTACCAATCTTACGCTTGCCTAACCCAGCCCTCACTTATCAAAGAATTAACAGTATTTCGTGATGAGAAACAACTTCACCTACCTACCGTCTGGTGCTGCACGATGTGCAGTGTTGAAGTGTGTTGTGTCCAGTGTGTTGTGATGTAATCTGTGTTTTAGCAACAGTTACATTAGTTCTTAGGGAATATATTTTAAGTTTGATAAAACGGACGTGTAGTCACGAATTAGCGTTACGCACTCATTTGTGACTGCATTAACCCATATTATGGCACTTGAAAACGAACATACACGTAAATTATGAACATACACACATGTTTGTAGTTTAATTACACTTTATTTAGAGATACAAACACGCAAACAACCAGGGAAACTAACATATAAAGTACATACACATGTTTCACCAAAGGGGTATAACCATGGGACAGGGGACACAATAGACAATCGAAACAATAACTTAACATTGAAATATTTCTTTACAAGCGAAAGCTAGATAGGTAAAACATTAGCGTACACAGCTTGTACAAGAGTTGGGTAAAATATTATATGGGAGCATGAAGCAATTCATGTGTTGATCCCCTAACAGGGACAATTTTGTGTGGGTAGTGAGTTAATTTACTATTTGAGAAGCAGATCTATTTAAAAGATAATGGCTTCGGTTCAGACAAACTCCCGATAAATATAATATGGCGATGAGAAGAGGGCTCACGCCAACTATACAAGTGTGTGGCGATAACCAGTAGCCAAGTGAAGGAGTACAACATTGTGACATTGGTTAGTAGATGTCTGTTGGGAACCCAGAACCAAGTCACCAAACTTAGAGAGTCTTTGACAAAAAATTAGACATACTAATTTTTTTTTAAAACTTCTTCCATTACACTCATAGCTGAAAGTTTGTAACGCAACACAGAAGGGGGGAGTGTGTGTCAAAGACTTGGGTATAAGTAAGGAAGACCACAGGGGATGAGAAGTCAAGGAGAAGCCTAAGAAGGGATAAAGATAACACCCCTACCGAGGAGTGGGGATAGCAAGGGAAAGATTAGCCCTGCCCAGGGAGTAGGGAAGAGAATGGTGAATAGAGAGATCGAGAACCGTGGACAGTTCTCTACTTGGACACGCAAGTGTCAACCAAAGAGTGGAGTAACTCTGGTCAGGGTGTAAGCACACCTTCACGAGAAGTGTAGGCAAACAAGTAAACTCTTAATAGAGTTTACTAGTGGACAGACCACTTGAGGCGTGCTGAGAACTCCAGCACGCAATGCCTACTGACCCACGAGATCCATCCGCGCGTGGCGTTACCGCCACCGGCGGAGATTCGTCAGACGGGGACTGGACATGAGAGCTAGCACATCGTTATAGACGTTGTGGTTTCTTTGTATACATATAACTATAGCTAGAGCTTAGGACTGACTTTAGGATAGTGAATACTGTGCATTATCATGTATTTATATACCCTGTGAATCATTGATGGCTCTGCATTTGTAAAGGCCAAGCCGAAATAAAACTTGTGATAAATCCTCTTGTACGCCTTACGAGTTTCGTGTGGTACAAGAGAAGAGTCCACGAATGCTTGTCCACTTTGGTTGTTGACACCTGTACAAAGGGTAAACAAACCATCGAATAGATGAGGGGAGACAGACCAGCGCGACTGTCTGGGCCTCAAGAACATGCGTATTCTATATTGGAACTGTGCCAGCGCAAAACAACGTGGCCCCATTTTGGAAAGCCTGGCATACAGAAATGATATAGTAGCGCTTCAGGAGACGAGACCCGGAGTTAATTCACTCCATATAGCCGGCTTCCAATGTTATTACAATAGGCGACACCTGGGAATGGGGAGACAGCATAGTGGCTTCAGAACTGGACATGTCCAGGTGGGACAATGACGAAATACAAATACAGGCAGTTAGAGTTCAATCCGGTCTACCATTTATGTTGGTTAATGTTTATGCCTGTAACATGAGTGTGGATTCCCAGAGGTGGCAGTGTCATGAGAGGAATGTCATGAGGTCAGGCAAATCATGGGGCAACATTTCTTCCAACACACAGGGGGAGGAGCTCGAGGTGGCACTTGAAACCAGTGACCTTGTTTGTATCAACAGTGGCTGTGTCACCAGGACAGCAAATCGTCCAGATGATGAGGACAGTGTTATTGACCTGGCGCTGGTTTCTCCTTCACTCACTACAGTATGTAGATGGGGTGTCCTAGGGCACCATGGCAGCGACCACCACCCTTGCAGCATATTGGTGGAGAACGGCAGAACCAGGCAGCACAAGTCAACAGACAAGACCTTCAAATATGAATGTTCAGTGCAAGATGTGATGAGTAAAATAAGGCGCGACAAGCGCAGGAATCATCATGGCAAGAAAAAATGCTGGGAGCAGCCACCTTAGTGGAATTGTGAGGTGGAAAAGGCCTAGATGGATAAGCATGGTGCTGTAAGGAAATTGCAAAATGCCAAGAAGAACAGAGTTGCCCATCCTAGTCTTATTGTGCACTTGAAAAGAGAGATGGACACCAAAGGTAGCAATTTAAAAAAAACCGGTTAAAATGTTTAAATGTGAAAAATGGGCAGAGTTGTGTCAAAGAATAAGCACAGACAAGTCACTGAAATTGTTCTGGCAACAACATAAAAGTATGAATGGGGTAATCAAGAATAAGAATGTTCCTGATTTCCAAAGTGTTGACCTTATCTGGCAGAGGTCTGACGAGAATAAGGGCAAAGCCCTTTTTGAACACTTTCTAGAGCAGAGCAACCAGACAGACATGAGAGGCCGAAATGTTGCTAAGGTGGTTACTTCAGATAGGTGTAAGGCCCAGAACACTGCAATTGAAGACACAGTGACAGTGACAGAGATCAGAACTGTGCTTTGACGATTAAAAAAAAACAGCGCACCAGGGCCAGATGGTATTAGGTATGATGACAATATGTGTACCGACAATGAACTAGCAGATATGTACAACAACAGCATAGGGACAGCTAGTATCAAGGAAAAGTGGTTACACAGCTATCAGATTCCTTTTCCGAAGCCTGGCAAAGACCACACAAAAATACAGGGATATCGGATAATAACCATGTAAAATACAATAGGCAAGCTGCTGGAGAAGTTAATTGCCAGGAAAATATGAAGTCAGTTAAAGTTAATTGCCAGGAAAATATCAAGTCAGCTAGAGAGGCAAGGTTGTTTGTTTCCCACCTACCCTTGGAGGGTACTGTCCAAACAGAGAAACCTGGACCAATGCAGCAGTTTTTGCCCATGATGTCTATGAAGGTTTCCACTCAGGTATTGAAACATGTGCTGCTGAGATTGATCTTGAGGAAGCGTACAACAGAGTACCATTGGATTTTTTAATGTTTCAGCTTCTTGAACTCAAGATAAGTCCATTCCTCCTTAGTTGGATCGCTGCAGCCCTCTTCCAACAGAAAGTAGTTTTTAGATGTGGCAGTTGGACTTCGGAACCAACAACAATATATCCGGGCCTGCCACAGGGATAACCATTATCTCCGGTGCTGTTCAATGCCTACACTGTGAGAATTACTGGCAAGCAGATCAGAGGACCGGGGAGGACATTGTCATATGCCGACGACGTGTTAGTGTATCGTCAGGGTAAGGATAGAGATTGGGTTGCTGTCAATCTATAAACAGAACTAAATCGCATAAGCACTTGGTGTGTGGAATCTGGGGCAATGGTCAACCCAACGAAGGCAGCAGTGACATGTTTCTCTTTGAATAACCATATTGTCAACACTCCAACACCAACTGTAAATCTGTGTTCAGAGATGGTGGAAAGAACGCAGGCAATGAACTACCTGGGGATACATTTTGATCGAAGCCTTGCTTATCATGAGCATACAGACCAGGTGATAACAAAGGCCAAGCAAGGTTTGGCTGCAATGCGGGTAATGGCGGTGGAAAACTGTGAGCAGCATCATCTATGTCTCCTTTACGAGGGTCTGGTCCTTTCTGTTTTGGAGTATGCGATGGCGATCCTGACAATCAGCCGTAAGCATATGGAAGGGAAGGAAAGGATACAGAACGAAGGTATGCATATAATTCTTGGATGTACAAGAGATACAGCATGCAGGGCGATGCGCTACCTTCTTGATTTTCCAACCATTGGAGACAGAATACAAATTTTCAGAGCACGTGCCTACCTCAGAGTCAACACAAACACATAACATCCACTGCACAGTGAAATTAAGAAGGTAAAGGGCAGGAAAAAGAGGAAAGATGTGGATGGGTCAAGTCGAAGACATTCTTCAACAGGTGTGTTCACTTGACAACTTGGAACTTGGCGAGGAATGGGTACAAGTGCAAACAGAGTTCTGTACATCCTTTTCAGTGTGCATCCAACTAGACAGGAAAAGCAGACAAGAAAATCCAGCTGCTGTGGAGGTGGAAGTACAGGCTTTGATTTTTTAGAATACTTTGGAGGGTGGTGCTGTCATTTACACAAATGGGTCAGTCATTTGATGAGTAAGAAGTTCATGGGCTTTTACGGCTCAGGCCTGAGGAAGAATTGTGAAGGAAGTTTCTGGTGCTTTTGCTTTGACCACAAGTAGCCTGACTATGGAAGTCGTGGCAGTAAGTAAAGCAATAACATGGCTCCAGACACAGACATTCACTAGGGCATGTTTTCTTAGTGACTCAATGAGCATGCTCAAGAAGACAGAGATGGGGTGGATCAAAGAGAGTGGTTGCTGTCTCTGGAGCGGTCTCGGCTGGCAAAAATTAGTTTCATTTTCATGCCAGGGCTGTGGGTGTACGAGGAAATGAGCAGGCTGACAAGCTCGCAGGTAACGCTACTGTGGAGGGCGGATGAGCCATGAAGGAGGCTGAATGCTCTACGAGAAGTAAGTCGTTTGGGAGAACTAAGTGATGACTGTGAATCTACAGCCATGGTCAGGCTGCGAGAACAGCAAATTAAAAGAGGGGTCGCAAAACAAGAACACTACGCAGGAAGCCAAAGAAGAGTAATAAACCAACACAGAACTGGTGTGGTCAGTCGCTATAGCTGCAGGATTTACTGAGGAGAGGATCCGAGCACTTATGGACTGAATGGTTTGATGTGCAATGAGGATGATCTGTCGACTAACTAACTAACATTAGATGGGGATAAAGACATGTTTTACCTCCGAAGTCTTCAGCAGAAGTTCTACTGTACCTCACATTCAGCACTGCCTGCTGGCCAATCTCTGCATTTCCAGTCCAATGTGATTATGACCCTGCCAAGGTCTGACATTTTCTCTAGCATTCTGACCACTTTTCTCCTCTCCTAATGCTCTCAAGATTGTGAAACCTGGACTGTTTATCAGCGACATGCTAGGAAATTAAATCACTTCCACACAGTCTGCCTTAGGAAGCTACTGAAGATTAAATGGCAAGATCTCAGACACTGAAGTCCTAGAAAGAGCGTCCATGCCCAGTATCCACACTCTACTAATGAAGAATCAGATTCGCTGGGCTGGTCACTTGACTTGCATGCCAGATCACAGGCTCCCTAAACGAATTTTTTACGGCGAGTTGTGTTGTGGTAAACGCTCCCAAGGCGGCCAGAGGAAAAGCTTTAAAGACACTCTGAAAATCTCACTGAATGCTTTTGGAATTCATTATGACACCTGGGAGACTGCAGCCAGAGACCGAAATTCGTGGCATGCATCATTACGCAAGGGAGCAGTCACGTGTGAGGCAACCAGGACTGCAAGAGCTGTGAAGAAAAGGCAGAACAGAAAAACTGTTGCAGGAAATCCTCCTCCAGAAACGTCAAGCATTCTTTGTCCACATTGTCAAAGAACATTTCGAGCCAAAATAGGCCTTATCAGCCATCTTAGAACTCAGGCTCCATACTTTCAACCCGACTGGAAATGAATGGTCATCATCATTCTTGATGGACAAACAACAACAATGCTCTCAAGCATGTACACTTCTCTGATTGTGTCCTCTGACCAGGGCCATCCACGATTTTCCTCTTATCAGCCTGTGGCCCTAACCTGTGTTCAGGGCTTCATGCAGAGGTGTTTCTTATCTGTGGCCACTCGTAAATACGACTTAGCCTGCTGCAACCTGAGTCACAATCGTTGGTAAAGCTAGGATGTATCTAATAAACACTATCAAATACGACTTAGCCTGCTGCAACCTGAGTCACAATCGTTGGTAAAGCTAGGATGTATCTAATAAACACTATCAAATACGACTTAGCCTGCTGCAACCTGAGTCACAATCGTTGGCAAAGCTAGGATGTATTTAATAAACACTATCAAATACGACTTAGCCTGCTGCAACCTGAGTCACAATCGTTGGCAAAGCTAGGATGTATTTAATAAACACTATCAACGTGCATCCCAGGACCAACTGCATAGCTTCATTCTGTATGTGGGCTAGTTTCACTAGCTGACTCTTTGGCACTGTAAGCAGTCCCAATCCATACGTGATTACTGAGATAATCAGATGTTAATTAAGTGCGTACAGTGTTCTTTGCTCCATGGCCGTTGCTGCCATAGTCTTCAGTGCACCAAGTCCCTTCTTAATCATAACAACTCCTTCCATATGATCCCTGTTGAAGGTGATTAAAAGATATCGTAGAATACTCTCTCTGCTAACATTTCTGCTATTAATTGTGAAACCTGGGACGTTTTTATTTTTAACAATCCTATTGTCCAGAGAGCACGATAAGCACAGACGTCTTATCTGGGCTGACAAAATTACCCATCTTTATGCACCAGTCAATAACTTTATTGGCTTTTCTTGCAACTTGTGTGCAATTTGCATGCTGTCTCTAAACTGTGCTTTATTTATTGAAGCTAAAAGAAATGATAACCAACAAAGCATGCAACCAGAAACTGTAACATTATGTTATACAAGTACCAATAAATGTACCTGCAGACAGTAAATGTTTTAAGTAGATAATTTTACTACTTGTGTACACTGTGGTACATGGTATTCCTGTTTTGTGTCTACCTGTCACAGAAGTTATGGAGTTTGCTTGCAGCGTAAGGTTCAGCATTTTCAAAAGAACCATTAGTTTCTTTTGGCATCACACTTCAGCCTGATCTCTTGAGCAGTGAGACTGAATACCTAGCAATCTCTGATAACTGCAATATACAGCAGATGCTATGTGCAAATGCATAATCTTATTTTTCATGCTTACCTGTAGTGGGATATCTGGATCAAACTCAAAGCTTGGCACAAGGTTTGTCCATGGCTTAAATGTCCGTGTGTTTGGACAAATATAGTAGTCGAATACTGTACCAGCTGATGGAAACTTCACTGTTTTGTATTCCAAAATAAACCACTTGGTGAAGTCTACTCTGTGGTCACAAAGCTAGATGTGGATACATAGAACAGACAACCAGCTAATATTCATTCTCTTCATCAGATCTAAAGACAAAATGACATGGATGATACTCTAATGTTGTGTACAAGCTGCTTTGATTTGGTAAGATCAGTTTTCAGGCTCAAATACTGCAAAGTAAAAGTAATCCCTTTTCTATGGCATTAAAGCATACTATGAATACGGCCATCTGCTGCTCTTATTTTCAGTGACCGAACAGCAAATAAGGGCTAATATGATCAGTATTTTATAAGCCACCTTTTCACAGATCCCTGCTGGATAAAGCTGGATTACTCCAGAACCACACTATTAATTAGTTGCATATCCTTTACAGGACGTTGCAGTCAATACCAGCATTTTTTGTTGTTGTTATCTCTTGGCAAGTTTACATTTAGTAGTTTGCCATTGCTATCTGAACGACCGGCACCCATACCAATTCATAAAAACACCAACGCAACGAGGTCTGCTGCCAAATCACGTGCAGCTGTGTTTTGAGCAGGGGTATGCAGGATCACGAATTGTGTCCGTAACTCCTTCACCACAGAGCCGGCAGAACCATACTAGTCAGAATAAATGCAATTCTACCAATACTCATATGTTAACTGAATATTTTAACAACAAACTAAATTACAAAAATTATTAACCTGATCTTGAAACAAACAGCCTCCAAACGCCCACACACAGCAGAAGACAAAATACAGCTCATACAATTCTTTGGATGACTCTGCAGGGCAGTTCTCATCAGTGAGGATACACTCAAGTAGGTATGTTAGCATCTGTGAAATATATCAACACTGTTGCTGTTATATTGGGTTATTTATCTCTTCTTCTTCTTCAGGTCCTTTATCATCCATTGCATCATAGACTCTCAACAAGCCATTATTAGTTATTCAAATTCACTACAGGAAAACTTGAGTCTTTTGAAAGACTCTTGAGCCCAAGGCGGCGCATAGGGCAGAAGTCATGGCTCTCCATGTCCGGCGGTTCGCTGCTACATGTTGTACATCCTGGATGTTCACTTGGCCGTTGAATGAGCCTTCTCTGATGATGGTTCTATGCAGGGTCTCTCTTGGTCTTCCCCGTTTTCTTTTCCCTACTGGTGACCATAAGAGGGCTTGGTTGGGGAGTCTTGTCTTGTCCATTCTGAGTACATGGCCGTTGTAGTTCCAACGGCGTTTTCTTATAAAATTGGATACAATATCTTGCTTAGTCTCTTGTCTTATTTGCTTATTGGTTCTGAAATCTGTCCAGTGGAGGTTTAGAATTCTTCTAAGACATTTGTTCTCAAAATTGTCTAATTTTTTATCTAAAGCTACCATTGATTTCCAACTCTCACATCCATACGTTAGCAATGGAATCACACAAGAGTTGAAGATTTTAAGTTTTGTATGTTTGCTGAGTACAGACCTACAAGCACTTGGAATCAACGACTGGCAAGAGAAGGTCCACCAGAGAGACGAATGGAGACGGATTGTATTTGCAGCAAAGAACCTCAATGGCTCGGAACGCTGAAGAAGAAGAAGAATGTTTGCTGAGTGAGTGTCTTTGACCTCTAGATGTTTGACAGTTTATTGAATGGCACCCGGGTTCGATCCCTCGGTAAGGTGTGGGATTTTTTTCTGTTGGGGGGAAAAAAGAAAATTCTAACCTGCACAGTGCGATTCTAGATATTTCTGGCATTGAGTCCCCTGTAGATGTCATTTTGCTTCCTAGGTATTATAGCCATTATAGGAAAAGTGAAATCTTGCAAAAGTAAATATACTACATAATGACTTTTTGCTTGTATTTAAAGCATGTACACACATGAAAGATGCAGCAGTGAAAATGCACTGCTCTAAAGTACTGTCCAGTAAGCACTTTAGATGTACTGGATACACCAATCAGCACTCAATGAGTAATGTGGTCAATATCCCATTAACAGCCTTTACTTCCCATGACATTTCCTGGTACCTATTTTAGACTGGCTCGACCTGGTAGCTCAGGTAAATTTTGTAAAACACCTGCTTCAAAGTGTATTTGAGCACGTGACCACCAGACAAGTTTGTTGGCCACTGCGCTACTGCAGCTCCCTACAGTATTCAGAGTAAATTCTGTTAACAGCCTAAAACAATATATCAACCTGAACAAACCTCACAACACTTCTCTCCAAGTTCAAAACATAATCACTGCTGTTGACATTAGCATTTCTGAATGATATAGTTTGCTTATTCTAGCATCAATAAATATTTTTTATTCTCACCAAACACTGTCTTTTATTATATAAGCATTTGCATATATTTATATTTAGAACTCCAGTTTCCTTATGTTCTTCACAGTTGTTTCTGATATACCTGGCTGAAAGCTTTCTCCTGATTTACATATGTCAAGTTGAGTGTTGTCATCCTCTGTAGTTCTCTCTACTATCCGACATAATGCAAAGACTGCACCAGTGCTGCTCTTTTAGTATTTGTTTTCTAAATGCCATGAAAGGCTGACTGATATGATATGAAGTGTATCATGTCTGTATCCGTTTGAAACCATTAAATGTATTCCCTCACCATTCAATGTATTCCCTATCTTCAAACCTGCTAAGTGCTGCCCAGATTACTGTATGCTGTGAATTTTGGATACTGAACACAATGACATTAGAAATAAACTTATGGCCACACAGAATGTGGTTTTTACGTGGAATGCCATGCCATGGCCGGCTAAGAAGACCAACATCCAAGCACTGCAGGAGCCCTGTTGGTAATAGGAACTTGACAGCTCCATCATGACAATGCACTCACTGATACTCCACATCTGATGCAGACTTTCTTGGCTAAAACACAATGTTCCTCGCAATTATTGGCCGTTTCCCAAGCTGAAAATGCTGCTGAGAGGGACCAGATTTGAGTCATGAGAACACATTATATGGAACCACGTAGAACTCCATTTCCAAAGAGGTGTTCCTGAAGTGCTTTCAACAATAATGGGACAGCTGGGAGATGTGTACACAGTTCCAAGAAGAGTACTTTGAAGGAGATTAGGGTTTCAGACTTTCAGGTCAGCAACTGTATTTTTCCTGGTGAAAAGTAGAATACTTTTTTTAACAGACCTCATATATCCAACTTGTGGAAAACATTCACCACTAGGTATTGAGAACATGATCTGTCATGTATCAATAACTACATTAGTAATAAATATGTGAATAAAATAGTACTACTAAATGTACACTTTGCTTAACAAACACTGACTAATAATTATTCCAAACATTCAAGGTAACTCATGTTACCTGCACATGAGCAATTTCCTGAATTGGGGTTATCTTTTTGAAGCGAATACGCATGCAGTCTAATAAAGAACCCACATACTTATCAAACAGGATTGTCAGGTTAGCTTTTTCTTGCTGCACTTCTCTTTTATCAATCCAGCTCTGTACATATCTGAAACAAAGCAAACAATCAGCAACAACAAAATAAAGACAATGATGAATGCACTAGTGGAAATAATATCATTTAATGCATGATAGCCTCACCAATACTGATTGGGGAGAAATTTAGAATAAGTGGTAAATGTATCTAGCTTAAAGTCCCAATCAGTGAGAAAATGTAGAACCAATGATGACACATATTAGGATACATTGAAGATGTGGTAAGTCATACAACAAGCTTCATCTTAGCTGCCTCATCTTTGCCCATATCATGTGCCTAATATCATGCCTTGGTTGGAGTGATCTTAACCAACCTCTGAACCCACAGCCTAGATCACATTTTCACCAGACTGCCATCTAACTTCTTCTTCTTCATGTATCTTATCTGCAGTGTACATTAGTGATCATGACTCTCCAATCCTCTGTATCATTTTATACTTTCACAGCAATATTTTCCATTGTGAATTTGAATAATGAAGATAAAAACAATACATTGTCCAATCTATTGGCTGGTATATTTTGTTGTATCTTGTCAGGTGCATACTACAGACAGTTTAACATATAAATATTGAGCACAACCCACTACTGGCAACGCCGATCGCATTCCGGTATGAACCTAAGGCCTATCCACATCAATATGGAAGCACTATACTCGAGTTTCACCCTCGTTTGAGCTCGTCAGTAGTGCAAATCCCTGACCGGATCCGGAAACAGTCCCGGATCACGCGTGTGAAGCGGGTGTATAACCACGCGGCACACACTGGACACACCAAATTATCACAACAGAATACCACAACGCTACCCATCGTAGGCTATGCTCAAGATTGCCCAATCGCCGCGACCGACGTCCGTCAATCGATGGGACCCGAACGATCAGGACTTCTCACTGGCAAGGAACACCAGGCCTCCTAAATCCAGTGAGCAATAATCAATTGATTATGTGGTTGTTTCGGGACATATATATCATGATTTGTTTCAAATCCCGAAACAACCACATAATCAGTTTAACATATATTAAAGTAAGGTAAAGAATCCTTAAACACACAACACACTGTCATATGTTTCACTGTCAGTGTTACCAAAGTAGCTTTAAACAGACTACCATGCCTTTTAGTTTTAAACAATGCAGCTTAAATGTGTAGTGCAGTCACCTCTGCAAATCTCAACAACTTTTTGCTGTGTATGGTGAGCTGCACACTGAAGGCCTCTTTATCTGTCACATGTCTAGGGTCTAATAGATGAAAAAATTTAAAACAACAAAAAAAGAAATGAGAAAAAAAAATATTTTCTGGTGTCAAATAAACAGATCAAATGTTCAGCATTTTCTGGTGTCACACAAAATATATATAAAATACCCAGTATTTTTGGTCTCGCACAAAATATAAATCAGTCGTAAGCGCTTTCTGTTTGTCCAACAAAACACAGCACAAAAACTGATATATTGCCAAATAAAACATAAATGTAATACACAGACTCACGGGTTCCATCCAATATCATATGGGTTCATGAATAGGATGCCAGCACGGGAAACAGTAGCAGGAGTCGCTGTCTTTAAGTTGCTAATTTCAAATAAGAGTCGCATGGATCGAGTCATTGTGATGCGCTCATTACTGGCTAGAGTCAGCACCTTACAAGAGAAAAAAGCTGCATGTTCCAGTAGTATACACTCTACATTTATACATACCACTTACCCCACTTTTCTCACACTAGATGTTTGTTTCTACCTATGTCAGTGAAGAAAACAAACTGAGCAGATTACCTAAACCTCACTGTTGAAAAATTACCACTATGTTTGTAATTGCCATTTCTGACTGTGTCTGTCTGTGTTTGACCATATGTCTGTGTCTGTGTGTGTGTATGTGTCTGTGCGTAGTCTGTCTTTCTGTTTGTGTCTGTCTATGTGTGGGTGTGTGTCTATCTGTGTAGGTGTATGTGTGTGTGTGTCAGTGACTGAGTGTGTGTGTGTGTGTGTGTGTGTGAGAGAGAGAGAGAGAGAGAGAGAGAGAGAGAGAGAGAGAGAGAGAGAGAGAGAGAGAGAGAGAGAGAGAGAGAGAGAGAGAGAGAGAGAGAGAGAGAGAGAGAGAGAGAGAGAGAGAGAGAGAGAGAGAGAGCGTCTCATCAAACAAATTTCAGTTTAAAACAACTGCATACAGCTAGCAAAAGTTCATTTTAAGACACATAATCAGGTTAATCAGTATGCCTCCCATTAATATGATGCAACATGATATATGAAGCTTAAAAAAAATAATATACTACATCGTACGAAAAGGATGTGACTAAAATATAACTGACCTGAATGAATGCATCACTACGCAGCATAGATATTCTTGACTAATGTCATTCTGAAAATGGCCTATTTCGATAACTTTGTGAGGTAAAGTATGTAGAGCTTGTGTTTATTGCATCAGCACAGCCTACCTCATTTGTTAGTTTATACTGACTTATCTACTGCAGTCAGCATCCTTCCGGTTTACATTATCATGTTAGTAAACTGGAAATGTAGAACAAACAAGAAAGCTGAAAGTTCTGACTACAATTAGAGAAGTATATAAAATCAAACAGCTGGAGAACAAGAAAAGCGCTACATTCATCATCATTAGCATGATGTGAAAGTCGGTTGGAAGAAGTGAAACATAGGAAATCAATACACTGGTCCACTTGTACTTTTACTGTACAACATTTTACAGCCTACCTTATTGTCATCCATAACCGTATTCAGGGACTCAATCCACATTGGGTCAATATCTCCATCGAGCACAATCCATTTTGGTCCATCACCAGACATGTTAGCTAAGTCTCTCATGACTACTGAAAACAGACCTACAACAAGAGAATGAGAATGTAACAATCCAGCAACAATGACATTTAAAAAATGAGCATGAAAATTAGGAAAAGTACTGCTACATACTAAAGGTAAAAACATGGCAATAATGTCACAGGGATATGAAGTGTTGAACCTTAACAGAGACCAGGTCATGGCAACAAGCAATGAGGGGGGACTGAGTGGTCTCGGGGTATGGTGTCCACCTCGAGTGCTAGAGGTCCTGGGTTCAAGCCCCGGTGAGCACCTGGATTTTTTCACGTGGACTTCTAAAAACAAAATTTCCCCTGGTCTCTGGGTAGTGAGATCAGACGCCCGTGCGTATTGCTGTGCACATAAAAATTCCCTTGGCAGTTGGAAATCAAAAAAGAGTAGCCTAACGGCGCTGCCCAGGTAAAATTTTGAGTTAAAAATCTACCTAAAGCATTTCAGGATCCTCGCCAGTGCTACAGAGTTCGTGCACTGAGCTGAGATTCTCCTGACTCAGGCTTGAGTTAGGAGTAGAACAGAGCACTTATGGGTTACACCCGTGTGCTGTGATGTTGATCCGTCCACTACACTAAACTAAACTAAACTAAACAAGCAATGAGATTATCAGTTCCTTTCATTGCATATATTGCAAAACCACTAATATGCATTTTGCAAGGTTGGATAAACCCCCGAGCCATGCTACACTACCAGTTTTTAATTTTATATATCAAAGAATTAAAATTTAGAATCGGCTTCAATTTGTGAAATGCTATCTGTCTGTATAGGCAACATAAGTCTAATGAAAGTACATCAACAAATGTCAATCAATCATGTGCCATGTCGGAAAGCATGGGCAGTCATGACTCGCCATTTCACTCGATCACCAGAGTCGTGGATCAGCTCAGCGTTCCTGTCTCGTTCATGCCATGTGGCCAAGCCATCCAGGTATTTTCCTTTCGATCTTCCTCTTGGTCTCTTCCCTTCGATCTTGCCAGTTGTCACTAAGTTCTCCAATCTATTTCTTCTCATAATACGTCCAAAAACTTTTGACTGTCTGCGTTAATTTCTCTAATCAATTTACGATTGTCATTTGTCTCCTGTAGTACTTGGTCATTGGTTTTTCTGTCTGTCCATGGTATTCTTTGCATTTTCCTCAGAAACCACATTTCTGCAGCCATCAGATGTTTTTCAGCTTGACTGCTCATTGTCCAAGTTTCACATCCATACAAAAGAACAGGCTCCATGTATCCCTCAACACTCTTTTTCTCGTTTCAATTGACATCTTTTTATTGGTCAGAATGTTTTTCATCGTGCTAAAGGCTACTTTCGCCATGGCGATTCTTGTTCTAATCTCTTCAAGGTATCTCCCATCAGATGTTATGACTGTTCTGAGATAATTGTACCGATTCACTTGTTGAAGAATAGTCCCATTTACTTGTATATTACATTGTGGTATTTCATTCTTCCTAGTGACTACCATAACCTGTGTCTTTTTTACAATTTAATTCTAACTACAGCTGCTCACTGTGTACAACAACCGCATCTACTAATTGTTGCAGATCCTGCACATTGTTTGCAATCAATACTGTATCATCTGCATATCTAATGTTATTGATGTTTCGTCCTCCAATGCTGATTCCATTTATATCTTCTACATTTCTGAAAATATTTACACTGTATAGGGAAAAAAGATCTGGAGACATTACACATCCCTGCCTAACACCTCTCTTAATAGGCTGATATTGTCCCACTTCATTATCAATCCTTATGGCAGCTTGTTGTTTCCAATATATGTTTTTTATAAGTCTAATGTCTTTCCCATCAAATGTACTGAACAATTATGTCAAGCAGCCATCAGTTTAATTCCCTCTGCCCTGTGACCTAGATAAACCTTAGAGTTTAATGTTTCGTTCAATAGTGTATTAATTTATACCTCCTTTAGAACTATTTCCTCATTATAACTATTTATATTTTTTCTATTGAAAGCCCATTTGATGTATATATGTTTAAATAAAATTTCACTCACAAGCATGAAAATGAACGATACCCTTTCATCAACACCACCTGTCTAAAACTCACTTTACACTGAACATGACTGATCTCCCTCATAGCTGCTTGTATTATTTTCCTATAACTACCGAATGTCAAAGTTATTGGATTTTCTGACACTTGATGATAGCACCAAACTTCCTGCTAGGTCACTGGCATATAGTATCACTGTCACTCTCTGAAGCTGGCATGTTAAAATCTGATATTTCAGTGACATCTCATTTATAACATACATTTTCAATATGTTTATATTAAGATTCATAACACTAAGAACCATGGCCCCATGTATTTTTGCTCCGGCTATGGGGACATTAAGCTTGCCGTAATGGGTGAATCGGTACAATTATCTCAGAACATTCATAACATCTGATGGGAGATGCCTTGAAGAGATTAGAACAAGAATTGCCATAGTGAAGGTGGCCTTTTGCAAGATGAAAAACATACTGACCAATAAAAAGATGTCAATTGCAATGAGAAAAAGTGTTGAGGTGCTAAATAGAACCTGTACTTGTGTATGGATGTGAAGCGTGGACAATGAGCAAACAAGCTGAAAAACATCTGATGGCTGTGGAAATGTGGTTTCTGAGGAAAATGCAAAGAATGCCATGGATGAACAGAGAGAAAAACCAATGACCAAGTCCTACAAGAAACAAATGAAACTCGTAAACTGATTAGAGAAATTAGACGTTAGACAGTCAAAATTCTTTGGGCATGTTATGAGAATAAATAAAATGGAGAACTTGTGACAACCGGCAAGATTGAGGGGAAGTGAACAATGGAAAGACAGAGAAGTAAATATTAAAGTAAAAATAAAAAATACCTGGATGGCTTGGCCATGTGGTATGGTCAAGACAAGAACACTGAACTGATCCACGACCCTGGTGATCGAGTGAAATGGCGAATCATGACCGCCCACGCTTATCGGCATGGCACATGATGGATGGATGGATGGAATGGGTGTGCAGACCACCTTGCACTTGACACTGTGAGCGCCGACAAGCTCTAAGGTTAAAAGAGTGGCATTTGTAAGACCACTCCACTGGTTTTACAGAAACACATGACTGCCATACTATCCCATGGTACACAGTAAATATATGGCCACTCACGGCTGCTTCACTAACTGGCACAGGTTCTTAGATTAAGTGGAGCCTAAGAGATCAGTGTGGAGAACCTACTGACAAGTGGTATACACTGATATTCATCAATCCACTAAAGTGTCTAGTCTAAAGTGAACCAATGTGCTGAGAGACTGAATGGCTGCTAGGAAAGCAGTCACAAACACTCGATGTCTGGTGGGATGTGGCGCAACACCAAATATTTTAACTTCCTCTGGGACATCCACTGCCTCTTCCCTGGTATGGTGGTTCTACCAGGTGGACCTTCTTTATCCACAATTTAATCACAGTCACTCATGAATTTCAAATTGTAAGCATAATCTTTGGGGAGCTACAGTGACCATGCTCTGAAATTGATACTCTAAGCAGATGTAAAAAGGAGTTCCAGAAGGAGAGGGAGAGAGAAGGAGAGGGAGAGAGAAGAAGAGGAAAGCAAGACAGAGAATAGTAGGCAAGCAAAGAGCAAGAATAAGACTGACAGATTTGCATTAAAGTTCATTCTGTTTAACATACTCCAATTTCCTTTGATAGATCCATTATAAATGCTAACCATCGCTGTTTTTCCCCTCCACAAGAATTTATTATTTTATATTCATCAGATGTTGTCATTGTCACAGAATACTGCGAGTTGCACCAGAATACTTTCCTACATGGAAGCATTCAATAAAAGAGGAAGGAAAAACTAAAGGAATAAAATCACGCTTCTCAACGTCTATCCAGCCATGACATAAGATGGCTCACAAAGACAGCAAGTAAACAAAATGGTCTGCTTGAGACTCAACCTATTGTTAGACAAGCAGCCTGTTTTATCAAGAGTTGTAAAACTCACAGTTAACCGCGAGAGCCTAATTGCTCATTTGACACGGCTCAAGGAAACTGCCCAGGCGTGAACTAACATACAGGTTAGTTAGTTAGTTAGTTAGTCGACAGATCATCCTCACTGCACATCCTAGCAATGGCCATACTAGTTTCCAAAAAGAGATATTCTGCCTACTGTCATGAAATAGGAGACCGTAACCTACAACTGTCTGTCGGCTGCTCTCCAACTTTAACCACCACCTGCATCCATAGATTCACATAATCCTGATTGGGGGGGGGGGGGGCCTAAATGGGTAGTTGACATTGCCCAAGGGTGTCCAGCAGGCTAGCCGAGTGAAGGAGGCACCTTACTTCACCTTTGATAGAGGATACCCCTATTCTGCCACCCAATGAAGGATGAGACAACCATTAAATATCCTCCCTATGATTGCTCCACAAACCATTGTGGCCAAATAACCGAGGTTTGGCAATTTATGTAAAGCATGAGTTTTATCATGGATGGATAGATACAAGTGCAGGCAACAGTGATAATACTGAAATATAGGAGACAACTGTATCTACAGAACACTACAAATAAAGGATCTACAATGTGTATGTTCATGTAGACCACTTTCTGATAAGAGCAGATGGGTGTTCCTGTCAATGACAGCTGGTTCAGGTGGAAAATATGTTGTAACTAAAGTCTTCAATGCTCAGCTATAAGAGTGGAAAATCTTAAAGAAAATCGACAGGAAATTGTACTAAGCCAAGCACTGATCAGCACAAGCATCATAGTTTTGAATTATGGTCTAACTAAGATTAGTAAAGAGTTAAATACCTGGAAAGCTTGGCCACATGGCATAATTGGGACAAGAACAGACTAGATTAAAGACTCATGATCATGTGAGATGACGAATCGTGACCACCCTTGCATCTTACTATGGCACATGTATATTAACGTAAAATATAACATACCCAGTCACTGAGATCTCTGTGCTATTCTAAGGTTGCTGGGTCGCTACTTTGTAATTTCAAACAGAGGGTACACTTGTACCCGTAATATCTGATGTTAAATTTGCTAAATTTAGACAGCTCTCTCTCTCTCTCCCTCTCTCTGACACAACCTGTCAGTTGGCAAGTGTTTGTATGAATAGGCTGATCCTCAGATTTTGGTGGGTGACGTGACCAGCTTCATGGTCATTTTAATGTATATATTAAAAGGATTAATAATATGAGAGGAGTGTTCTACAGGAACGGAAGGCTTTTAATAAATAAAATAAATAAAATCTAGAATTTAACATGTCGTAATTTCCACAGCGTCTATATTTTCGACATGTGGGGTTAGACGACATACCCAAGCCACATGACGATCTTGACTATCCCTGTGTATTCATTCTAATCTTGAATTAGGTTCTATAACTAGTCTAATATAGTAAATTTCCTGTAGGAAGGCTGTCACACCATTCGTAATAAATGTTGGTGTATCTGAGAGGGGAGACTGTTCACAAACCAGACTATACTCTCGCTAACAAATTCTTATGAATCTATGTGAAGTTGTTTGTCTTGGAAACTGGGAACTATGTGTAACATGTGTTATGTTAGCAAGGCAACTCAAATGAGGTGACCGTCTATATAAATATATGTATGTATCACATGTTGGGGGGGGGGGGGGGGAATAATAGTATGTAAATATCTATATAAATATATGTATGTATCACATGTTGTGTGAACTACGTGTGAGTGCGACCGTCTATATAAATATGTGTATATATCACGTTATGTGAATTGCATGTAATGGATGAGGCTAGGCACTGCCCTATCAAATTGAAAATATGGGCTGAACTGTAAACGATAGAGCATTAACCAGTTGTTGCTCTTTACTGTAAATTAAGATTGTTGTAACCCTCATCGCTGAGAGACGCTACATCTGGCAGCAAACACCATCACCAACCAACAACCAACTACCTATGATTACTAAATGCAAATAGTGTATCTTCATGGCTTACTTACCACAATTTACTTGTGTATCCTATATGAACAAGTAGTTTAAATACATAATTGCACCATAACAGCAGACATTAAATAACTGAACATTTTATGCATAATAGCTAATAATAAGACTGGAACGACATGAATAATAATCACAAAGCCTGATCCTGAACAACCAGTCCGGAGATTCGTGAACTTCATCGTTGCCAGAGGAGAAGAAGCCAAGAAGGGACCTTGAAGAACATGACTGCAAGCTATGAGGCAAGGAAGCCGAAGATAATTGGCACAGCATCCGTCTGCCATCCCTAAACCACCTACTATTATTCTTTTAGGGCTAATGTGCAAAAGTCGAAGATTTGAACCTATAACATTCTGAACATTAGCCTAATAATAAGAGTGACATTCAGAAAATAAAATATGGTAGTTTTAGGAAAACAGGTTTATCTGCAATCCCATTATGTGTGTGTCTGTGTGTCTCCCATGGAGAGCACTCAGTGTTTTCTAAATAAATTTATATTGTAGATTGAAAGTTTACAACCAAAGATTCTGTTGAACTCTTATCTAAGATTAGAATAGTGATTTGAGATGACTGAGCAAAAGTTGTAACTTTATTATTTGTCTTACTATCTCCGTGTTGTGAGAAAGTGTAAGACTGGGGGGCTCCTTTACTTCCCAGGTACATGTAGCAGGATAAGTAGATCTGCATGCAATCTTTGAAAAGTTATTGCTGTTTACCTACCTTCCTAGCCTGGTCACTGTCAGAATACTAGATCATTTCTGGGGCCTGTATTTTCATACAACCTAGAGTTACGAGCCAATTCTATCTTGTCCTCATCGTCATCAAGTGCTCTGCTCCACAGATCTCAACTCTGCTGTTGATATTCCTCCGTGCCAGTCCATCCAGCATCATTTCTCTTGGTCTGCCTCTGCCTCTCTTCTCCTCGATCTTTCCAGTTGTCACGATGTTCTCCAATGCCTCTCTTCTCATTACATGACCAAAGAAAGTTGTTTGTCTCTTTCTTATTGTTGTATATAGTGTTCTAATTTCATTAGCCTGTTTCAGGCAGTCGTCGTTAGTTACTCTGGCAGTCCAAGGAATTCGCAACATTCGTCTCAGGAACCACATCTCTGTTGCTTCTAATTTCTTCTTGATTTGTTCATTTACATTCCAAGATTCACTGCCATACAGCAAAACTGGTTCTACATAGCATTTCAGCACTCTCTTTCTTACACTCAGTGATAGTGACCTATTGCACAAGATAGTCTTCATTTTCTTAAATGCAGCCTTTGCCTGCCCTATCCTGCTCTTAATCTCTGTTGTACATCTTCCATCTGATGTTATAAATGTCCCTAGGTATCTAAAATTATCCACTTGGTTAAGAATTTTTCCTTCTATTTCTATGTCACATTTTGGTGTCACCATTTTCTTTGATATCACCATTGTTACTGTTTTCTAGATATTCAAGGAGAGTCCTTTCCTTGCACTCTCTGTTACTACAGTGTCCAACAATTGTTGTAGGTCTGTTGATTTATCTGCCACCAATACTGTGTCATCTGCATAGCATATATTATTTATATTATAACCTCCAACTAGTATTCCTGGCATCTCTTTGATCTCTCTCATTATTACTTTGCTATATAGGGAGAAGAGATCTGGTGACAATACACATCCCTGTCGTACCCAGATCTCTTGATCTTGTCCTCAGCAATGAATAATCTTTCTCTTTCAGAAAGTCTACTTGTCGCTACTTTTGTGTGAGAAATATATCAAATAGCTTGAGCTATGCTACAGCATTTGATGATGAAACATCAGATGTCAAGTCTGATGAATGTTATTTTATACTAATGTCATTCTTCTATCAGAAAAATTTAGAAAATAAGAGGATAACAAGCATTACCATCTTTCCACTCTCTAGTTGCTGGACTGATCACACCAAACAGTTCATCATTTGTTACAGACTTTGGATCCAGATCAATGGCTACAGGTTTTCTGCCAAGAAATTTGTTTGTTTGTTTTAATGCATTCCAGACACAGCTCTTTCCAGTTCCTGCATTGCCCAGGATGAATACAGAGTGGCGCACATCAAACAGTTCTTGGAGCTGAACAACCTGCGTTAATGATGTATACATTTCATATACCAGAATCATATCAGAATGTACTCAGTATTTGACAGATATAAGCTTTATACGTAGTTTGTTATTCTTCATTTGGGTGGAGACAACTGGACTGTATGAGTAGACAAAGCTCTGTGTTATCAAGAAATTAACCTTATTCTAAAAAAGCTCTTTGTGCTAGACTTCTTTGTTTTTTAACATGATGAGACAGCACACATTGACTTAAATGTGATATCCTCATATATTCTGCCTTTCAGAAATACCAGTTCCAGAAATGAAACTTCCTCATAAAGAAGAATGTGTATGACTCCATGCATATTCATCTCTGATGGTCTGTATCAAACTAAACTGGTATTAAATTAATGATTCATGATAGATATTGACACGATCTGGGAATGTCTTTGGGGATGTTATACAAGTTTGTTGTGTTAAGATATAGTCAATATGGTTTCTGCAGTTTATCATCAGGTGATGTCTAAGTTTAGAGCCCTCATGGATGTCTATACAGGGAGTCCCTGATTGAATGATTGTTTTATAAACACAATTTAATTTGTCTCCTCTCTCATTTCTATGTCATATACTGAATTAAGAGTAGAATAGGTCAAACAGAAGCTGCATTTCAGAAGATGAAACATATCTTGTGTAAAAAGTCACTTTATTTTAGTGTCAGAAAGAGAGTACTGAAATAGTATATTGAACCTGTTCTGCTGTTTGGCAGTGAATCTTAGAACATGAACAAATCGGGTAGAAAGAACATGGAGGCTGCATAGATGTGGTTTCTGAGATGAATGTTTCAAATAACTTGGACTGCCAGAGAAACTAACAATTGCCTGCAACAAGCTAATGAAAGCAGAAATGTATACCCAACTATAAGAAAGAGGCGGGTATTTTAGTGTAGTTGAGAGGGAGCTACACTGATCATGTTATGTCATCATCATGTAGCTAGTCCTGTGCAGAATTTGCTCATTTCAACCTGCCAAGATAGTTTCTCGGTCTTTTGCCATGCCCCCTCCTCATAGACCCTCATGCCCAATGTGTCTTCAATGTCCTGATTTGATCTTCATGTTGGTCTATTCCTGTCTCTTCTCTCAGGAACCATGCCTTCCATCACTGTTCTTTCTAAGCTACTGTGATGTTTAATAATGCCAAAGTAGTTCAGTTTCTGAAGTATCGTGCTGTTTCTGAGCCAGATGACTTCCATGTTTGAAATTAACAAGGTAATATGAAGCCTAGAGAAATCAATTGCATGACTGTATTTCACTTACTTTCAGAATGAAATTATCTTCTGCCTGTAATCGCAACTGTAATGTAGCTGCCTTGATGTTCTTTTCAAATTCTGGATCTCGTTTTCTGGGAACATCCAGTGCCGGGAATAGATCTCCAATTAAACCCATGAAAACTGGCATGTCATCTACAACAATTTTGGGGATGTTAAAGTCTCGCAGTGCTCTCATTAACACCTATTTAGAAATGTGAAGACACAACCACTGAATATGAGAATGAGAGAGATTGTTACATAAGATATTTTTGTTAACAAGCATCTGATTCAGTTCTTCATAACCAAATTACTTTACACTGACTTACACTAATATCTAAGAATTGTGATGTTGCAGTACTCTAGCATGCTGCATAATTTAGGTCCAAAAGGTCTGTTTTTCCCCCTTTTGTGCATGGAAAAATTAATAGATATCATTTTAATGCCATTCAATCACTGGTTATAGGTAATGAGTTCTGAGAGTCGAAAACAAATAATTGCAAATAATACAATGATAGATGATGCAACAGCTAATGAGAACTACAGTCTAGCTGATTCTTATCAATTACCCACGAGTAAAAACAAAACAAACAAAATAAAAACATAAAAATAAATTTTAAATTACTAACATGCTAAGAATATTTTATGGATATGTTGCAGACATACAAGTCATTCTTGTGTTTTGGCATACAATCTCTCCCAAATGTGACCACACACAATAATGACACCTTAGTGTTGTTATAAGATTAATTTGTTTTGGCAAGTACCCTCATGCTTTGCATTTTAGTTCTCTTATAGTGACTAATATCTTAACATAGCAAACGCAAAGATAATGCATACAGATAAAACAACTATGGAGAAAGAAATATATGTTAACCCTTTACAGAGTGGAACGGCCATTTCCGTCCGATACGTTAAACGGGCAGAACGTCTCAAACCGGCCGATACTATTATGCATTGTAAAAACGCGATCTCTCGGCTTTCCGATACTTCCGACGGCTACTTTCGCTTTCGCCGATAGCTTGACAACGTGGCCGCCATTTGTAAAGCGTGTACTATGAATTTGAACCGACTTTTGCAGACTTTTTTTGATAGTTTTCGGGGTTTTTACGCTGTTTTTCAAAACGGATTTCGGCGATTCTTCAAGTGATAGCCGAGGTTTCGCTCTGTTCAATTTAAGTGACATTAAAGGGCACAAAGTTGACTATTAATCGGAGCTAGATATCAGTGCAAAGCGATACTTTGCATTTAGCAGTCTGAGTCGGACTTTAAAGAAAATGATTATGATTATGAAAATGTGTTTGTAAATTGCCGTATAGATGACGGAAAATCACAAACAACATGCCGTATTTCGTAAATATTTGTGTTCATATATGGATTACCGACAACAATCACGTGAGTAACATATTCTGCATGCTTTTCCCTTCATTGTGTTGTTTATTTAACTAAAATCAGTTGACTAACACCTTATTTGTGATGTTTTTACTAACGCGACCCGAAATTTTACCGAACCTGACAAAATCTTGCCCGTTCAGGGCTACAAAATGGACAAGCGTCTGCCCTGTAAAGGGTTAATAAGGAAAAATTGGACGGTCGTGGAAAATTTTGAATATCTTGGGTTATTGATTACCAACAATGGTGAAATAATGAACAGAGTTAAAAGATGAATAGCTATTGCTCTTCAAAGACTAAAACAACTGAATAAATTGTGGAGAGGGACAGACAGAACTACAAAATTCAGATATTTAAGAGCATGCATCTTTCATATTGCAACATGCGCCTGTGAGATCTGGACACTTACTAAAAAAGCTGAACAGCGCATAAATGCCTTGAATATAAATGTTATAGACGAGTTCTAAGATTATCTTGGATAAAGAAAAGAACAAATGCATCCATACTTCAGGAGCTGAATACTGAAGAAGGCTGGATATTAAAGATGATAAAACAAAGAAAATTAAAATAATTTGGTCACCTAAAACATCACGAAAGTTTGTAGAAAAGAATAATGGAGGAGTATATGCCTGAGAAAAATAGGAAGAGGAAGGCCAAAGGGAAGATAGGCGCAGGATGTGGCGGATGATCTCCAGATGGGTGTATTGGACGCGGGACATTTTGCTTATAATCGAGAGGTTTTCCGAAAGTTTGTTATGGGAGCGAGGTTCTGCAAAGGACATGCTACTGTATGAATGAATGAATATGGTGACTAAAGCCAATCAAAGTACACTATTTCACTTAGGGAATAAGATATGAAGAAATAAGAAAACAAACCTGATCTTCTGGTCGCTCCCTATCTCCTCTCTTGAGTGAACCAGCTACAACAAGCACTGATTTTATGGCTCGAAGACCCCAGTCATAGTGGTCCTGGATACACATAATGCAACTTTTCAAAAGTCATGTCATAAGCTATTTATAACATGACATTGTTACATTACCACTATCAATAATATTCATATCAATGCCATCTATGAAAATAGCAAAGACTGTATAAATGCAAACACAATTAAATATAATAATATTGGTTGAAGTTCACTGTGTACAGAAACAGAGTACATAAATGGATGCATGTCACATAGTGTCAGAAAATAATTTAACATTTCGGAAGTTAAGCCTGTAAAGAGTTTACTATCTATTCTCAGAGCCATCCATCCATCATGTGCCATGCCGATAAGAATGGGTGGTCATGTTCTGCCATCTCACTCGATCACCAGAGTCGTGGATCAGCTCTGTGTTCCTGTCTTGACCATGCCATGTGGCCAAGCCATCCAGGTATTTACTTCTCAGTCTTCCCCTTGGTCTCTTCCCTTCGATCTTGCCAGTCATCACCAAGTTCTCCATGTCATTTCTTCTCATAACATGTCCAAAAAATTTTGATTGTCTACGTCTAATGTCTCTAATCAGTTTACAATCTTCATTTGTTTCTTGCAGGACCTTTTCATTGGTTTTTCTGTATAATTCTCTGATTATAGATAAGACTGCAGTACATGATATTCTTGGCATCTGTAAAGAAGGTAGTTTGCCATTGCTTTCCTTCCTAGCAGTGACCATACTGGTCGATGACCGTAGCCATTGTCTCCCAAAAAAAGAGAGCCTCTGCCTACCATCATGAAGCTGGAGACCATAACCTACAACTATCTGTTGGCTGCTCTTCAACTTCATCCACCACCTGCACTCATGGCTTCACGTTATCCTGATCAGGGGGTTAAATGGGCCAAATGGCTAAGAAAGCTGGGTTCTCCTTCGGGAGACCCGGGTTCAAATCCTGGGTAAGGCGTGGATTTGTTTCTGTCGGGGGCAAAAAGAAAATCTTAATCTGCACAGTTCGTGGCGACAGCACTAGCCAAGCTGCCTAAATTCCTCAGGCTCAAGACCCCTGTCTTACACTGCAAGGTACGAAAGGCAGTAAAATGACAGACACATATACTGCAATGTGTCAGTGTTTTAAGATACAAAAGAAGACTGGTTTTGGCTGTTTGTAATGGATGACTTTGATTGTAGACAGATACCTCCATGTATCACAGTTGGATACTCTCAACAAGTTCACCAACTCTGTAGCACTGATGAGGATTTAAATGTGTGTATACCAGAATCACATACGCTCTAAATATTCATTTAGTGGGCAGAGTTTTGTGATTTTGAAATTGTGCTGGCAGCAGCCTATTCAGTCTGCTCATTAAGGTTTCCAACTGATAAGGATATTTTAAAGTGCTCAGTAAGCATGCAGTCCTCCTCATCAATTGCCTTTGGCCACCATTCCAATAGCCAAGGTTTACATGTAGTAGAACATATTTAGTTTTCATATTTTTATAACAATTTTCAGAGTCATTTGAGCCAGAGAAACATGCCAGGCCTCTTAACCATTTCACTACTATATGACAAGCATGCCTACATTCAGGTACTAGAATAGAATACAAGAAATATAGAATTGCACAAGAAGCTTGTCACTGCTAAACCAGACTGAGCAGAATTCTAAGTGTCATATTGTGGTTGGATATGTAAGGTGACATGTTATATTTGTGATTATGTCACTAGAGATGAAAAATTATGGTCTTTTATAAAAGCCCATATATAATGTGCATTACAATAGGTTTACTAGCTCACCTTCGCAACTATTAATCTACTCAACATGTCAATCTAATGTGAACAGAAAGTTGGCCTATTCAAATATGATAGAAATTATTAAAGCTATTGTTTCTCCTATTTTTGCAGACACAGTGTTGAGTAATATGAAATGTGTGTCTTTTTCTTATTCCTTTGCCTGTTATCTCCCAATGGAGTATAAGCCCTCAACTAACAAGTGCAAACGCCTCCTAAACTTTGCAGTTTCCTATAGCTTCCTCCATGTCCTTCCCATATTATTTATTAATCCCTGTAATTAATGTTCTTGTGTGTTTTTAGTTTTTTTTTCTCCACTTCTCTGCCCTTTGGGTTACAGAGGAAAGACTGTTTTAGTTATACTATTAACAGGTTTTCTCAATGTTTGTCCTATCCAGTGGCAGCATTTTTTTTATCATCTCTTCATTCACTGGGATTTGTTTATTTAAATCCATGCAATCTACACTGTTCTGTCATACCATTTAAACAATATAAAATGACACAAAGTAGTGCAGTGTGTTGTAATTCTGTTATGTAAAGCTACACTACTTTGTGTCATTTTATACTGTTTACATTTTCACAGCTTTACCACAGTTCCACCCAATTTTTGTCATACCATTTAGTACTATTCTGCAGACACATAAATTAATGAATGTGTATAGTTTATTAGTAATTGTTATAGTCATTCTCCATATTTTGTGATCCATACAGCAGTACTTTTTTATGTTAGAGTTAAATGTTCTAAGTTTCCAATTAGATTTTATGTAACTGAGAAAATGTACAAGTCCTCACATTTTTAACTAGATAATTTATATATGAATAGGCCAAATATGATGTCATAGTAAAAGCAGACAAGCAATACCCCAAGAATCATCTGCCAAGACCCTTGAGTCAACTTTACAACTACAAAGTAAGTCCTGCTTAAGGTAACCAGCATATGAATAACTGAGTAAAGTATGTAGTACTCATTTAAAACACTTTGTATACTTACTACTACAGCAAACTGTATTTCATTCATTAACATTTGTTGTAGAAATAAGTGATATAAAAATTAAATGAGTTAACCAAATCCTGACAAACCAGTAGAAATATAGTCATGTAAAAAACACAGCACAATGACATACCTGTTTTGAGAGCAACTCTTTGCACAAACTGTAAAGAGTAATAAATTTTCTAGCCAGCAGTCTGGCATCAAGAAAGCCTTCAGCTACCAGCATGATTTCACAGATAAGTTCAAAGTCAGGCACTACCATAGCACATGGTCTGGAAAAATAATGACAACCATTACACTATTTCCATCATCTGAAAGAGGTGTGTATAAACTGTTGTAAAACTTCAAATACTAAATATATTTTGATAAGTATCCCAAGAGAGTGAAAGTTACCTGAACAGTGCTTTAAGATTTTCTTAAGTATCCCAAGAAAGTGAAAGTTACCTGAACAGTGCTTTAAGATTTTCTGGTAGTTCAGCTCTTCCAGCATAACCAGGGTTCATGGTGATGAAAGCTCCAACAGTTGGGATCAACTTGATGTTCTCACCCATAAAGTTAAATCTCTTCTTTTTGTCTCTGATGGCATCTTGAATTGTCTTCACCTATAGTTGAGACAAAAACATTTTTGTTTATTAATCTGTCATGCTCTCCTCATACAAACGTTAATATACTTTTATATTTGATTAAAACATTAGGATGGAAATGAACCTGTACTGTAAAATAACAATGTTGAAAAACAAAATAAAGGAAAGAAACAAGTTATTTGTGACAATAACATTAACACAAATATTAAACCAAAATTATGTATAACGTCAATGTGGTTGGTAATTTTTGGAAACGTACGAATGTCAGCAAATATCCTTCAATACAACTATGTGTGTGTAGTTCTCTCTCAACTATTCAGTGTTTATAAAGTACATATTATTTCACATCATTAACAGTGCTATCAAAACTTATTTCACATCATTAACAGTGCTATCAAAACTCTCATGTCTAAAGTATTGGCATCATGCACAGCATCACACCTAAGTATTATATGCAGCAAATTCTAAAATTTTCTGCAGGATTTGTTTGGACTGCTTTCCTAAAATGTAAATGTTCCTCAACCATTGAATTACTGTTCAGTTCTTCAATGATTATCATAATATGTGACATAGTTGTTTCTACCTGCGCTTCAGGTGTGCAGGTTAGGCTTACTTTCATTTGTTTTCTGAGGTTATGAAATTAAATACAATTTGTAAGTTTTCAAGACAAATCTGCCATTCTTTGACATCTAATTTAACTGCATGTTATGTCACAGTAATTTGTAGAAAAATAAATGTATCAATCAGTGAGTGACCAGTGTTTCTTTAAACAACTGCAAGCCGTTATTTTGTAGACTGCAGACAGCGTCCTTAATGTCACACACAGTGATTACTGTTCATACCACGAGGATATTGGGTGTAAGATGCTAGCCTCATATTTTAAGCTGATCAGCACTTGATAGGTGACGAGGTCAATATCATATTGACTGCCTCTACTTTCCAGTCCAGTTCCTGGTATCCACTTTAAGCTGGGTCGACCAAGGAGCCCAGATCATCTCAATGGGGATTCAATCACATGACCACTGGACCAGCAGGCTGGCGTCCTAGCCGTAGCACTACCACAGCTGCCTCAAACACTAATTATGAAGCAACTATTTCTTATATTTTAAACAGCAACCCTGACGGCACATGTTTAGTGAGACATTGACAACGACATTGGAATAGACAATGACATTGGAATAGACAACGACATTGGAATAGACATCAACTACCGCATGGATGGAAAGTTATTCAATCTCAGAAGGCTGAAAGCTAAAACCAAAATTAACAGCGACACCGTCAGAGAGCTCCTGTTTGCTGATGATTGCGCTCTATACGCCAACTCAGAGGCGGACATGCAACATAATGTTACAGCTTTCTCACATGCCTGTGCCAACTTTGGGCTCAATATCAATTTGGAGAAGACTGTAGTTATGTACCAGCCAGCTCCAGGGAATAATCACATTGTGCCGAATATCAAAGTGAATGGTCATAGTCTAAGTGTTGTGGACAAATTCACCTATCTTGGCAGCACTGTGTCACAAGCTGCCACGATTGATGACGAAGTGAATGCAAGAATCTCCAAGGCCAGCGCGGCCTTTGGCAGACTGTACAAGAATGTATGGGACAGAAATGGAATAAGCCTGCAAACAAAGCTGAAAGTCTACAAAGCAGTTGTATTATCCACACTGCTATATGCTTGTGAAACCTGGACTGTTTATCAGTGACATGCTAGGAAATTAAACCACTTCCACACAGTCTGCCTTAGGAAGTTACTGAAGATTAAATGGCAAGACAAGATGCCAGACACTGAAGTCCTAGAAAGAGCGTCCATGCCCAGTATCCACACTCTACTGATGAAGAATCAGATTCGCTGGGCTGGTCACTTGACTCGCATGCCAGATCACAGGCTCCCTAAACGATTTTTTTTACGGCGAGTTGCGTTGTGGTAAACGCTCCCAAGGCGGACAGAGTAAACGCTTTAAAGACACTCTGAAAATCTCACTGAATACTTTTGAAATTCATCATGACACCTGGGAGACTGCAGCCAGAGACCGAAATTTGTAGCGTGCATCATTACACAAGGGTGCAGTCATTTGTGAGGCAACCAGGACTGCAAGAGCTGTGAAGAAAAGACAGAACAGAAAAACCATTGCAGGAAATCCTCCTCCAGAAATGTCAAGCATTCTCTGTCCACATTGTCAAAGAACATTTCGAGCCAAAATAGGCCTTATCAGCCATCTTAAAACTCACTATTCCATCCTTTCAACCCCACTGGATGAAATGAATGGTCATAATCATTCTGGATGGACAAACAACAATGAGAGGTAAGCCTGCTGTTAGATAAATATCCAACATTCTTATTATTGCCATTGCATTTATTTATTACTTCCTCTCTTAGTTACACCTTTCATTTCTCCTGTAATTGTGAATGAATACATTGTAAAGTACACCTACATGTCTGAAAATAATAAATATGTTCAATAAATGCAACACAAACAAAATTAACAATAAAAGTAGTATTAAATAGTTACTGACAAATCAAGGAAGATTGCAAAACTAAACAAAAACAGCCACTTTCTGACCTGTACAGCAATGACTGACAGCACTTCTACAGCTATGCGATTGAACTCATCAAAGCAGCCCCAAGCACCAGACTGGGAGAGACCCTTAAAGATGTTCCCTACAGACTAC
Source organism: Cepaea hortensis (assembly GCA_963921405.1). Lineage (NCBI taxonomy): Eukaryota > Metazoa > Mollusca > Gastropoda > Stylommatophora > Helicidae > Cepaea > Cepaea hortensis. Next base: position 66,993,730 of record OY992880.1, on the reverse strand, counting down.
ACAAATTATTTCACTGATAACATAACAGTAATAGGATTCAGAAACAAAAGCAAGACATTGCCATAACATTTTGTAATAGCATTACTCTAGTAAAATTTCTTCATCAGCTTGATCTTAAAGTTGTTTTATATTCTTGTTGGTGTCACCTCTTGTTTCGTAAAATAACTCCACACTGCCTCTATATTATCTGCATGTATTAAGGCCATGAAAACAAACTAACGTCAACGATACATAAAATTGTTCAACAAAGGCCCAGAATCAGATGCTGAGAAACATAATGTTTTATTGCCTGAAAAAGTGGTAGCAAATAAAAACCTCTGGACTAAGCATATCAATATACTCATGGATATAATTCATCCTTTCTGAGGGATATGACTGTAACATTTGAACAGATGGAGGCCGAGCCAAAATAGGCCTTATCAGCCATATTAGAACTCATGGCTCCAAACTTTCAACTCCACTGGATGAAATGAATGGTCATCATCATTCTTGATAGACAAACAACACAACCTGGCAGAAAACTGGAAAACCATTATAGCAACTGAAATAAAGAATTCCTACAAAATAGAAGTGTATGGTTGATGACTTTGCTCACAGGCACAGAATGGTGCCTTCGGTCACATTGTGTTGTGTATGATACCTTGAACCTCACCTCAGATGGCAGCAGGCTCTGTGCTGCTTTGAGAGAATCTCATGCAAAACTGTTTTTGTACATCATTGTACACCACAGATATATGACTATTATAAGCCTGACCTTAAACAATAGAGATCTCATCAGAGATAATACTGACACCCAGAGCTGCAGTGACCAGAAACAAGGAGAAGAAATACATCTGGCACCCATTGGTCCACTCATAAATAATAGATCAGCGACATCTGATACTGTGTGCCCTACAAAATGACAAATAGGTTGATATGTCTTCTGAGTAGGATTCCTACTCAATGACAAAATAGGTTCTAATGCTCATTGAGTGTGAACCCTAGAGAATGGTAAATTGGTTCAAATGTCAATGATCGAGAGTACTACTAAATGATACATGGGTTCAAATGTCCATCAAAAACCTGCTAAATGAAGAGCCAATGCTAGAAGGTAGACCCTTGCTGTACAAGTTGGTTTCCTGAACCTCGAAGAAGAAACCATTACACGAGACACCGCAAGGCATTTAGGTGGCAAAATTGTCTCACTGGATTAGACCACTCATTGTGTGCCGGTCATCAAAGCCCCACATCTACAAGCTGCATACTGCTGATCTTTAAGGACGTACATTTGATGAGCAGGAAATGCAATAAATAGAAGTGAGGCAAGCAGTCATGTGCAGGATGTGACAATTTCTTGAGTGAAACCAATAGTGGAGTTTCATGTATTGGGTATTCATTTTTGGATGGTGGGGAATGCCCATACGTTGCCCTTACTTTTCCTTGTCGGTCAAATGGCATTATGTGGCTGTTCTGGACAGGACTGTTGAGATGCACTGTCATGGTCTTACATGTACGGAAGATGTAAGTGCCGGTATGTAAGCGAGAGTCAGTGTAAGCATAGTTGAGGTAAAGGGCAGTAAGAGACACCACGGCTTGGCTAGTGGACGGTCAGGCAAGAAGCCCGTGAATAGAGCCACGGGATGTGGGAAGGTCAACGAGGAGAGAGGCAGTGTGTGTGAGGCAGCGAATAGGGACGGACGTGTGGAGATCTATAGAACGATAGAACGATAGAAGGATAGTGTTGTGACGGATAGATGGAGATGAACGTTGTGTATTGATATTCGAGGAATGTACTAACTGTGATATGTGCGGGATGATGTGAAGTTTGATTGTGAATGATCATGCGGGCGACAGTGTAAAGATCGCCATTGTGAGCTAGCGCGTGGCTGTTGGTGGTGAACGATTGTTTGAGCGCGAACTGCGATCATGATGTCAGCTTGTAATATATTGTAATAAATGATTGTTCAGGAGATAGCTCCTGCCAGTTTCTGATTGTATTCCTGTGTTATTAGTAGATGTATCGTAGATGTCATAATATACCTGTCCAAGTCCAGTGGGCTAGACGGAGCCAGTAGTCAGGACGTTGACAGGTATGATGGTGTCAGAAGTACACATGAACCACAGTCCCATGCAAATGGCATAAAAGAACGCTACTTTTGAAAAGAAGAAGAACAAGTCATAATTTTGTATAAATTGGAGATGTATGAACAAAGTTAGAACGAAAATAACATCATTTCTTTCCACAGCAGGTTTCAGTTCTACACAGCGACCGACGTAACCAGACCAGGTCAGCGGTAACCAGCACGAGAATCACGTTCCTGTACATCAAGCGTTCGAGTAGTCAGCAGATAAAGATAAGTTGATTAATTTTGATTGCTAAGTACCCAAATCTGCATTCTTTGATTTGCTTGTATAAATATCATCATCGGTACATTTGAATATTAATTAAATACTTAGAAATTAAACTTGGTCCAAAATGACTTCATATGACGACTTCAAAGAACTAGCCTTAAAATATGAAATCTCTCCAGAACGAGTAAGATACTATTGCACAACAAATTACGAAATATTGAAGGGCTATTTGAACGATAAAAAGTCCCAACTCAAGAAAGACTTGACGCAATTTGGAAACGGTAATAGGAAAAATAACCTTATCCGCGAGTGGACACAGGAATTCGAAAAGAAAATGCAAGACTACAAAATCCCCAAAACTAGATGGTATGCATGGTATAGGGAATCCTTACCAATAGGAGACAGACATCTGCAAGAGTACATACCAGATATGTCAAGGGAAGACTATGAGTATTACAAAACAAACATATTATCAAACTACTTAAACGACCTCGACACCTTAATGTTAGTGTTACGAGATCTGAAACCGGTCCCAGACATGTCGTTTACCCATTATATACAGGAAATAGAAGGCAGGTACAGAAAGCTACTATCTGAATTTAAAGACACAAACAATGATCAGGCAGTAGTAAATTTCTTCCTAATAGAAAAACTAAAAGCAACACTACCAGCCGAATGCGGAAAGTATTTAGAAGAACACAAAACAGAACCTATCAAAAACTTACTAGAAAAATGCCGCGAATATTACAACCAAAGTATAACCCTGGTTAAGAACACTCAACAGAAAAGTACTGTGAAAGCAACGGCCTCTGCAGCCACAGATTGTCAAAACAAACCACAGAAAACAAAACCAGTACTATGCAAACATTGTAGCACTCCACATACAGAAAATGGAATATGCGATAAGAATCCCACTTATCAAGAATACCTAAATACTATTATAGCACAAAAACTGGGGAAGGTAAACCATAGGAAATATAGAACAAAATGTCATTTTTGCCTTGCGTATGGCCATAGACGTTTCGAATGTGAAGGTGTAAAAAGAATACAGAAAGCAAAAGCAAATGCAGCCATAAACATTACAACAGACATTTCGGCAAAGAACTTAGAAAAAGTAAACATCACTAAGACGAAAACAAGACCAAACACTGCAAAGTCAGAACAATCTGAGTTTTACCCATCAGACTTTGTACCATATTTCAATAATGTTGTTAACATCACTCAGCCTCATTCCTTATGTAAAGAGAGCAATACTCAACAAGAAAGTAAGGAAATGAACAAAACCTCAAGACTGTCATTAGGAAAACTAACATTCCATGAGGGATACATCAATGACACAGTATGCACATGTGTACGCGACACAGGGTCCTGTCTTATCGGTCTTCGAAAGACCCTAGCTGATCCTAAAGACTACCTAGATGAGTACATCTATTGCAAAACTGTTTCAGGGACAATAGAGAAATATCCTATGGCATGGGCCAATATAAAATCACCTTTCCTATCAGGCAGAGTAACTTGTGCTTTATTAGACAATCCATGCTGTGATTTATTAATTGGAAATGTATTAAATGTAACAGAATACACAGAGTCCAAAACTCACACAGGGCAAAAAGTTAACACCACAACAAGCACTGCCTTAACTACACCACTCATCATACAACAACATGATGAACAGACCAAAGTACCACACCATACCAACTTGATTACCATCTCACAACAAGAAAAAACAGAAACTGGTGTGCATCAACAAAGAAAAGAAAGTACAGATAGCAAGCATTTCACAAGGGCGAGAAAAGATCACAAAACATCATGGTACATACTATACCTCCTGTACCCCCTGTTAACTACACACATGCCCAAGTGCACACAATGGATGGTTCTACTCGCACTACTCATTGTAAATACAACACAACCGACTTCTCTAACAGTTTTACTCACACATCATCATGACGCAACACAGATGATATTACTCATGACAAACCAGCAAACTTTGTTACTTACATCATTACTATTGAACCAAATTTTGTTGTTGCCACTGATAAACTCTATGTCAAATCACCTCAGACACATACTTATGCTGAACAATGTAAATCTTCAGTCGGTGGAATTACTGACAAAAATCAGCAACAAATTACCCTACATATTTTGGAAAATATACACAAATTGCAGAAAAGCATACAAACATGCACGATTACATTTTAAAACTATACATGGTGTATTATTATTATTTGAACTATTGAATGTATACACACATGTACGAGTGCAGGTTTGGAGATAGCACTCAAAATGATCTCAACATGAAAATTGAAAATCCCCACCCTTCGGAACATTTTAACCGTAACCCACTTTATATCCTTAGATCCAGTAACTCCAGAGTTGCCTTGTCTGCTGTACAACTCCAGCGCTATGATACTAGCACACTTCATTGTATAAACCAGCATGAAAAGTCCGTCAACGTGAAATTGTCACCGGCAAAACAGTAAGACTCAACATGTGATTTCAGGCATCAAACAGTAAGATATACCCATATTGACTTTGTTTTCAAACGAGTATCTACAGAATCCACCTTTTGAAATAGACTAACAACGACGACAGCTTCACAAGTACAGACATTCATTTTCGGTGATCAATTTAATGAACCAGATGCCAACCTACAAACTATGGCAAAGACAGTCACAGACAGACGCACCATGGCCACACTCAAAATTAAGGCCACTGAACTTGATTCGTGTTTTATACGTGTGAATTCCAGCAACTTTACAAGACCAGACTTACAAATTGGCCAATCTTGGTGAACAGTCTTAAGCACTATACAGAAGGAAAGACAATATCAGAATATACAGAAGTCAACAGTTGTATCAGAAAGAAGACAGGCCAAAGATTCCATCACGGAAACGAACATTGAACACTGTTAATGTAATTCCGTGTGCATAACTTTCACAGGACAAGAACAATTTCCTATACGTGCATAAGGGCATCGACAATGTATATTTTATTGTATATGTATTAACTGTATAACATCCAATGTCTAATTTTATTATTATAATACTTTATATTGTTATAATGTAATATATACATATGAACGTAAGTATAGTGGCGAATAGAATAAGTGGTAATGCTGAGAATCAACGCCTGGCAATCCCAATACGCGAGTGTTACCAAACTTGCCTTCGCGTATGGTGGATGGCCCGACGAATGACGCTTAGCAATAGTGGTACAGAATTAACATCATAAGATGGTAACAAGAAAGAAAATACCAGCAGGGTGATGCCAACCAAAGAGACTAATAAGAAACTCTCCATCACAGTAAACGAGGTGTGCTCAAAAAGGGAAACAACTCACGGTCCGACATAAGATGAGGTAAGGGGGACTATAACATACATGAATTATATTCGAACCATGACCACAACATTGACATAGTGTGCTCATAAGGAATCGATTAGGGTGCATTAAATAGAGACGAGGGGAACCACGTCTGAATAGAGAGAAAATTTAAGAATGCTGTAAGAGGAAGTTGTAGCCTTATTCGAGGCGTAAACCAATGGAGAATCCTTAAACCAGCATAGCCACAATAACTATGAGATAATAATGCACAGAAAATCGATTGGGAAATATGAACAGAATGTAATGTCACGGAGTGCGGGTTGAATAATATAACGAGGTATGACAAGTACACCCAACCATAACATTTGTCAGACCACGACAAAACCTTGAGAGAAACCTCAACACTGAAAAAGAGAGAACAATATTTGAAGTTAATCTCGAAAAAGATCAGAGCGAAAAGGGACGCAAGCGCGTACTTAGTATCATATAATCCCCTGACAAGGTTAGGAAGATGGACCAAGAGTGATAACACCAGAATGTGTCACATTTCCAAGAGAAAGTGCCACATTCGCTGCGGGGGAAGGGGGAGCGTGTCATGGTCTTACATGTACGGAAGATGTAAGTGCCGGTATGTAAGCGAGAGTCAGTGTAAGCATAGTTGAGGTAAAGGGCAGTAAGAGACACCACGGCTTGGCTAGTGGACGGTCAGGCAAGAAGCCCGTGAATAGAGCCACGGGATGTGGGAAGGTCAACGAGGAGAGAGGCAGTGTGTGTGAGGCAGCGAATAGGGACGGACGTGTGGAGATCTATAGAACGATAGAACGATAGAAGGATAGTGTTGTGACGGATAGATGGAGATGAACGTTGTGTATTGATATTCGAGGAATGTACTAACTGTGATATGTGCGGGATGATGTGAAGTTTGATTGTGAATGATCATGCGGGCGACAGTGTAAAGATCGCCATTGTGAGCTAGCGCGTGGCTGTTGGTGGTGAACGATTGTTTGAGCGCGAACTGCGATCATGATGTCAGCTTGTAATATATTGTAATAAATGATTGTTCAGGAGATAGCTCCTGCCAGTTTCTGATTGTATTCCTGTGTTATTAGTAGATGTATCGTAGATGTCATAATATACCTGTCCAAGTCCAGTGGGCTAGACGGAGCCAGTAGTCAGGACGTTGACATGCACCACCTGTAGATGGAATGGCAACAGTGATGTTGCAACTCTCATGCAATTAAATGTCATAAGAATTACCTGGGAAGACTAGTCTGTTATGCTTAAGTCTGAAAGAGAGAACAGCAAATCCCCAAATGATGGTAGACAAACAGTATCCTGAGTGCTCACTCATGCTTAGAGATCTCATATGAATGATTGAAATAAGTGTGCTACTTCTTCTGTTTTTGTCCTAATACTTTTGCCATGAAACATCGCAGAGAAGAGGTAGATGTAATTTGCTGTGTTTTGCTTGTCTTGTTGCTTGTACTAGCATCATATTTAATTTTTTCAACATCTCTTTTATTCATTCTAGCTAACTCTTTCTGGGTCATCTTCTGCCTTGTATCTTGATGTTCTCATGTAGAACACTGGAGCTTCTGGTTGATTTTGTTCCATTCTAACTAAATTTCTGAACCACTTAATTCAGTGAGCTACTTGTAAACTGATAATTTTATCCAAAAGCATATAATAAAATGAACACAATAAACTCAATGTATACCTTGTAATCCATTTGCTCAGAACAGTTGAATACGTATACCATGATACCCAGAGCTCTTCCCAAGTCTTTGGTGGTCTCAGTTTTGCCTGTTCCTGCTGGGCCTGCAGGAGCTCCTCCCATAATGAGGTGGAGGGATTGAGTCAGAGTAATGTAACACCTTCAAGAATATTTTTTAAGCGACTTTAAGAATATTAAATATCTGATCATTTACAGATATAAGCAGTAATCATTTGTGTGTTCCTTTGCAAGGATCCTTTAATAGCTGCATTCCACTCATTTATTCCAGCCACTTTTGTGGATCTTTTTCCATGAACCCCCAATTGTTTTCCCCATTATGAGTTTCAAGCAAGACATTCTTTACTGCAGTCTCTTTTACTAAACTGTTTACCTTAATTTCCATGGCCACTTGCTGAATTCTTTCTCCACAATGTATCATTTGTTTTTATATCTGATCATCTGAATTTAGCAGTGAAATGCAGATAAATACCTACTTTTTAAATGTAATATCAACTTAGCTCGTGAAACAATATTATTTTACTATTGTCTTCAAGATTATAGCTTTGTTTGCATGCAATGTTTTAGGGTTTAATACAGAAAAAAAAGTAACTTAAAAAAAATACAGAAAAAAAAGTGTACTGAAAAACATGTATCATCTAATTATTTTCATGACATCCCTTTCTGCTCCCTCAGGCTCTGTACTACTTAAATGATTCTGCTTCTAACATTTAATATCAGGCTAACCAGGTCTTCTTTGTGGCATATTTAGTCATTTATTCTTGTTAATTTTTTTGCTATTCTTAGCCAGTTTTTAAACTGACATAAATATGCATCTAGGACACATGCTTTGTGGAAATTTAGTTATAATTTGAAGAATTTATCATCACCTTTTTTAAAGAAACACAAAGACCCTATTTTGGCAAATAGATGTGAATTACTATCAACAGTTTCTGACTATCTATTTGTTGCACTAATCAATTTATTCTAAGAAAATTGCCAGATTTGGGGTAATAAAAGAAAATTGAGAATTATTAACCAATTTTTGTGCAGTGAATCAGAATATCCTAGGCATAGGTGTTTTTCCACATAAAAGAATACATAAAGCAACATGGGTATTACCAGACCACAATACAGAAATTTAAACTGATCTATACGTATTAAAAAGAAATTTAGATATCTCTACATGGCGTAAAATTTAGTTGAAACATAAGCAATACATATTATCTTATAAACATGGAAATAAATACCATGCAGGATATGTCAGAAATAAAGAAACTAAGAACAATTAATGGTCACACGTTTTAATAAGTAACAGGTCCTGCCAACAGTTAGTAGATAAGGTCAGCACAGAAGACAGCTGGCAGCAACTTAAAACATTTTGAGCATTTTATGTACAGAATTCCTTAGATAATGGGTTGAAAAACAAAAAGCATGGATAACACCGAAAATGCAGTTAAAAACCAGAAGAAAAGACGTTTTTTTTTTTTTTTAAACAGATGGAAACAAAAGCAAACCTAGAACTACGTAAATGACAGCCCATGAGACAATGCACAGAAGCCAGTAAAGAAGTTAGGCGGTGGTTAAGAGCAGATAAAACACAATATTTATACAACCTAGCAGATGAGGTAGATGTACGGGTGGAAGTCAATAAGTAAGTCACGAATGACTGTAGAAAAATAACTAAATAAGATACCAACTTGAAACTTTGTCCCTTTATTTCTCAACATAATTTCCACCAACACTGATGCACTTATCTCATCATTTTATCAGTCCTCCCAAACCGGCTGCATAGAACTGCGTGCTCTGTTTTCTAAACCATGTTTTCACTTCACATTCAACTTCATCGTCATTCGTAAAATGTCTCTCACCAAGGGAGGTTTTCACTTAACCAAAAAGGTGGAAATCGCTAGGGGCTTAGTCGTGGCTGTAAGGTGCTACAGAGTCTATCGTTACTCGCCTGTCACCGCTAATCATCTCCTCCACCCACGGCACGGATGCTTCTGTTGCAATCTCAACAGGATGACCAGATTGGATTTCGTCAACAATTTTAGAGCATCCTTGAGAAAAAAACCAAAAAAGGTGGAAATCGCTAGGGGCTAAGTCGGGGCATTAAGGTGCATGTTCCAGAACTTCCCACCTTAGTTGGTTAATTTTCTCCTGAGTTAATCAAGCCGTATGTGGTCTGGAATTGTCATGAAGAAGCAACACTCCTCTAGTCAGCAGTTCTGGACATTTTCTTCAAATTGCCTCATGAAGCATCGATAGAACTTCACAGTACGATTCAAAATTCACATTGTCACCTTTCTTCTTGAAAAGGTTAAAAGCACTCCTTGACAATCCCAGAACACTGTCAGCATAACCTTCCCTGCTGATGGCGTAAACTTGAATTTTTTGGACACAAGGCGAAGAAGGATGTTTTCATTGCATTTCTACCCAGCTATGCACCGCTTTACGGGACAAACATTTGACAGCATAAACAGGAAGCATTTCCTTATGATTGTCCTTTGCAGGCAGTCCTTTTGCTCACAAAATACACACAACAGCACGTTGCTCTTTGGTTGTACACTCCGTAAGTACATTCGCCTTTTTGTCTATGCGCTGCGCATGTACATGAGACACCTAGCGCCACCTGGCGAACGGGAATATAAAGTTTTATGTTGCTGTCACCTAATGACACGTGTAGAAAATACTAACTACATTTACCTGCCATCCCACAGAACTGCGTGACTTACTTATTGACTAGCCCTCGTAGCCGCAGCAAAAGGATACCTCATAGACCTTTACAGTACCACTTGAAAGAACTGGTCACGTTTCCATCTCCCATTTATTACAAATGTACATTCATGATAAAAAGAAACTAAATATTCAACCAAGGTTATGCATCACAAATACTGTCTCTTAGGCACAAAATGCTTAGATTTACAGGCCACAAATACTGGCTCATCTGCATCTACGTGTTGATAAATTAAGTTATGCTAAATGTTTATAGATACAGTTAGTGCTCGACTTACGACTACGATCAGTTCCGACAGACCAGTCGTAACACAATTTGGTCGTAAGTTGAGTACTCTATGTGTACAGTAATGTGAAGTGGTGTTATAAAAATATTTAAGTTAAATTACATCATAAATTTCTTTTATTATTGTTATAAATCATAATTTTCGATGTTCATTTTGTGCCATTTGTATCATCTCTACATCATTTTGTTTCTTATTTTTACATCGTCAGGTTTAAGAAAAACACTGCATTAACTGTACATGTACAACTGGTTTAATATTTGCAAAACATACAAAATACAGGTGTGGAAAATACTATAGGAAACATTTTCCCAATCGCAAAACACATCAAATTGTCATTAACATCAAAATATATAAACATGTACGAAACATTTTATTGGCCACTGGTGCTTGGCTGCAGATCATTAATGTTGTCATCTAAGACAGCAGTTAGGGGTACCGGAGTTGTTTTTTTCATAAACATCGTGAGCTTTATCTGAATTGTATGTTTCTTTTTTTCATCATAAATTTCACAATACGGACGAAATACATCGTGCGCCATCCGTTCAATCCTTGCAAATCGTTCGATGTTTGGGTCCATTGCTTCGAAATGTATAAGAAGTTTATTCAGTAAAGATAAACCTTCTGATAATCCCTTAGTGGTGAACTTTCTTTTTGGCTCATCCTCTTCTTTCTTGGCTTCTCTTTTTTCTTCTTCCGCCACTCTTTCTTCTTCCAGTTCGATTAACTCTTCATTTGTAAGTTCTCCGGATTCTTTGTCTAGCAACTCTTCGACATCTTCAATTTCACACTCCAAAGAAAGGTCTTTTGCGAGTTTTACTATTTTTTTCCGAATCGTTTTAAGTTCATGTTCACTGTCAAATCCATGAAAATCATTAACATAGCGCTTAACACAATTTTTCCAGATGCCATTCATGCACTTTGTTGTCACAGCCTCCCTAGTGATTGTGGTCATAAAGTCAAATGATCGTAAGTTGCATAGGTCGTAAGTCGATCAATACCTGTACATTAGTGACATAAGTTCTTTGTTTATACTAGCCACTTTAGTAACATTTTCTAAATTGCTTTTTAATTATGCAATATGCATAGTTGGATACCTCTTGAAACAAGAAATCAAACGGTACCTTAATCAAGTCTGTAGTTCAATTATAAGCTGAGATATTAATGTTTGTGGGCCAATTTATCACTTAATATCCACAAAGAGAAAATACTCTTTTCCTATTTTGAGAAGTTATGACCAAAACACATTCGCTAAGGTTCAATGATATGGTCCGTTTAGAGTGATGAACAATTGCACATATATACAATGTTTGTTGAATGTAAACATACATTAATTATTCTTGTAGTCGCTCTTAATATTTCATAAGAATATTAAATGTTCATAGCTGGAGTATGACAAGAAAAACTGCCATCTTCCGCCATTGAAATACTAGTAAATACTACATTACAGCATGCGATCTTCATAATTTCAGTGTGACATTTATTGTCAACTTAAATGGTCCAAAATCACAAATTAGACATAAAAATAGATGCTAAATTTAATAATGCATAGTATAACACTGTAGTAAGTCTCGTAAAACGTTATTTAGGGGTTTACTTACCACTTAGAATAGACACAAGAAATAGTTGCGAAACAAAACCGCGAGTATATTTTCGTTAAAATTCGGTAATCGGTTACTAAAGTGGCTAGTTTGTACAATTCTTAAAATGAATTTAAAATTAATTTAAAATGTTATGGAAATTACAGCAAACTAAGATAACATTACACTGCCAATCACTTTTATATGAGTAGCAAAATGTACTCACGAAAGCTCATGCCAGGCAGCTCCAATTTATAAATATGAAAACAAAATACTCGCTGCAGTAGAACTAACCTGTCTGTAAGAGGTGTTATAACCAGTCGTGGAGTATTTCCCAAATATTCCTTATCATATCGAAATTGAGCATCACAAATGTTGGCAAAACAGTCATCTTCTTTTGTATCCCAACGGTGTCTCAGCTGAGATAGCCAGACAAAACACTGGGAATTGTCAACCTGTGGGAAATGATCTGGATGCAGTAGTACACAGTTCACAAATCTTGACATAGTATAATAGACAGAGTGCATTAGTTATCTTGTACTATCTTTGACAGCAGGAGTTTATGTTTACAACTGAATTACAATTAATATTACCACTATCTTGTGACCCGCTTTACAACAATATTTGAACACCATTTGAACAACAAACTATGGATGGTCGCACCTGGCAGTTAAGCAGGTGCGAAACCAGAGACAGGGGGACATTAATATTTGAGGAACAGATGTAAATACATATACTGTTAGCAAAAACATAAGTAAATTTAAACACAGAAGACACAAATAATATGTTGCCCGATTTAATGCCTGGCAAATTTTGCTGCATCTTGTCAGGTGTATAATGCAGAGGTTTTTATGAAATTACATGAATAAATAAATAATACTTTAGCTGTATCACAAATACTGAAGTATTGGAAAGATCAGGTTGTGTAACAGTGTGTTCCATGCTCAGTCTTCATAGACTTAGATGGATAGGACACGTTAGGAGGATAGATGATGGTAGAATACCAAAGGACATCTTTTTTGGTGAATTACAGATGGGTAGGAGATCTCAGGATCTGCCTCTACTACGATACAAAGATGTGTGTAAGCAGGACATGATTGATACAGGCATTGATAAAGCACATTGGGAGCAAGTCACCGCTGAACTTGTTGCATGGAGGGCAACTATCAGAAATGGAATAAAGACAAAGGAGAAAATGATTGCAGATAAAGCACACACGGAGCGTGAGAGACGTAAGATGGTGCATGATGGTGAAAATGACCATGTTTTCACATGCATCCACTGTGGACAAAGATTTACAGCACGAATTGGCCTTATCAGCCACACTCGCCACCATCTTGGGTCAAAGTTATTAAGCCTTTCTGAAGCACAGTGTACCAAACTATTGTCTGTCAAGACAGAAAGGTGCCAATGAATGACTTTAGCTGAAACAACTAAAACGCACAGTCATAGGTATTGTTCAAATGTTGAGCATACGAGATGCAGTTAAATATGCCAGCAATAAATCATGCAACATACTATTTGTGGCTTATGTGTTGGAAGACACACATACAGTATTAATCTTGTTTGAAAGTTGCATCAAAAGTTAATGTTTTCCCTCTTTTCATTGTAAAATAAAATGTTTTTTGTGTGGTTTTCCAGAACATAACTTGTATGAACATTTAATTGTTGCCTTCTGATTCACAAGTTATAATGAAATCAATGTCCAGAAAGCTCTAGATTCTTTCAATAGTCAATCATCAGATGTTACAACTCCTTAAAGTTATCTATCCCTATTATAATAAAACTATAATGTTGAAAATATACCCCACTGTGTGAAATATATGAACGTATGTTTAAAGTTGTCATGAAAAATAGATGCAGGAATTACCTTCAATAGTATCATCTTGGCAACTACATCACGAGCATGCACATCAATTGTGCAAATTGTCATAATCTTCTGTCGGTCTCCAGGCGATAAATCCCCCAACAGTAATGTGATAAGACTGTTCAATTGTCCAATCTATGTACATAGACATCATACATATTTATATAGTAAAAGTCACATAGGAGTTAAATGTTAGCAAAACTGAATGCATGGTGGTTACCAAGAAAGCACACATTCCAAATGAATTCCAGATGAATTAGAAGGAAGAAGCTAAACAACTTTTAGATGCACTAAAGAACATGATGCCACTGTGAGCAGCTGTTAAGAATTCTACAGATTACCTGACTGGCACAGACGACCACAAAACATATGGAAGACTGAAGTAGCATTACCCCTCATTATTACAAGTCCATATATGACTGGAATGAGATACGCTGCTGTGCCCAGGTTAAGATGAGCATAATTTCAATAAACAGGGTGTGCAGCATTTAGTAGATGCTTTTATTGTACACGATGAGCAATTAGGGTTAGAATTATGATTTAAAAATGCAGAAATTATGGTCATCTTCAAGAAGAAAGAAGTACCACAATATAATATCCAAGTAAATTGGAACATTCTTAAACAGCTGAATCAGTGCTACAATGTGGAAGGTAGCTCAAAGCAATTAGAACAACAATCACAATAGCAAAAATAGTCTTGCAAGATGGAAAACATGCTCATCAATAAAGTTTTCAACTGCAGTGAGAGAAAGTGTTAAAGCGCTATAAAGAAACAGTACTGTTGTATGCCTGTGATTGATTGATTGATTGATTGATTGATTTAGGAACCGACATCACAGCATTCCCATAAGCGCTCCGTCCCCATCCTCAGAAGCCAGCGAAGAGTTCCAACCCCAATAGTACCAGTAGCAATCTGATTATATGTGCGTCTCGCCTTTCCTCTAAGTGTCGAGCATCAGCCAGATCCCATCGTCACTCCACGCCGTCGCATTCTTGCGAGACCACGGTGATCCGTTTGCTCCTCCGAGGTGTACACGTGCTCCCACAAGGCCGCAACCACGTCTGCCTTATCATGCATCAATACTCCACCAAGTTTTGCAGAGCCAGCCAATCTGTCTGCCTGTTCATTCCCCAACACACCAGCATGCCCCGGAGAAAATATCTAGATGATGCTTGCCACCCGTGACTTCTGAAGTGAAGCAAGCCGCTCGGCACGAAGCTTGCCTGTCCTCACCCTACTCAGCATGCTTTCTGAGTCAGTTACAATCACGATGTGTGTGTGTATCGTATTCTCCATCCAGCGGAAAGCTGCACTGACTGCCTCCACCTCCATTCTTAAGCTAGATGTTGTGGTATCATATGCCAGGCTCTCCTGCACCAAACGTCGACCATTAGCCTTTGCCAAGAAACCCTAGGCACTTCTACTATCTCTCATCTGTGTAGATAATCAGATCACCTGGGCAAGCATTATCCTGAATTAGTTGCTTAATTTCCACTTCCGTGGCCCCTGCTGGTCACTCCCTGCTCAATGTGATTATAACTTTGCACAAGTCTGACTGCTCCACTGGCACTCTGACCCACTCCTCTCCTTGCCTAATGTTCTCCAAGGGGCACACCTGTCTGATCGTATCCTCCGCCTGAGCCATCCATGATTTCCCTCTTATCAGTCGCTGGCCCTTAACTGCGTCCAGCGCCTCATGCAACAGGTGATCTGTGTCAGCAGCTACTTGTATGCCTGTGAAACATGGACAATAAACAGCCATGTTGAGAAACATGTAATGGCAGTGACAATGTGGTATCTGGAGATGCAAAGAATATAATGGATGAACAGAAAAATTGAATGAGGCAGTCCTTCAGGAAACAAATGAAAATCGTATGTTGAATAGTGAAATTAGACATCGAAAGTCGAGATTTTTGACTATATTATGAGGAGGAATAAACTTTAAAACTTAGTGACAACTGGCAAACTTGATGGGAAAAAAAACAAGGAGAAGACAAGGATATAAACAACCGGATGTCTTTGCCACAAGGCATAATCACGGCAAGAAAACAGACTTCATTCAATACTCTCATGATCATGTGAGATGGGGAACCATGACTGCCCATACTTAACATGTCAAATGATGATGATGATGATATGTGACATAATTTTATTTGTATGATAAAATCACATTTGTATATTTTAATTGTTGGGATTGAATTAAGGTCAACTGCTGCAGATATTTCAAAACAATATTAAAGCTTTGCCATACAAAATAAAATAAAAAAGAGCAAATATTTGTGGAGCATCCATCTTGGTAGACCTTTGGTTGTTACCTTCCATTTACTAAAATTCAGAATTACAGCAACCAGTAAAATACTTCAGTGTGGCATACTGAAATAAATACATGTTAAATACATTCACTGTAATATTTACTATAAACATGAATGACACTAAAAACAACCATGGCAAACCCTAAAAAATACACTTGATGATCCCCTTGGATGTCAACCCACGGGTTGGGAACCTCTGCAATAAAAGAAAGGAATAATATATTTTCTTTATTTGCCACCCACTTGTTTTTTCAGGTAATCCTTTAAGGCACTCTCAAAACCTTCTTCCAATTTAAAAAAGGCTTGATTGACTTCTGTTGTCCACCAGATCTGGGTGCCACACAATGCAGGCTAATTTAGAGCAAAAAGAGACAACTTTAACCAACAAGATAAGAGTCAGTTCACAGTTTAATTAATCTCTTTCTCCTCTGTATGAGAAACTGCAAATGTCGATAAGTAAAACTGAACACAATAATGTTTTATCAGTCATAAGTATTACAATTTAGCAGTTAATTAATTAACTATGTGTTACTTAAATGCTGAGCTGTTTACTCATAATTTTCATTTTAAGTTTAGCATTACGTTCTATTAACGTACATTATCTATTTTATTTCACATCTCACTTAATACTTGAAAGCTAGGAAACCAATAAATGGGATTGGTAATTTCAAGCATTCTTACCATTTGCCGGTCTCCCTGGCATAGGAGTTAACGTCTTTCTCCGTAATCTTGTATATTCTAGTGAGTAACGCAGCTTCACGAGATTCGGTAGCGGAACACGCCGCACTGGTAACTTACAGGGGTATGTGAGCCGGTCGCTCAGAAAGCAATGGCAAACTACTGAGAGTAATTTTGCCTAGTACATCAACAGCAGCTGAAAAATGCTGGTGTTGGGTGACTGCAACATCCCGTAAAGGATGTGCAACATATAAAAAAATATACCATTTGACCAGTTTCCTTGGTTACTGACTAATTGAACACACTGTTTCATTTTATCACAAATGTAAATTTTAATAATATTTTTAAAATGTTGCATGTCCTTTGCAGGAAGTTGCGATCAACTCTCTCCAGGTTGACTTTCTAGGCACATTTATATTCAGTAGTTTGCCATTGCTTTCAGAATAGAAAGTCCAACTGACTGGTATAGGGAGCAATCCCTCTTCACCACCATCAGCAAAAGGGAAGTCCAAGCACATTAAGACCTACGGCAGAATGCCTTTACTGATAGAGTAGCAGATTATGGTCAATACTTTAACTGTGCAACATAATTCAAA
The DNA here is from genome assembly GCA_963921405.1 of Cepaea hortensis. Lineage (NCBI taxonomy): Eukaryota > Metazoa > Mollusca > Gastropoda > Stylommatophora > Helicidae > Cepaea > Cepaea hortensis. Next base: position 66,976,310 of record OY992880.1, on the reverse strand, counting down.
GTGTGGTAATTTGGTTTTAATTAGCTACATACATTTTTTTCTCCATTACAGTCAGTGACCAATTGCCAATGGTTACCGTTAACCTACATGAAACTGCCCTGTTTGTATGCATGTTGAAAAAGCTCGTAAATTTACTTTAAATGTATGGGGTGGCGCAAAGGGATATTCCAACAATTATGTTTCTTTTAAAAATTATTTTAGTAAAGTTAAAGTAAGTGTTAGTTTGCCAAAATAAATTATATTTTAAATGCAGAGAGTGAGGCTCAAGTTATAATCCCAAACATGCAACTTTTTTTTTTTTTCGCAAATCCTTTACAGAAAATCGCTGTCAACACCAGCATCTTTCAGCTGTATGTTGATTTCTTGGCAAGATTACGCTCAGTAGTTTGCCATCGCTTTCTGAGTGGCCGGCTCACATACCCCGTAAGTTACCGATGCGATTCGAACCACTGCTGATTCTTACCGTCATCACGTTACCAAGGAGAGTATACGAGATTACGGAGAAAAGTCATAACCTCTAAGCCACGAAGCCGGCAAACATGCAACTACAGACACATAATTGTTGATTTTAACAATCCACATCCAATTCTCCACGTAATTTAAATGAGTTTATAAAACATGTTTACAAATGGCTTAAAAATAACTAACTTTTTAAGTATATGTAAACTACTAGGGAGAAAAGAATCTTTGTTAAAACAATGTAAAACACTTACGGTCTGAAAGATTTATTGTTATAAAAGCTACAGTATATCATAATGTATTCTTGTCATAGGTCATGTTAAATTTGCAGTAATGTGGTCTGCACAAAGTCCACAATTCCCTTCAGGTCACTAAAACAACACCTTTTTTGTTGCCTTTATCTGCAACCTGCTCACATGTGGCAATGGAGATTGGCCGTGCTGTGATTATATGTTCCAATTTCTGAATTCAGGATGTCCATGATCATTCATCTATATAGAAAAACTTGAAGACAGCACATGTGGTTTAATAATCTGCAGTGGCTTGTTCTCCAAAGCAACAAAACATAATTTGTTATTGCCACTAGAGATAGTGGATTGTGTACAGTGTTTGTCAATGTCTCAAAGCTGGGTGTGTGAAAGCACAACAGGAGAAAGACCCCTAGAAGTCATGACCCAGGTGGCCAAGCCCCAGACATGCAAAGGAGGTAAAAGGGCCAAAACATTGCCAAAGGGTGACTTTTTCTGGCAATAAGAAGTCTCCTGTCATGATAGCTGCACAGTGGAGTTCATACTACTGTCAATATTCACATCTTTTTTCTCTCTTCAATGAGTGGAGAAGATGATCTTCACCTCGCAGTTAAAACGCTGAGTGGAAATATATTCCAGCTCTAATATTACGGCTCTAATTTAAGCTTGTGAATTCAAGCGTTCTTCAACATTTTTTGGCGCCACTTGCTTTGAAATCAAGCGTAGTCTTGTACGCTACTTCTAGTAGCACTGGACTGATTTTGCATGTGGATTAGATTTCCCTATTAGCAGTGTCCCTTGCCATCTGGAGAACCCGCTCCGACTTCAGAGGTACTTGTAAATTACGTCCCCAAGTCAAGGACGAGAAGTCAGCATTTTAGTCCAACTGCCAGATGTAGGGGTGTTGAACTCCCTACCTTAGCATCAGCACATCGGATGTTTAAGAACGAGTGCTCTTATCCATTCAGCCATGCTGACCTCATTCTTCAATATGAAAATATTTTGTATAAACCAATAATATACGCTTCACTGACCTCATTCTTCAGTATGAAAATTTTTTTGTATATCCGGAACAATAACCAATAATATACGCTTCACTGACCTGTGCAGGATAATCAAAAATCCATTTATCTCTTGGCTTCTCTTCATAACTCATTACTGCATCAAACATTTCTTTACGTACTGTTGCTTTCATGACATCCTCCACACGACACAGCCAAATTTCAACCTGGAAATTAACCCATGCTTGCCTCAGACATGTTCAACAGTTTCTTTCCCAAGAAATGATGTCTTCACTTTACTAGTTAAGACTGGTTAATGAACAACAGTATTTAAATTATAATGCTAAGAGAACTATATATAGAGCAGAAGAAGAAACAAACTATATTGTCTCAACCTCAACTACTAGTGGGATTATGCTACGTCTCAAGATGATGCAGGAATTAACTAAGTCAGTTATATACAAACTTAAATGGCATGGCTTAACAATACTTAACAAACCTTATTCAAATAGTAAAATTAAAACAAAATATAAATCAAGGAATAATTAAAATTACAACATCATCAAGGATGTGATCATCATTACAGTGCTACAAATGTACAATAATTTTTCCTAGAGAAATAAATAGTAACACATTTATGGCTTTCATTTTGAATCTCTAAGTGGTTATAACATTTGTCGGATATCTAGAATTTCTTGAACACAGTTATTCATGGTTTGGTTACACTGAGTAATAAATCTTTTCTTACAACGAAAATAATGGCTTTAAAAATGTGTATATAGTTGACTTTCAAACTCTATTAAGTATTCTTTTTCTTTGACTCAAGATATGACAACATCAATATGTGTACCGATGAGCTAGAGAAATTAGCAGACATGTACAACAACAGTATAGGGAGTGCTAGCATCAAGGAGGAGTGGTTACACAGCTATCTGATTCCCTTGCCGAAGCCTGGCAAAGACCACACAAAAATTCAGATATATCAAGTAATAACCATGCAGAATATAGTAGGCAAGCTGCTGGAGAAGTTAATTGCCAGAAAAATATCAAGCCAGCTAGAGAGGCAAGGCGTTTTCCCACCTACCCTGAGTGGGTACCGTCCAAACAGAGAAACCTGGACCAATGCAGCAGTTTTTGCCTATGATATCTATGAAGGTACCCACTCAGGCATTGAAACATTTGCTGCAGCGATTGATCTTGACGACGCGAACAACAGAGTACCATTGGATTTTTTAATGCTTCAGCTTGTTGAACTCAAGATAAGTCCTTTCCTCCTTAGTTGGATCACTGCAACTCTCTTCCAATGGAAAGTAGTCTTTAGATGTGGCAGTTGGACTTCAGAACCAACAACAATATACCCTGTCCTACCACAGGGATCACCATTATCTTCGGTGCTGTTCAACACCTACACTGTGAGAATCACCAGCGAGCAAATCATAGGACCGGGAAGGACATTGTCTTATGCAGACAATGTTTTAGTGTATCATCAGGGCAAGGATAGAGATCAGGTTGCTGTGGAACTACAAACCGAACTCAATCACATAAGCACTTGGTGTGTTGAAGCTGGGGCAATGGTCAACCTAACAAAGGCAACAGTGACACGGTTCTCTTTGAGTAACCATATTGTCAATACCCCAACACCAACTGTAAATATGGGTTCAGAGGTAGTGGAAAGAACACAGGCGATGAATTACCTGGGAATACGATTTGATCGAAGCCTAGAGCTTCTACTGAGCACATAGACCAGGTGATAACAAAGGCCAAGCGGGGTTTGGCTGTGATGCGGGTGGTGGCGGCGGCAAACTGTGAGCAGGTCATCAATGCCTTCTTTACGAGGGTCTGGTCCTTTCTGTTTTGGAGTATGCGATGGTGATCCTGACTCTCGGCCATAAGCAGATAGAAAGGATGGAAAGGATACAAAACAAAGCTATGCACATTATTCTTGGATGTACAAAAGATACAGTATGCAGGGTGATGCGCTACCTTATTGATTTTCCAACCATGAGGGACAGAATACAATTCTGCCAAGCACGTGCCTATCTCAGAGTCAACGCAAACACAACATCCACTGCACAGTGAAATTAAGAAGGTAAAGGGCAGCAGGTTAAAAAGAGGAAAGTCATGGATGGGTCAAGCCGAAGATATTCTTCAGCAGGTGTGTTCACTTGAGGACTTAGAACCTGGCGAGGAGTGGGTTCGAGTGCCAACAGAGTCCTGTACATCCTTTTTAGTGTGCATCCATCTAGACAGGAAATGCAGACAAGAAAATCCAGCTGCTGTGGAGGTGGAAGTACAAGCTCTAATCTTTGAGAATTCATTAGAGGATGATGCGGTCATTTACACGGATGGGTCGGTCGTCCGAGGCGTGAGAAGTTCATGAGCCTTTACGGCTCAGGCCGGAGGGAAAACTGTGAAGGAAGAGTCTGGAGCTTTTGCTTAAACCACAAGCAGCCTGACTATGGAAGTCATGGCAGTAAGTAAAGCAATAACATGGCTCGAGACACAGACATTCAATAGGGCATGTGTCCTTAGTGACTCAATGAGTATGCTCAGGATGATAGAGATAGGGTGGGTCCAAAGAGAATGGCTGCTGTCTCTGGAGCATTCTCGGTTTGCAAAGATTAGTTTCATCTTCGTGCCAGGGCATGCAGGTGTACAAGGGAATGAGCAGGCTGACAGGCTTGCAGGTAGGGCTACTGTGGAAGGCGGATGAGCCATGGACCAGGCAGACATTCTGAATGCTCTACGAGAAGTAAGTCGTGTACGAGAACCAAGCGATGACTGGGAATCTACAACCATGGTCAGGCTGTGAGAACAGCAAGTTAAAAGAGGCGTGGCCAAACAAGAACACTATGCAGGAAGCCAAAGAAGAGTAATAAACCAACACAGAACTGGTGTTGTGAGCCACTACACGCTGCAGGATTTACTGAGGAGGGGATCCAAGCACTTATGGACTGAATGGTTCGATGTGCAATGAGGATGATCTGTCGACTAACTGACTAACTAACTAAATTTGACTCAAGAGGTATCAAACTATTTTATAAATATTTACTGCCAAATAAACTAAATATTTAGTAGTGTAATGAAGCATCTCGGTCATCTGAGAATGGAGTACACCAATTTTGTTTGAATTTTTCTTCTTCTTCTTCTTCGTTCATCCGGAGTTTTTTTTCGGATGTGATTGCGTTGTGCCTGTTTACAGCAGAGCTGCGTTCTTGCGCCGTTAGGCCGACACATCCGACTTCTGCGGGCATTTGTTGACCGGGTTAACCTTCCCGGAGGTTTCTTAGGACGTTTGACTCTCACTGTTGTGGTGTTATCCCCCATCCCAGCTGGTCCATATAGAACAGCCAAAGATCCTGGTCAGCCCTCAAGGGAAGGCAGGGGCAGACCGTGGGCATTCCCCGCCATCCAAGGAGGCTTCCATACTTGCAGAGCCGATACATAGCGCTCTGGTACTGGGCTCACCCAAGGAATCGTCACGTCCTGCACATGGCTGCTTAGCCTCACTTCCGTATATTGGGCCTTCCGTTCACCATAGGCTGTTCTTCCGGAAACCAGAAGTATGCAGTCTGCAGATGACATCCACACAGTGAGCTTTCGATTCGGACTTTCCACATAATGGATTTGCTATCCAAGCAATATTCCATTTCATGCCACTAGGACACTTTTCCACCTTTTATGAAGCTCACACAATGGGCTTTTGATTCGGACTTTCCACGTAATGGATTTGCTATCCAAGCAATATTCCATTTCGTGCCACTAGGACACTTTTCCACCTTTTATGAAGCCCACACAGCGAGCTTTCGATTTGGACTTTCCACATAATGGATTTGCTATCCAAGCAATATTCCATTTCATGCCTCTGGGTCTTCATGCACCTTTAAATGTCAACCTGTATGTAGTTAAAGTAAGCTGCGGTCAACTTGAGCTTGTTGATATCTCCATAGAGCTTGTCCTCAAATGAAGCAGGTGTGGGCCAAAATATCTTTCTCTGTTCTGCATACGTTGGGCAATCCTGCAGCAAATGTTTTGCTGTCATTTTTCCAGTTCTACAATTACATTCATCAGTATCTCCTATCTTTAGTTTATTGAACAAGTGGTATTTCAGCCTGTTATGTCCTGTGCGGAGTCTGAAGATTGCTACTTGTTCTCTTCGGTCGAGTTTGTAATATGCATCATCCTTCTGATGGCCTGGATGCTCAGATTCCCATTTGGTTCTATAAGTGCTTTTTATAAACCTCTTTGCCTCATTATAGGTTATGTCTATGTCAGGCTGTGGTAGTCGTCCGCCCTCTTTTGCCAGTCTGTCAGCCTCTTCGTTTCCAGGTACACTGCAATGTGATGGGATCCACTGTATTACAACTTTTTTGGATTTCTGGCATAGACCATGGAGTGCTGCTCTTAGGTCAGTTAGTTCTGTGCTGTTATTGCTCTTGAGTATTGAGACAGCTGACTTTGCATCTGTGAAGATAGCTATTTGCTTCTCTTTATTTTCCTCCATCAGGAGCATTTCTGCTGCAGTTTTCAAAGCCTCTACCTCCGCTTTGAAGTTACTTGAAAATTTTCCAGTTGCCATTGAATGTGTTTTTTTCACTCCATTTTTTAAATTTAGGAGAATTCCTCCTCCTCCATTCTCTATTGAATTTTTGGCTGATCCATCTGTATATGCATGGGTCCAATTCCTGCTTGGGTAATGTTCTTTTATGTAGTTTAGGGTTATTTCTCTTCTTTCGGTTTCATGCTGAGTGTTCTTTTTCTCAATACCAGGAATGTTTTCTATCATCTCAGGCAGTTGCTGCTGTCTCCAAGCTGGGAAGTTGTGTGCATTGTGTATGGGCTTGACTGTTGATATGTTAAGTATAGGATCTGCCCTAATCCTTCGTTTTGCAGTTTCTACAAAGTTGCTACGCTTCAGTCTTCCCTTTCCAAAACCATTAAATCTGTTGTACATAGGGTGGTCTGTCAATCTTCTAAATTTTTCTGCTTGTTGCTGGGCTCTGCTATCTCTTCTATCCTGCATTGGTTGTAAACAAGTGATCTTTTCTAGTTCATTAATAGGCGTTGTCTTCAGGCTTCCAGTTATGATTCGCATTCCTTGGTTTTGGACTCTACTTATTTTGTTAAAGTTTGACTTAGCTGCTGTTGCCCAAGCTGCAATGCCATATTCCAGTACTGGCCTCACCCGTCCAGTATATAACTTCTTGAGAACTTTCTCATCTGCTCCCCACGTTGTACCAGCAAGCTTTTTCATGATTGCCATTCTCTGCCTTGCTCTTGTTCGATTTTTCTCAACCTGTGTCTTCCATGTCAGGCGACGATCAAAGGTGACTCCTAGATAGTTTGGATTTTCTTCATGGCGCAATATTTTTCCATTCAATACCAGCTTAGGTTGCTGAGTTTTATTTGAGAGGGAGAACACTGTGCATGTTGTTTTCTCCTCACTTATCTTCACTAGCCATGATTTTGACCAGTCCTCTAGCGCTAATAAGGCTTGCTGTATTCTGCTGTTAGCTGTACTAATATATTCTTCAGATGTCCATATGGCTAGGTCATCTGCAAAGGAGGATGTGTGTACTCTGGCTGGAAAATTTTCTGTGATGTCATTTATATATGCTAGGAATAATGTTGGTGAAAGAACTCCTCCTTGGGGGACACCTTGCTCCAGCAGCATCATTTTGCTTGTTTGTCCTTGTACTTTTGTCCTGGCAGTTCTGTTCTCAAGGTAGTGGCTGATCCATTTATACATTTTTCCACAAACATGCATGTTTTGCAGTTTTACTTTCAGTCCTTCCTTCCATACTTTATCAAATGCTTTTTCTAAATCTATCCAGACTGCTAGTGTGTGCTTTTTCTCTTGGAAGGCATCCTCTATTTCCTGAGCTATATAGGTTATTTGATCTTCAGTGGATCTGTATTTTCTGAATCCTGCTTGGTGTGGTGTTAAGAGTTTGTTTTCTTCCAGATGCCATGTTAGCCTGCCATTGATAATGCGTTCCATTAATTTTCCTACACAGCTAAGTAGACTGATAGGTCGATAGCCATTTGGTTCTTCCAGGTCTTTTCCTTTCTTTGGGACTGGTATTAGTATAGCTTCCTTCCATGCCTGTGGGACTATTCCTTTCTTCCAGCTGTTATTTAGGACTGCTAGTAGTTTCTTCTTTGCCTTGGTGCCTAGTCCTATTAGCATTTCATTTGTGATTCCATCCTTTCCTGGTGATTTCTTCTTTTTTAGGGTATTCATTGCCTGTTCCATTTCTTCCATTGTTAGATTTGCCATCATATATTCTGCTGCTGTCTCTGTATTTCTATGATGTATCTGTTTGTCTTTGATTGCTTTCTTCTGTTCGGTTGTAATATCAATGTGGTTTGCATTTGCATAGTGTTCCATTAGTGCATTTGCAGCCTTTTTGCCCGTAAGCAAGGCATTTCCTTGTTTAATTGTTATTTGTTTGTTTCTAGGTCCTTCATTGTTCATGGCTTTCACTAGTTTCCATAGTTTGTTTCCATCCCTGTCAAAATTCAGGTTTTCTGTTTTTTCCCTCCAACAATCTCTTGTTGTTTGATTTACTGTTCTTTTATATTTTGCTGAGATGGCTTTGAGAGAGATGTTCGCTTCAATTGTTTGTTCTCTCTCTGCTGTCTTCCTGGCATCTTCAACTTTGTCCTCCAAACTTTGTAGTTCTTCAGTCCAGTATGGTTTGTAATTTTTCCTCGCTCCTCTTGGAATGGACTCAGTGGCTGCCTGTATTATCGCTCTGTTTAGACTTTCCACCATTTGCTTTATGTTGCCATATCGTGTATTTATGTTTTCACAATATTTGTCTGTTAGTATGGCAAATCTGTCCCAATCTGCTCGTTTGTAATTCCAGCGGGGCAAGGGCTTTTGCTCCTGTGGAACATACTCCATATTCATTTCAAGCTTGATTGGTCTGTGGTCACTACCTGCTAATTGGTCCAGCACATGGCGATCGATTTTGTGGAGGATGTCTCCTGTGCAGAAAGCTAAGTCTGGAGTAGAAGTGGTAAGCCATCTTCTGGAGTAGAAGCTCGGTGTGTCATCCGCTTTGTTGAGTAGATGGAGATTTGAGTCTATTTCCCAGTCCTCCAATTCATCTCCTCTTTTGTCAGTATCTGGGTATCCCCATCTTTCTGAACGGCTATTAAAGTCTCCGACAATAATGCAGTTTGTGTCAGTTATTTTCATGTTTGAGAGTGTAAGGTCCTTATCTGCTGGGCTATACAGATTGTAGATTCTTATTTTCACGTCCTTTATCATTATATCAACACCTATAATTTCTGTTTGGTTGTCAGAGATCACAGATACTTCGCTGCAAGGTATTGTATTTCGTGTAAGTATTAGAACTCCTCCTTTGTGTCCTTCGCGGTCGAAACGTGTGGCCTGATATCCTCTGACTGAGAATTTGTGATTGGCGTTGAGGTGTGTCTCTTGAATGCATGCCACATCTATTCTATCTTTATGAAGACGCTGTGTTAGGGAGTCTTTCTTCTTGTAAACTCCTTCAGCATTCCACTGTAGTATGTTGAGTGTCCTGGGTATTTGGTCAATAGCTCTTAACCTACTCCTCTGTGCCTTGACTCCACAGCACAGGGGAAGGTGACCACCAGTAGTCATGGGTGGACCCCCTCGAGGCAGGGGGCCCGGCACTATCACCGCCTGATGGGACTTCACGGGATTAGCACCATATCGATTAATTTTGATTTGTGACATCATGAATTAAGTTACGTTGCACTGCTTTGTCAAGCCTGTGGCTCAGTACATCCGATTTCGACAAGCATTTATTCGGGATGCTTTCCCTAGCCTTTGACTGTCCCCAGTCTACCTACAAGGCAGCAGGTTTCACGTTGCACTGCTTTGTCAAGCCTGTGGCTCAGTACATCCGATTTCGACAAGCATGTATTTGGGGTGCTTTCCCTAGCCTTTGACTGTCCCCAGTCTACCTACAAGGCAGCAGGTTTGTGTGTCTCTTCGTCTGGTCCCTCTCCCTTGACCTGTCCGACATGGGTGGCCCTACCAGTAGCTGTGCTACCGTCGGCATAGCTCTTGGGGTCATTGGGACGCACAAGCCCCTCTACCTCGTCACGGTGGACACACAGCAGAGGGGTTGTTTGAATTTAGAAACACTCTTTTCTGCCAGGACCAAACTTAAAGCATAAACAGCTGGATGAAATTGTCATAAACCATTATTATCTAAAATGCAATTACAGACAGTCTAGAAGAGCAATTAACATTCTTCACTGTTGGTTGAATCTTCCCAGTCCTACCCAAAGTGTGAAAGGAAGCGCAGACAGAGAAGTCATAAGGCACCTGTTACATTTTTTATTCAGTCAAGCAGTTGAAGGGTTGTGGGATAACTGAGTGTCTAGTTGCTTCATCCACAAATTCTGTTAGATAGCTGTTTTCCTTAATTCCTACTGCTAGTGGTACTCTGTTCAGCCTATTTCCAAATACTTACAAAGTCAATTTTGGGCTGTTTTTAAGTATTTAGGGAAGTTGTGTTTATTATTTTCATTCAGACATCACTGGGATCCCAGCAGGGATCTTAATTCCCCCAGTGCAGCATTACAGGTGGCTACAAACTTCTCCACCTTGTCTAACACAGACTACAGACTATAGAGTTAACAGCATAAAGATTCTCAACAATAATCGCAGCCACTCCAAGCCACAGCAGTGTTTTCACCTCAACAGATTTGTGAAATCAGATAGCTTTTCATCTGGTCTGTTTGTTTATAGCGTGGAATTACAGCCATTCAATAAATTACTGTTAGCTAACATATTTGCATTTTCCAATCATCTGTGACAACTTTTTGTTGTTGAATTATAATACATTTAAATTTAATTTTAAAAGTTTCTGAATGTGAAAAAAATACACAAATTCAAAACAATATTTATCTTCAGGTCTCATGAAACAAAACAGTATAGATGTCTGCACACAGAGCTACACTTATAACAGCCATCATGAAATGTACATACCTGACCAGACAAGTCACAAGTGTGTGCCAGTTTCACATATTCACCTTCCTTGCTGTACATTGCAGTTGCAGTAAGGGCACTTGATTTTGGAATCTCAAGGTTGGCTAGACTGTCAAAGAGTTTAGTTAACTGCTTGGCTACCTAATTAATGGAAACAGAAAAATGTATCTCTAAATGACAGATTTAAACTCCAGATATTGATAACATAGATGTATATTTACTAACCACATATGTGCTTTAAAAAGGAACTGCATGACATTGTCACTGGTTGCTCTTTTCATGACTAATGTTCACATTGGTGGCATTTTCTGTTTGGTCAGTAGTTGTACAACCATGTCATTTGAATTGTTAACGCTTGTACAACATGATGAATTCTGACAGTGGTGATGACTTTGTTTCCTTCCCTAAAAACAAACAGCACATCCATTTCAATCATGTATCTGAGGTCTCGAAGTTTCAGTGCCAGATATGGGTGTTGGATGTTTATCATATTATGGAAATTTGCTATGACTTTCAGTCTTGGAACTTGATCCCCGGCTGACTTCAACACATGAACCTCCTTGAGGTGAGAGAAATCGCCTCATTCCCAACATCATTTGTCAGTCTAGTAGGATACTTAACAGATTCTATGCTCTGCTACAATTCTCTGGCTGGAAAGGCCAGTTTTAAGAAAAAATCACACTCAGCCTTCTAAAACAGTGATAGTCTCCTATACTGTTTGATCAGAGAGTAATAAACAACCTGGCAATGCCAGTTAACACTAGGCACTACGTTTTACTACGTATTTTACCGGAGATTTTTTGGGCGTTAATTTTCGGTTTCTAGTTTTTGTGTCTCGGATTTAAGGATATATAGAGTACTCACGACGTTAAATTCCCCAATTATTTCAATATCGCATTAAAACAGAAACTGATTACCGAATATTGTAGTTCCCTCCATTGTCTACGAATGTATACATCTTGGATTCTCAAATTTTTCTTCTTTTGGAGATAACGAGACTGTCTTTTGAAGACATAAGTTGACTCGTAAATTTTGTTTTATATAGATGTTATGAATTGATCTAGTATGAATAATTCAATTGAACATCCATTTTTACGCTACAGTGTAATTTCTGACTATTTAAGTCGGTGGTTACATCCCAAACTTAAATCATTAAGATTGCATGCTATGATGCCGTAATTTCCATGGCGGGAAAATAGCGATTTTCTATGTCATAATCCAGCGATGATAATTTAATATCCTTATGGATTATTCAGAGCGACTGAAATTATAAAGAATGCATGTTTGCATTCAACACCCATTTTGGTATTTATGTGTAAATTGTTATCACTCTACAAGTTCCTTTACATTTATTTTTGGGTAACTTTGTAAGGCAAATTCTATGGTAAAAATTGATCTCTGCTTTGCGTTGACAACCACGTGGGTTGTGCCGCGGTCTGACGTCATCACAGCATGACTTGGAGATGTATATTTCTGAGTGTGCGTGTGTGTATATATATAAACTGGCAGTAGTTATCTGTCCTTGGTGGCCGTGTTAATCTCCCATGGCAACAATGTAACCAACAGTTGTGTGAGTGTGTAGGTGGGGTCACAAAAAGTGAAAAGGTCAAAATCGTTTTTTTTCTATGTCTACTGATTAATTTCTACTGATACAAAAACATTTATATCTCCTCTTAGAATTTACCTAAAGACTTGAGTAAGGTACCGTTGGATATGTTTTTTCAAGCGCTATCCAACTATGCATGTTATAAAATTAAAAAGCAATGCAGAAAAAGTTACTAAAGTGGCTAGTTAACACTTGCATTTCCTTTCTAAGAGAAAACCACATATTTTGATGAGAATTCAAAATGCACAAAGAGTACTTTTACAATAGACTTAGATGTTTGGACTGACTCATCTTATGTTGAACAATCACTATGATCTGACGTCATTAATTTTCTTGAGCTCATTTCAGACCAGACAACTCACTGTCAATTCAATGGTTACCTCATACTTCACTTTAGGAGTAACTGATCAACCCTAATGAATGAGTCAATAGAATCATTATGGTGGCTCAAGACATGTCTCAAATATTTCTGTGTGGTTTCTGAGACAAGTGTTGCAAATTCCTTGGACTGCCAAAGTAACTAACGACGACTACCTGAAAGAGGCTAATGAAACTAGAACATTATATACAACAATACGAAAGAGGCAAACAACTATTTTTGGTCATGTGATGAGAAGAGATGCATTGGAGAACATCGTGACAACTGGAATGATAGAGGGGAAGAGAGGCAGAGGCAGACCAAGAGAAATGATGCTGGATGGATTGAGACAGTGGCATGGAGGAATATCAACAGCGGGGTTGGTACAGAAAACCAAAGACCAAGATCTGTGGACAGTCATGAACGCCTAGGCCAGCTGGCATGGCATTTGATGATGACTCTACCATGCTTTCCTGAAATGTCTACACATGAACGTTTTCAACAAATGCACTGTTCCTACAACAAGACTGGCAGAATTTGTACTTCTGATTGTCAGTGATTCTGGGATGCAATGTGTATCACTGTCATGTTTACTTCAACTGTCTCTACTCTTCTGCAGTAATTTGAGATCTGATCACAGCATATTTTGACCATCTGTTTCAATTCTAGATTTCTTTTCACTACAACTTCTGTATAGTCTGACAAGTAGCATATTTTGCCAGTTTAATTCATTATTTCATACCTATGTTCATCACTGCTGTAAACTGAGTTAATTAAAACTGCTGGATTACTGTAAAGTGTAAAACTACCATAGTTGAAAAATTAATGTTTAATGGTAAACCGTCACAGAGAAACTAATAGACAGCAGATTATTACACAATAGAGGACCATCACAGAAAAACTTACCACTGGAGGGTTATTGCCATTGGATAAAATGTCCAATAAATCTGCTGAAGACACAAAGTAGAACCTTGGGAAAGCCAGTCGTTTTGTCTCTAAGTACTCAGCTAATGCCTTTTCACATTTGACAAGCTCCCTCTGAATGTTTTCCAACCTTTCATACAGGCCGGGCTGATTACAGGCATCAACTACAATAGGTGTCACAGTGATTTCCTTTGCAACTTGCTGTTGGTACAATAAAATACCATTAGCTGTTTAGAAACAGCTGTGCATAACTAAACAACATGTGAAAATGTGCTCAGTAGTGTGACAGACTTGATCACTGATAATATCTGTTTGGAGTGTTTAACTGTAAATAGCCACACATCTTAACAGACTTACTACCTCTAGCAAGGCAATTGCATCACTTTGAGGGAAAGATTTCAAATATCTTCTATGCCTATGGTTTTCTTCTTCTTCTTCTTCGTTCATCCGGAGTTTTTTTTTTCGGATGTGATTGCATTGTGCCTGTTTACAGCAGAGCTGCGTTCTTGCGCCGTTAGGCCGACACATCCGACTTCTGCGGGCATTTGTTGACCGGGTTAACCTTCCCGGGTGCCTATGGTTTTCATTCCCAAGGAAGGTTATCCCGGTCAACAAATGCCTGAAAAAGTCGGATATTCACCCAGAAACCTATTCGATTCTTGCTCGCCACGGCCAATGTTGCTGACATCTCCAAATATCAGTTTTAATTTCCCAAACTAATATTTTGTACTAAAATCACATCTGACATCTAGATTCTATTAAAGTTTATTTTCTCACTCTAAGCTAACTCTTCACACTTGTTATTTATTGTGAGCATGGTGTATGACCAGTTAGTGGGGTAGGGATATCCCCTATCAAAGGAGATGTAAGACGCCTCCTTTCCTCCCTTAGTCTACGGGACACCCTTGGGCAAGGTGAAGTACCCGTTTCCCCCTCCCTCTCCCCCAATGAGGGTTACGTGAAGCCATGGAAGCAGGTGGTGGATGGAGTGTGAGAGCCGACAGATTGTTGTTGGTTATGGTCTGCACTCTGCAGCGATAGGCAGATGATCTCATCAGTAGAGACAATGGCTATGGCCACAGACTAGTACAGTCACTGCCCAGAAGGAAAGCAATGGCAAACTACCTTCTGCAAAACTTGCCAAGAAACCATAACAACCATGAAAAAAAAACATAATAAGAAAGGGATCTTGCGAGACCCCCAGGCCAGACAGATCAGATAACAGTGGGGAAGAGTGTGACACAGGGGCCAGTACTAGTAATCGTGATGACAGAGTTAATCCTGACTGTGTTACCAAGGAAATCCCCTGTGTCCAACAAAGAAACAGAGTGAGAATAGGAACGTAGAATGTGAGAAGTCTGTATGAGGGAAAGCTTAAAGTAGTATGTGATCAGATTGAGAGGTTAAATATTCACATTTTAGTAATTAGTGTATGTGACGAAGTCCCCAGCTTCCTCTTCATCTTTTGCTTAAATTGGAGTAAATTCTTTTTAAAACCCTTATATAATTATAGAAGAATTTATATTCGTTTTTATTCCTATATATCCATGTATAGACAGTACATGGCTATAGTTTAAAGCAACTCCTATTTAATGTTATTACTTTAATATGAAGTAATACGGTACATTAAGATCGGGGGAGAGGCTGAATTTACAAAGTAGTGTACCCAGCCAAATCTATAAATTTGGCTACGACTATTTCACAATTTGGTTGGATAAATTAAAGGAAACGAACTCCCTGGCACGACCACTTCCGGTCAGGAGAAAAATAGCTAAACTCGTTCTTTTGCAATCCAAAAGTCGGGGTAGAAACATGCTAGTCACTAGGCTCTGAGAAAATACTTATAAAGTGTTAGAGTTTTATCTTTGGCACGTATTACGGCCATAAATATATTTAAAATATATTAGAGAGATTCCTAGAGCAGTGTTCGTACCCAAGTGTGGTCAGAAGATTAGAAGGGTAAGGAATAGTTATGTGTATCAATATAAAATATTGCCGTGTGCGCCCGAGATTTCCGTGTGTAGTTAAAGTTGGAAACCGCCGATAATAAGTTATTTTACCTAATTATTTACCATAATAATTATTTTACCGACTAAACTCGATCGCGTATATTATACTTCGTACAGGTAGTTTACTAAGCACACAGAGTAAAGGGTAAAACGTAACTGTGTAGAAAATTACCTTTACATGAGGTTTAGAGAGGTGTAGCCGATTTGAGATAGTTGTAAACTTGATAAAGTCGGATAGAACCCAATTTTCGATTAGTCCGTATAGCAGTAGACTAGGCCATACCAATCGAGCCGTTAGTTGAGGAATAACACGAGGCAGTTCCTAGTAATAATATTGTGAGGCCGCGAAAATAGATCTTACTAAACACGCGTAAAAAGGTCAAATACTAGCGTAGTAGATCCTAGGCATGTTCGTTAATTTTTATCGGTGATTTCTCACCAATTCGCAGTCCTGTTCTTGCCTGCCACTCCATTAACTTTCAGCCTATCATATTCTATTAGGATAATTACATAAACTGTATTTTA
Source organism: Cepaea hortensis (assembly GCA_963921405.1). NCBI lineage: Eukaryota > Metazoa > Mollusca > Gastropoda > Stylommatophora > Helicidae > Cepaea > Cepaea hortensis. Next base: position 66,960,185 of record OY992880.1, on the reverse strand, counting down.
AAATATACGTTATATAGAATCATTATTAATTATATGCTAGGAATATAGCTTCAGAATTTGAACATAAATATCTGTAATAGGTAATCTGTTTAATAGATTGTATTCATATCTACCTGTAGATTACTTTGTAATTATTGTATTTTAATAATATAATTATGATATGCATTATATGATTATGTTTAATTATTACTGAATACTTATTACATTCACTTATAAGAAAGCTTAGAATGATTTTATTGAGCTGTTTTCTTAGGTCAGTGTTTTACTTTTGATCCTAGGATAGGTAATAATAGGGAGCAGGGACAGATAGCTCATGCTATTTTGTTTCTGAAAATGTTATGAGATGTAATCGGCCATCAGGAACAATCCATGGCCGATGCTTACCGATGTCTCGACAGAAGAGTCAACTGCTCTCGCTGTATATATTTCACAGATTTGACACCTTCAGCGCCAAGCTTTAGATGCGCTAACCTGTGTGACTCATTGTGAAGCATCACTCACCATCTCACTTATGCTTACTAACTAGGGTTTACACGCACTGTGTAAGCCGGAGAACCAGAAGATAAGTGGCCAAACTTACCGTTGGCCACCACCACCATCAATCAACTCAAAATATACTATAGGCCAAAGAGTCGTCAATGATTAGACAGTCTAGTAGATTCCACCCATAATATTAGATATGCAATAGGATACAGGAAAGTGTATCCCTTTTCATGTACAGGGCTGCCTCCAGTGGAGCACCCAAAGTGTTATCATATATTAAATATTAATGTGAGTTTAATTTTACAACCTCTAGTTGTTACCTCAGTAACCTTAGTCATAGCTGTGTGAGAAGTACGAAAGTTTGTCGCTTTTAAATATTTTACTCTGTCTTTCTCCGTGTCGGTGAGAGGGATTAGAGTTGGGGGCTCGAGCTTTGTTTTTATTTCAGGCACGTAGCTAGACAACCTTGGCAGACTGTCTGTATCAAACCAGTATAGTTGTACGCCATTCCTGTCTGCCTGAACACTGTCAGAAGATTAGACTTGTTCTGGGACCTTTACTCCGTCTAGAATTACGAGCTATTCAGTCTTGTCTTCTCCAGTGACTTGTTTTTCTATTCTTAGAAAGTCTATCCGCAGCACTTTGATAGATTCCTTATCATCGTAGCTGACGCAACGCTACAAGTGGGGGCTCGTCCGGGATAGATAGTTCAAACTTTCAATCTTCTTTCACTAGAGATTCTAGTAAGGTGTTGCCTCACAGTAGATCTCAATATTAAACTATACTAAGTAAAACTAGAGAAAGTAATAGTGACAATAGGTAGTATAACATAGCATAACTAAACACTAGATAGCCAATATAAGATAACATAACATAAGTTAACCTGGTTACAAATAGTTAGGGCCAATATCATAAGTGAGTGTGGGCTGACGGGTAAGTCCCTGTGTTGTATCGTCAGTTGTGTATGTGCATACTGTCAGTGAATTTATTACTTGCATAATTTCAGGACAGATCACTTAGGGTGAGTCAGTGTATTTCAGGGTGCTTCACATTATCCCAACTTTGTTACCAAATAATGTCTTCCGAAAAGCCACCTACGAAGGAGGAACTGCGAGAAGAAGGAACTTTGTTAGGGTATGAAGGTGTCGAATTGGGCAAGTATGTAAAAGAAGCAGAACGAGAGTGGAGAAGGGAACAACTGGACATCGTTAAGGAAAGAGAGAAGGAAGCAAGAGAGGAAAGAATTAGAATCGCAGAAATTGAATCTAGAGAGAAGATGCAGATGCGACAAGCTGAAATAGACCAACAGCTGAAGCAAGCAGAACTGGAAATGAAGAGGGAAGCACAGTTGAGACAGCATGAATTGGAAGTCAGGAGATTGGAGTTGCAAAATCCTGATGCTTCCAGGTACAGTAGTGCTAGTTCCCCCCATCACAGTAGTGAAATTTCTTCAGGACTGTCTCTCTCCCAAGGATCCATGAGCTTCCCACTGGCCCACTTCAACCCAAAGGAGGATCAGATGGATGAATACCTTGATCGCTTTGTCATCATGTGTGAAGCGTATAATCTGCCTAAAGAGAAATTTAATATCAAACTCTCCCAAGGACTCCGCGGCCCGGCTTTTGACGTATTTACAAAGCTTCCGCCAGGTCTTGAGCGGGACTTTGATACCCTCAAAAATGCTCTCTTACAAAGATTTGAATTAACCTCTGAAGCCTACAAGCTGAAGTTCCGTACAGCCAAAAGATCTCAGGGAGAATCATTTGCGCAGTTCGCCTCACGACAACACACGTATTTTACGAAGTGGGTAGGACTGAGCAAATTTGATACTACCTATGAGGGGCTACAGGAAATGATGCTTGCAGATCAATTAAAAGAGGGTCTCCCGAAAGCTCTTCAAATGTTCATAGCTGAAAATGGTGGAGTTAGATTAGAAGAGATAATCTCACTAGCCGAAAGGTATTTAACTGCACATGGGGAGGCAGGTACTGCTAAACCTAGTCATACTGATAAGACCCAAAATAATCCGTCCACACAAAATCAGGGTTATCCAAACAATAACTCTGAAGGTAAGGACAACAGGTGGCACACTAGTAGTCCTCACCAAAATCCAGGTAATTACAATAGTAAACAGTCATCTCAACCTCAACAACCTACAGGTAATAGAGGGGGTAATCAATATTGTAAAAATTGCAGAACAAATGACCACCATACGAGTTCGTGCAAAAACAAACCCCCTGTTTATTACACGGCTTGTTTGACTTTGGCGGATAAAAACCACCAATGGAGGACCCCTGGTGATAATCAAAGACCTCCAGTAGTTGAGACAGTTACTGTTAATGGGAGACAGGTACCGTGTTTATATGATACGGGTCTGGAGAGTGACGCGGCCATTGCAGCTCACTTGGTGAAACCTGGACAATTGACCGACCACACTATTGAGTTAAGAGGTGCTACTCTGAGCTCTGAACCTAAACTTGTTAAGGTTGCTAGGGTGAAAGTGACATCCAAATATGTCACCGGAACAGTTTCTGCTGTTGTGCTAGATGATCCAGTATATCCCTTCATGTTAGGGCGAAAATATGTATATCTGGGTGAACCTAAGTCCACAACTTATACATGTGCTATGCAGACCCAGAATCAGGGCACCGCTTTGAGTGAACCCGAAATTCTTATCCACCCATTATCTCGGGAGATTAGGGCTGCCCAAGCAGCATGTCCCACTTTACAATCCTGCTTTGGCAAACTGCCAAAATCTAGAAATCCACCGGTAGCTGGTGATTTCTACGAAAAGGAAAAACTGTTATACCGTAGGGCGGGAACTATGGATCACGTCCACGAACAGTTTGTGGTACCCAAAAGGTATCGTAACCATGTCTTACAAATGGTACACTCCATCTCGGACGGTGGGCATATGGGGATGAAAGCAACCATCCAAAGGCTTTCTTTCTCCTATTTCTGGCCGGGGATGACCCAGGATATCAAACGATATGTCAGGTCATGTAAAGAGTGCCATCTGGTTCCGCCTACTCATGGTGGAACTCCACCTAAGATAGGTGATCAAGTATTGGTATTATCACCCAAGGGGGATAATCCTTTAGATATGGGTTGGCAAGGGCCATTCCTTATTACAGATAAGGTGTCTCGCTCCCATTACAAATTAAACATTCAGGGTAATCCGGAAGTCTTTCCCATGTATTTAATTAGGAACCATGTAGAAAGATTAAATGATCCACCGGTGCATCTGATGGCATTATCGGTGGCAAATGTGGTCGAAGGGGGAGATAACTCAGAGATGGAGTATCCCTTGACGCCTCAGGAGACAGTGAATGATGTCTCTATCAACCTGGATTCGGAGACGTCTGAATCAGGGAAGATGAGACGAATTCCAGATTCTCATGCCCCTATGCCAACAGATAAGCCTGGATGGATTAAAGGTGACACAGTAAACACAATGATAAACCGTACTGACCCAGTCCGACAAAATCATTTACCTGTTACTGTGCCAACCAGTAACCCTTATTCCTTTAGGGGAGAACACTCTCTGGGAATTCAGAATAGAGAAGATGGGTGGGGACGACCAGGTCATCATAGGTTTCCATGGAAACGACATCAAGGGAGGAGGTTTCTTAGAAGATGTCTTAGAAACGAAGAAGCAGGGTTTCAGTAGGAATTGTTCTACTGAAGAAGAGGGGGAGACTGGTCCATATGTTCCAGGGTTGTTGGAGTAAGTGCCAACAAAATCTGATGAGTGTGCTGGCTGGAGTAAAGTCCGAAGTCTCGAACTTTACTTTCAACGGTGGGCATATGTGACGAAGTCCCCAGCTTCCTCTTCATCTTTTGCTTAAATTGGAGTAAATTCTTTTTAAAACCCTTATATAATTATAGAAGAATTTATATTCGTTTTTATTCCTATATATCCATGTATAGACAGTACATGGCTATAGTTTAAAGCAACTCCTATTTAATGTTATTACTTTAATATGAAGTAATACGGTACATTAAAATCGGGGGAGAGGCTGAATTTACAAAGTAGTGTACCCAGCCAAATCTATAAATTTGGCTACGACTATTTCACAATTTGGTTGGATAAATTAAAGGAAACGAACTCCCTGGCACGACCACTTCCGGTCAGGAGAAAAATAGCTAAACTCGTTCTTTCGCAATCCAAAAGTCGGGGTAGAAACATGCTAGTCACTAGGCTCTGAGAAAATACTTATAAAGTGTTAGAGTTTTATCTTTGGCACGTATTACGGCCATAAATATATTTAAAATATATTAGAGAGATTCCTAGAGCAGTGTTCGTACCCAAGTGTGGTCAGAAGATTAGAAGGGTAAGGAATAGTTATGTGTATCAATATAAAATATTGCCGTGTGCGCCCGAGATTTCCGTGTGTAGTTAAAGTTGGAAACCGCCGATAATAGGTTATTTTACCTAATTATTTACCATAATAATTATTTTACCGACTAAACTCGATCGCGTATATTATACTTCGTACAGGTAGTTTACTAAGCACACAGAGTAAAGGGTAAAACGTAACTGTGTAGAAAATTACCTTTACATGAGGTTTAGAGAGGTGTAGCCGATTTGAGATAGTTGTAAACTTGATAAAGTCGGATAGAACCCAATTTTCGATTAGTCCGTATAGCAGTAGACTAGGCCATACCAATCGAGCCGTTAGTTGAGGAATAACACGAGGCAGTTCCTAGTAATAATATTGTGAGGCCGCGAAAATAGATCTTACTAAACACGCGTAAAAAGGTCAAATACTAGCGTAGTAGATCCTAGGCATGTTCGTTAATTTTTATCGGTGATTTCTCACCAATTCGCAGTCCTGTTCTTGCCTGCCACTCCATTAACTTTCAGCCTATCATATTCTATTAGGATAATTACATAAACTGTATTTTAAAATAGACGTTATATAGAATCATTATTAATTATATGCTAGGAATATAGCTTCAGAATTTGAACATAAATATCTATAATAGGTAATCTGTTTAATAGATTGTATTCATATCTACCTGTAGATTACTTTGTAATTATTGTATTTTAATAATATAATTATGATATGCATTATATGATTATGTTTAATTATTACTGAATACTTATTACATTCACTTATAAGAAAGCTTAGAATGATTTTATTGAGCTGTTTTCTTAGGTCAGTGTTTTACTATTGATCCTAGGATAGGGAATAATAGGGAGCAGGGACAGATAGCTCATGCTATTTTGTTTCTGAAAATGTTATGAGATGTAATCGGCCATCAGGAACAATCCATGGCCGATGCTTACCGATGTCTCGACAGAAGAGTCAACTGCTCTCGCTGTATATATTTCACAGATTTGACACCTTCAGCGCCAAGCTTTAGATGCGCTAACCTGTGTGACTCATTGTGAAGCATCACTCACCATCTCACTTATGCTTACTAACTAGGGTTTACACGCACTGTGTAAGCCGGAGAACCAGAAGATAAGTGGCCAAACTTACCGTTGGCCACCACCACCATCAATCAACTCAAAATATACTATAGGCCAAAGAGTCGTCAATGATTAGACAGTCTAGTAGATTCCACCCATAATATTAGATATGCAATAGGATACAGGGAAGTGTATCCCTTTTCATGTACAGGGCTGCCTCCAGTGGAGCACCCAAAGTGTTATCATATATTAAATATTAATGTGAGTTTAATTTTACAACCTCTAGTTGTTACCTCAGTAACCTTAGTCATAGCTGTGTGAGAAGTACGAAAGTTTGTCGCTTTTAAATATTTTACTCTGTCTTTCTCCGTGTCGGTGAGAGGGATTAGAGTTGGGGGCTCGAGCTTTGTTTTTATTTCAGGCACGTAGCTAGACAACCTTGGCAGACTGTCTGTATCAAACCAGTATAGTTGTACGCCATTCCTGTCTGCCTGAACACTGTCAGAAGATTAGACTTGTTCTGGGACCTTTACTCCGTCTAGAATTACGAGCTATTCAGTCTTGTCTTCTCCAGTGACTTGTTTTTCTATTCTTAGAAAGTCTATCCGCAGCACTTTGATAGATTCCTTATCATCGTAGCTGACGCAACGCTACAGTGTACATCGCTGGAAAGGCAAAGGAAATTTTACAAATGAAAATGAAAGTCTTTTCATATATTCTGGTAGAGACGTTGGAGGCCAAAGCGGGGTAGCATTTTGTTTAGATAAAGCAAATGCAAAAGCTTTAATGGGATATAACCCAGTTAGTGACAGAATCCTCACTATCAGACTTAAAGCCTGTCCTAAAAACAGAACTCTCATACATCTACTTCAATAGCAGAGGAGGATGAAATTGAAGATTTTTACAGCATACTGCAAGACACATTAAATAAGATTGGCCATAATGATATAACAATAATAATGGGAGATTTTAATGCTAAAGTAGGTAGGGAGGCTTCCATAATTGCAGAGCCAACACATAGTGCTCCGATACTAGGCTCACCCAAGGAATCACCACGTCCTGCACATGGCTGCTTTAATTCCTCACTTCTATGTATTGGGCATTTCATTCCTTACAGGCCGCTCCCCACACAAACCAAGAAAGGTCTGTCTGCAGATGGCATCCACTCAGTGAGCTTTCAGTTTGGACATGTGCTGGTCGCAGTGGCCGGAAGACAAGATAGTCAAAGCTGTTCCGGGCACGAAGGACATTCGGAAGACTAGATAGTCAGAGCTGTTCCGTGCATGAGGGACATTTCACTCTGACGTTTGTGTGTTGTGCCAATTTATTTGCAACCTTTAGGCCAGCACATTCAACTTCTGTTGGCGTTTTTTTTAAAACCAGGTTAGCCTTCCTGGGGGTTTTGAGGGACATTCTGTTGTGGAGTCGCCCACATCTCAGCTGGTCATGGTAGAACGGTCAAAGACATCACGGTTAACCCTCAAGGGAAGGCAGGGGCAGTTCGTGGGCATTTTCCGCCATCCAAGGGAGCTTCCATAATTGCAGAGCTGGCACTGCGCTTTGAGACTGGGGGGGCTCACCCAAGAAATTGCCACACCCTGCTCATGGCTGCTTTAATTCCCCACTTCCATATATTGGGTATTTTGTTCGCCTCTGGCCGCTACCCGCACAGACCAGGAATGGTCAGTCTGCAGACGACATCCACTCATCGGACTTCCATTCAATAGATTCGCTAGCCAAGGTTCCATTTCGTGTCAATGAGATGACATTCACTCAGTAAGCTTTCGCTTCGGACTTCCATGTAATGGATTTGCTAGCCAAGTGTTCCATTTCGTGTTAATGAGACGTTTCTCCACCTTTGATTATACTCACACAATCAATGAGTTTTTTAAAATACAGACTTGCATCGTAACCACTGCTTGCGGTTTGGGACACTTTTTCACCATTAGTAACGCTCATGAGGTAGGCTACATGTGCTGCCGGCTCAGCACTTACCTCCATGCAGCAGAGAGCGAGTAACGGTTAGGCCCTCTCATGCAGGGATCCCTCATATCCCTCGACTAAGAGCCTTCGAACAAGTGCCTGACCTCAGTCTACCTGCAAAGCAGCAGGTGTGTGTCTCTCTTGGTCTGGTTCCTATCCCAAGACCTGTCCGAAATGTAGCTGTGCTACCGTTGGCATAGCTCTTGGGGTCATTGGAACATGCAAGCCCCTCTACCATGACAAGGTGGAGACACGTCAGAGGGGACTTTAATTCTGTTATGGTCACTTGTCAAATTTATTTATTTTGATAGAAGAGTTTCCTCCGAAGCCGGAGAGTACCTGCCTGCATGGTGAGGAACCACCAGTCTGCACACCAATAAGCCAGACATGGGACAGCGGATACTCACGCAAACCTCAGGTCCTGTATGACATCACATTGATGTTGGACAACAGGATGTATTCATCCATCATACAAGACTTCACGCTGGAGTTCACAGCCAGCGAACACAAGCAAACAAGCAAGCGATAGAAGAGTTTGCAATGAGTAACTAGGCTACTATTTTTTAAATGTATCTGTGCTCAAGGTTAGTCTATTGACTATTTGTCTGGCTCTTAAGTCATAGGATTCACTCTCAGCACAGAGTTGGGAAGTTTTACATGAACCACTGGTTTCTAATGTTATCACACTTCCAACTGATCTTTTGAGTATTGATTTATGATGTGAAGCTTTCTTGGATAAAGACAAAACATGCAACTCCTATGTACAAGTCTCACACATTGCAAATCTCACAAAAGTTGAAAATCACATAGTGTGGCTATAAGACTATTTCCTTAAAAATGTTGTTAGGATAACTAAAGGATAATTAAACCATACTCATATGTGCATACTGGCCAAGATATGCCAGAGAAAAATTATAATTAATTAAAGTTTGGACATATTTGTGTACTAAAATGTTTACAAAGTTCAGCAGTAGACTATGTGTGTACAAGACTGTTGTAAAACCACAGCATGGAGGAAATTAAAACCACTGATTGAAATCTGAGAGTTCCCTATATCTCTCAAACGTGCTGACATTTGGACGTGAGTTCAAGGCCTGCTTGTCAAAATGAGGCTCTCAGGTCTACAAAATGTGCTGGTGCTATCACATCACAGACACACAGCAGCAAACTGCTTCAGGGCACATTATTAAAATTAATTATTGCTATCATCATAATATGATTTTGTACAGTCAGCTAGTCATTATTTGTAAACATGTAGAAAGATATAGTATTTCAAGTTTCATACAGCAACAGACAGGAAGAACTATTTTATGGAATTATAACTTCACCAGCAGTACTAATATGGCTCAAGATGATGTTTATAATAGGATTTATCAACAACTGAATAACACAAACTTTAGGCTGACTTTACAAAATTACAGTTACAAAAAGAAAAAAATAAGACAGGGGAATTTGTGGTGACAAGCCTTCAGCAGTAAACAAGAAGAATCAAACGACAAAAACACAAAATCAAAGAAAGAAGTGATAATAAAGGAACTACATTATTGGATAGTGTCTTTTCTGTCTTGGGTTTTGTTGTTGTGGTTTGTTTCTTGTTTTCTTCTTGTTGTTTTCTGATGAAGACTTGCCGTTACAACGCCCTCTGTTTATTTATTTTTTTTAACTGTAATTTTGTAAAGCAGGCTTTACACATGTTTACATTTCCACAGCTTTACCACTGCTAAAATCATTCCATTCTAATACAATGTATAAATAACTATGAATAGGTATAATACATACATTGTGGCTGTTGACTTCTGAACTATGAAATGCATATACAAATAATGAATTAAAACATTATTAATAAAACTGTTATGTAAAAATTGTAAATAACAAAACAAATGAATATTTTAAATAAACAAAAACAGGAACTCGGTATATGTGTGCTGACTACCTTGAATGCAGCATCAGTTTGTTCAAACCTGTCAGTGTCCTCTGGCAGTTGCTTCCTGATGTCTTCTGAGCCTATAAAAATGCTCTCTAAATGCATCCATGTTCTTTGAACTTGAACATAACTTGAAATGACCTGCACAGCATAAATTATATAACCAGTCAGAGCCAAGAACCAGGACAAGAAAGCAAGTAACACACAATTTTACATTCAACAACTTCTCCATACATTCATACAGCTAACTGCTGCAAAGCCATAAATTGTGATTAGTTATAAAAATGAGAATCTGTGAAAGAACAACCAACCTCCACCTTTGTAACACAGCTGACATTCTGTTTTAAGCATTAAAAAACAGGTGACATTTTGTTTGAAGCATTCCAGAAAAGCTGACATATTGTTTGAAGCATTCCAGAACATTCAGCCTGTCACCTTCCGCGGATAATTCTACAATCACCAGCCCGTAAGTTTGCAAACCTTTTTGCTGGCAAGAGCATTCCATCTTTTTGGCGGTGAGGGATGTTATAATGAGTTTTCTCCATGTCTCCTTTTTTATCCTGGCCATGGTTCTTCCTTATACGGCTCTGTTGGATATCTTTATCTACTTCTTTCCTTCATCTTCAATTATATTTGTTGATCCATCTCGATTTTAATTCTAACCTGAGATCCCTGAAGTATATGAACGGCAATGAATCCATCTGAACTCCAGTGAATTGTGTGCTGCAGGTTGATTCCTAACAGCTGTACATGCCAATGCTAGGTGGAAATATTTTGTGTAATTTTAGATCTAGATATTGGGTCATTCCATTACAACATGATTCCCCAGTCTATCAGCCATAATCAAGAAGAATCATAAATAGATATGTAGCCGTGCATCAAGCTGTTATCTACTGCTCATAGTATATCGCCCTTTGTCAACTCTTTTTTTAATGTCTTAATGATGGATACTTTTACAGTTAGCATACCAGCTTCCCTGTTTGTACACAGAACTGATGGTGTACACCAGTATAAAATACTTTAAAATAGCAAGCTTATCTGCTAGAACACGATCATGTGAACTTGTAAACATTCCTTCTATACCTGGTCTGTGACGGAGAGTTTGTGCTGCCACGAGGAGACCTGCTCAAGGAAATGAGCAATATACTTGGAGGTCATCATGTTTTGAAGTTGGACCTGCAGAGAATTACAAGTGACGTAATAAATTATGAGACTTGGTTTGCAGCTTTATATATAATATTTATGTTATCTAGGTCAAATGTGAGCTTAAATCAAACTATAGGAGAAATCTTTTACACTAAAAACAACATTTAAAAAAATTGTTTGTGTACCTTGTAGGACACTGTGATCAACCCCAGGTTAACTTTCTAGGCAACTTTACATTCAGTAGTTTACCATTGCTTTCTCAACAAGAAGTCAACATTTTAAAGTCCAATTGACCAATGTTTTGAATTAATCCACTACAGATCATAAATCCATGACCATAAATCACGCAGACATTATCATCATGTGCCATTCCATGACACAGGCGATGATGTTTCTCCACAAACATCTGTCCTCTGGTCTGTGTTCTTAAAAAGCTCGACTGCTGATCATTTCCTGTGCTAGTTTATCACACCATTCAGTATTGTCTCACTCTTGCGACCTCTCTCTGTAACACTCCTGATTTTTCTGGTCGTCACAGCTGTCCCATTATGTGACTTAAAATATGATGACTGTGTGACACAACTTTCTTAGAAAAGGCAATACTCTCTATTTAAGAATATGTTATGCAGCAGATATTTTTGAGAAATTATTTTTTTCCATAGGAAATGAGGCAATAATAATAGCAGTTAGCCATTATGAGGTAGTAATATCTATAATGTGACATATGATAAGTTAGCTATCTTACAGTACAAAGATGACTATAATGGAAACAACTAATTATAGCATTTAAAATTGTAATGCTACCCTTGTCCTGGAAAGAAACATATTTTAACAATGACCCATTGACCTAAAACAAATCTAAAAATGTGAAACAAGACAATAGCACCTGATTGTCCTCCAGTGTTTCAATAACTTCTTCCTCCACAGTTAGCAGTGTTATGCCTGTCCTTGGATGTTGCCAATGAATAAAGGACAAGTTGGCCCATGTGATACCAAACTCCTTCAATGTCTTCTCCATGCTTGTCTCCTTGACAGCTTTGTCTACAATGCCATGCACATCATCTTCAAATTTGTGCAGATTCAACTTCAATAGATCATATAAGGTTGTATCTTTATCCATAGAAAATGTGACCTAAAAGGAAATTGGTAAATTGTGTTAGTTATTAAACATATGTGAAAAATACACAACTGCTGTTCTTCGACATGGTGTAAAGTTATCTTATACAAATATCTGATAAAGATACATGACAATTTAAAAAAAAACAAACATGTTGTGTGAATACTAACCTTTGTGGCATCCATTAGTTCATTCCAGTGCCTTTCTCGTATGGCTGAATTCTGGAGCTCTCCCACAGCCCTCAGTGAGGTAATCATGTTCTTTAATTCATTCTCCAATCCAAGATACACATCCCATGCCCTCATTTCTTTATCCAGACCCCGAATTTCCTTGGCCAACTTTTTGCAGTCTATATCCATCTTTGAAAATCAATTTAATTAAAAAAAACAATTACTCCATACCGCAAACTAAATGTGCCAAGGTAAGAATCTCCAACATGTGTGAGTGGGTGTTTGGATGGGTGTGGGTGTTTGGATGGGTGTGCGTGCCTGCGCATTTGTGTGCTTGTGTGTGTATATACATCATCATCATCATCATCCTGTATCAGATTCATTGCAAAAATGTCTGTCTCATCTCATACTGCCAATCTGTCACCAGTTCCCCTAACTCATGTATGTTCATGCTTAAGACATCTGTACTAGCCTGCACCCACCTACATGTTGGACCCGTCTCTTCCTCCAGAAATGATATCTTCCATTTAATTATGTGGTTGTTTCGGGATTTGAAATTTAAATATTGAGCACAACCCACTACTGGCAACGCCGATCGCATTCTGGTATGAACCTAAGGCCTATCCACATCAATATGGAAGCACTATACTCGAGTTTCGCCCTCATTTGAGCTCGTCAGTAGTGCATATCAATTGATTATTGCTCACTGGATTTAGGAGGCCTGGTGTTCCTTGCCAGTGAGAAGTCCTGATCGTTCGGGTCCCATCGATTGACGGACGTCGGTCGCGGCGATTGGGCAATCTTGAGCATAGCCTACGATGGGTAGCGTTGTGATGTTCTGTTGTGATAATTTTGTGTGTCCAGTGTGTGCCGCGTGGTTACACACCCGCTTCACACGCGTGATCCGGGACTGTTTCCGGATCCGGTCAGGGATATGCACTACTGACAAGCTCAAATGAGGGCGAAACTCGAGTATAGTGCTTCCATATTGATGTGGATAGGCCTTAGGTTCATACCAGAATGCGATCGGCGTTGCCAGTAGTGGGTTGTGCTCAATATTTAAATCTTCCATTTAGTTCTTTCCAAGCCACTATGACATTTAATACTGCCAAAGTATTTCAGTTTCTGAGACACTATTTATGTACATTTATGTATTCTCATCTCATCTCATCTCATCATGTTCCTCTAGTACCTTGCGGTGTCGAGGTGAAGTATAAACTTCGTGAGAGTGCCCGGTTATGGGCTTCGTATATCGACATTCCCATGGATTCTGCTATTCCCTCCGTCCAACGTTTACGTGGTCGGCCTCTTCCTCTGTTTCCATCTGGTCTGTACATCATTGCTGATCATCATACATACACACATTTATGTATTCATTTACATATTATAAAGGAATAACATTAATGAAGCAGGAATTTGACAACACTAGAGAATAAACTTTCTCTGGAATCCATGGTGCAAAAGAAATAAAGGAAGATGGAAAAACACATAGAGAAAAGAAGCATAGATAGAAATGAATAATATGGTGAGGGCGTGGATGAAGCTTAATGGGAAAGCTAGGGACAAGATGGTTTGGTGTGAGCTGGTTGAAGGTCTATACTCCAATGGAGGAGGATAAAGGGCGAAAGAAGAGAAAGAGAAATAATCACCTTAAAACATCTAGCAAAAAGAAAACATCTCTATTGAATGTCAAGCCACACAATGTTACCTGCTCTACATCAATCTCTGTCCACAAGACACGGTTCCAAAACTCAAACATCATTCTGATCAATATAACATAATCCCACAGGATTTTCAACATTTTCAGTTCAGAGCGACAGGACTTAAGCTGCTTAAAATCAGGAAGCTGTACATCAAATATGCGAGCAGATTCCTGCATTTCTTTTAGTTCCTTTTCCATTTCAGTGATCTCTTCGTGACACTGCCAGGTAAAATAAAACAATACATACAATACCATGTCATTTATTTCAAGCAAGTCTGTGTTATACTAATGTTATTATTCATCAGTTCATAAGTTGTTTTTTTCCACATGAATAGTGATTTGAGTACTCGAGGTTGATAGTTTTTAGTGAAAATTCTTCAAAGAGTTCACCTTACAAATTGGTGAAAATGTAGGGAACTATTTGTCCAATCATTCTTTTCTGACATTTGATCAGTCTAGATGTTAGTTAGTTAGTGACTGTACTAGTCTAGAATTACGATCCATTTGGTCTTGTCTTCATCAGTGAATAGCCTTCCTGTCTTAGAAAGTCTATCTGTATCTACTTTGGTATATTTCTATCATCTTAGCTTAAGCTATGCTACAGACATTCTCTATTATTGTAAATAGATTAACTACCCAAAACATTCAGTCAGATCACACTGCAATAAAAATATTTCATCAAAGACCATGTGCACGTGGACAATTTTGTTTCCAAATTATTTTCAAGCATGCACATATTTCTTAAAGAAAACTCTAACTAAACAAATATATATTCCAAAACAGTGAGCATATCTGTCCGCAATGTCCATCTATTTCCCCCTTTTTTGGTATATAATGCATCAAACTGTACTAATCTTTATCTTTAGACATAATATTATAGCAAATGTAAATACTGAGTGCTGATTTTTCAGGTTTCATAAATCATTTCGTCCAGTGTAAAATAATTATATATTGAATTAGTTAAGCTTCAATACAAAAAGTATAGTTAAAGACACTAAAGACTTTCTAATATAAACTGGTTTTGTAATAATAATTAAGATTCTCAAAACAAACTATCAAACTATTTATATGTGATAAGTAACAACAACAAAATCACAAATGACCAATCAAGTAGACCATGACTTACATTATTTATAATAATATATGGTTTTTTGCAGTCATAAAAGAAAGCTGGGCACTTTCTAAATTGTTCTCTGTATGTGTGCTGCTTCACATCAAAAGATACCATTTTCCTCTTCACCTTAGCAACTTGATTCTGTTGTAGGGGTACAACAGTTTGTTTCATGAGCAACACCTTCTTTTTCAGCTGTATCCATTTATCTGGAAGCTCCTAGTATACAAAGTGTAAAATGTATGTAGAGCATATCTTTCATAAATATGTATATATTGTATACAATTTGACAAGATGGTAAAATTTATATGGTAGGACATATAAAATAGCTTAGTTATTAAGGTGTTGACCTGCCACTTGACTGGTCTAAAACAAGGTCACAATACCTATGAACTGGCTGTAAACACAGGTATCTGACTGAACAGCTAGGAGTGGAAAAACATAGCAGGTCACCACATCTCAGTACTGTGCTCATAATTCCAATAAAATGTTTCTCACTAAAAGAATACTACAAGCATATATTCAGCAACAAAACATATTACGCACTCATCTTCATATTCTTCAATGTATAGAGTGTATTTTTGATGACTGTGCAGTGTTTGAAAACATTGCCGGTCCAAGTTTTGTATTCACCCTCTGTAAAGTTCATGCAACATAATAGGTAAATACAAAACTTGGACCAGCAATATTTTCAAACACTGCACAGTCATTAAAAATACACCCTGTATATCTCAGAAATCAACATGAATGCTGTGAACTAAACCAGTAGTCCTGTTCTATCCAAGATGTCATTCAGCTTTCTTTTTTTTGCTGTTGCTGATGTTGACCTTATGTATTCTCACTGTTACATGACAGGATGACAAGACTGCAGATCGTAGGTAGCTGTCATTTTACCAATGCCACAAGAACACATTTCATTAAAAGAGATTACAGTTTTTTCTGTTGTGGCTTTTTTGCAGTCAGAAGATAACACTATGTTAATCGCTAGAACATTAACTGATTCACCACATTATATATTATATTAGACTAGCTCGTCATTTAATTTTGCAGTAACATCTAGCATTACATTCTTCATAGTTTTGTTGCAATTTCTCGGTCCACTTTCACATATTTACCCACAAGTTAACCTAAAAGAGAATTAAACATTACAACAAATATTTTATAATAGCTGTCACTGAATTTAACTCTTTTGCTACCAAACAAAAATTGGGTCCTGACCAAACAGAAATTCATGGCAGAAAATTGGAAGATGGGGTGTGTTACAATAATGCTTTTAAAATGGTTAAAATGGTAGCAGATCTATTGTATTACATATCAAATTAAAGAGGATTGCACAAGGAACATGACAGTGTTAATAATTAATTGATAGGTTACAAATATTATGACAATAATGAGAGGTTTAATAATAACAACTGAAATTAAAGAGGTAAAAATTATTTTAAAAACTGCACTTATAAGGTGTTTTCTACACTCCTATACTGCTAATCATGTTTAATTTACTGAATAATCAAACAAACACCACTTGTCTTCAAGAATATAAACAGTATTGCTCATTAAAATCACCCAAAAGGAAGTTTTGGTGCATATTCTGAACCATGTCTTTTTCACAAAAAATGAAAAAAAATAATGACAGAAAACTGTAAGTTGGGGTATGTCACAATATGTTATGAAAATGGTTAAAATTGTAGCAGCAATGTGGTATTATATATCAAAATAAAGGGGATTGCACAGGGAATATGTTGGTAATGGATTTATTGCTTTAGGTTGTAAATATAATAAAATAATAACATAATTTGTAAAATAATTGGACAAAAAGAGGTAAAAATAATGTAAACATTGCACTTATAATGTGTTTTATAGACTGCTCTACTGCTAATCATGTTTAATTTACTGAATAATAAAACAAACACCACTTGTCTTCAACTATATAAACAGTATTCCTCATTAAAATTACCCAAAAGGAAGTTTTGGTCTTTTTCACACAAAATGAAAAATAATAATGGCAGAAAACTTGAAGTAAGGGTGTGTCACATTAATGTTATGTAGATGGTTAAAATCGTAGCAGAAATGTTGTATTATATATCAAAATAAAGGGGATTGCACAAGGAATATGTTGGTAGGGGAATTTTTGCTGTATGTTGTAAATATAATAAAAATAATATCTTTTAAAATAATTTGTTAAAAAGAGGTAAAAATAATGTAAACTTTGCACTTACCAAGGGGGCATTGTTATCCAATATCCTGATCACTGCTAATCCTGTTGAATTTACTGAACAAACAACACTTTTCTAAACTAGAAACACAATTGCTCCCAATCAATCATCCGAAAAGAAGTTTTGCCGCAGATTCTGAATCGTGTATTTTTCTTTTTTCAGACAAAAATTAGGAAAACACTTGGCAGATTTACATTTAATTGTCATGTCTGTTTGTTTTTATTTACTATATGTGGCAGTCTATTTGTGATAGGCTGCAAAGCAAACTTTGGCGCACAAGTGTGGTCTATTAGTGCAGCCGGAGCAAACAAAAGATGATATGTGTCGTTTAGTTCGAGTGCTGCAAAAAACACAGTCTCTATTGACACCGACAAATTCTATTAAATGCTTGGCTCCTGTAACTCTTTCGACATAATTTCCTGCAACAGACTGAAATTCTTCGGCAGGCAGAGTGTCAAACTTTCAGGAATACTCTGAGCTGCTTCGCGATGAGCACTTTCCAGTAAACTTTGCTTGAAATCCTTCAATGACAATTTTTGTCCTCCTTTCTCTGTTTGGCATATGGAATGTAGGATGTGAGTATTGATCTGTGCAATTTCAAAGATCCAGTAGTAGATCTTCTTCCACCACTTAATGGTTTTCCTATCATGGATATTATAATATCCAACCATTTGGTCCATTCTGTCGCAGCCATTCATGGACCATCTTCGGCTTGCTTTGCGGTTTTCGCAATCCGCTCTCAACAGTTCCAACTACAGACTTGGTAGAGACAACAATGCATGGTTTTTTAGCTTTTTTATCTCTCCATGCCACACACAATATTCTTTCTCCTTCAAGAAACCACTTCATCTCTTGATGCTGAAGTCGCAAATGCTTCAACTCAGGAGGGAAGCCTACGCGGTTGACATTCAGTGTCCCTGTATAATTGAAATTGTTGGAATGCAGATCATCAATCAGAGCTTTCGAAGTGTAGAATCTGTCAGCAAAGATGTCAAATCTATTCCTGGGAAACATAGTGGCATACCAAGGAGTATATAAATGTGCACTTGTACACCAGTAGTCTTTGATAGATGGTCTTGGATCAAGTCCCATAGCAATGACAGACGTAAACTTCAGCCATTCGTGCTTCATTGTCAGACACTCAGCTGTTGACGAACATTCACTGGTTTTTCTTTATCACCACGTGCTAAAACTTTAGACACAACTAAAACTTCTTTCTAAATATTCACTGATATCGGAATCACTATTATTTAAAACAGTTTCAAACATTAACCTAGCTAGATCTGAAGTCATTCTACACGGACGCATACTGGTGGGCGTTTCCATTGTGAAAAACCAAAACAAACAACTTTAAAACTGAAAATACACAAAAATCCAATGTTAAGAAATGTTTCACGACACAACCATGATGTAGCTCTTTTCCGGTTGTGCGACTTTTCAGTTTACTGTAACGTAAAATTCCGAAATGGAGCAGAAATGTATCAAATAAACAACTGATCATTCTGTGTCGATAAAACTACCAATTGCCATCAGAGTCGGGAGATTGCGGCGTTAGATCGGCCCTTGGTAGTGAAAGAGTTAATGAATTTATTATAATTTCAGTGTTTTTTTTTGGGACCAAGAGCAGAGAAAGTATCAATGATTAACACATTTTAGCAAGAATCACATTTACAGTTCTAAGTAATGTATTCACATTCCAATCAAGGATGTGTGATATTAATGTTATGTTATTATTTGTCAATTTACAGTTTTGTTTGCCTGAATGGTGATCTGAGTATTAGAGATTGATAGGGGAATACAGGGTGTCAGGCATTGGTAGTACCTTTGGTAAAGATGACTCTCATGTTCTCTTCAGGACCCATGACCCACTGGTCCAAGCCTGACATCCAGCTCACGCCTGTGGCTACTAGTAGTTGTCAGCATGTGACAGTAGCCACCCCCCAGGCAACAGCTGTGAGAGGCTGGCTAAACCAGGCGTGGCAGCCGATTTGGTGTCAAACCATGCGGTGAATTAGGGTATGTCTACCCAGCATGTGAAGACAAGATTCGGCAGACTGCGCGGATGAAATCACCGATGATTCAACAAGCAAGACAGCGTTTATCTGCAAAATGTTGTGGAACGTAATTTGCACGGCAAGGCACGTAAAGCGCCCTGGGCACCCACTGCACCTGTATTCATCTCCAGTCATCTTGACTTGTCTTGCCACTGAACTCAGATGGACTCAGGCGAGAGAGTGAGGTCGACGAATTGCACAACTCTTCCTCACATTAATCCAATTAATCGCGCAAGTCATTCTTCATCCAACTTCACCCAGTGGATGAAATGAATAGTCATCATCATTCTTGATGGACAAACAACAGAGGCTGATAGTTCTTTGTTGTTTTTTGGTATCATCTCCTTAGAGAATTCATCTTTCAGATGTGTGAAACTGAAGAAATTATTCTTCCAATCACTATTTTCTTATTTTTTCATGTTTTTATCAAATGGATTAACTACAAAAATATAGCAGTTAAACTGCTCTGGAATACAAATATTTCATTAAAGGCTATGAGTATGAAGATAATTTGTTTCCTGATTTCCAAATTATCCTCTTAGCATGCACATATCTGTGAATACACCACTAACTAAGCAGGAAGGATTCCAAGACAGTGAACAGATCTGCAATAGCTATCCAATAACCTTTCATTTGATATATAATACATTATACTGTGCTAGCATTTCAAGTGACATTAGAGCATATGTAAGTTATGCATGTGCTAATTTGTCAGGTTTGATCAATAATACTGGTCCCTGCACACAATAATTACACAGTGAAACAGTTACATCTAACAACAGGATACCAAACACATGGAAGTCATGTCACTGAACTGTACCTCCAGCTGGTTGTAGACTTTCTCTGACATTTCTACACCACAGGTCTTTAGCATGTCTATAGTCTGTTTCAGTGGTTCAAACATAGTGTCTGTCTGAGCTTGCCTGTCCCGTACAGCATTCAACAATCCCATAATGTCAACCAGTGCTTTGTAGTCACCTTCCTTTGGTTCTTTGGCTAGTCCTTCATTTGTCTTCACAATAAATTCTTGAAGATCATCTAACCTGTATTGTAGAAAACATGTGTGGTTTACAAGTACTGCCTCAGTAATAGCTTCACTGATTAAATCAACCATTCAATGGCCTGTCTTCAAATTACTGTATATATGTAAACTGCAAAATCTATGAATTGACTAATTTAATACTGTTGTGTCAGCAAACCAAAGAGTATAAATGGCTTCAACAATACTGACCTCAGCTTCAACTGTTCACTGATATGAATATTCTGTTATTTATAATCGAGATTTACTTTCCAATAATCTTGAGTAATCCAGAAGTGAAAGCAACCTTAGTGCTTGTGACGAAGTCCCCAGCATCATCTTTTGCTTAAATTGGAGTAAATTCTTCTTACAAATCCTTATGTAATTATAGAAGAATCTATATTCGTTTTTATTCCTATTTTTCTATGTATAGGTAGTCCATGTCTATAGAATAAATCTACTGCTAATTGACGTTATTAGTTTAATATGAAGTAATACGGTACATTAGGATCGGGGGAGAGGCTGAATTTACAAAGTAGTGTACCCAGCCAAATCTATAAATTTGGCTACGACTATTTCACATTTTGGTCGGCGAAATTACGACAACGAACTCCCTGGCACGACTGACTTCCGGTCAGGGAAGAGATACGAAATTCGGCTTTTCGCAATCCAGACGTCGGGGTAGAAACATATGCTAGTAACTAGGCTCTGAGAAAATACTTATACAGTGTTAAGAGTTTTATCTTTGGCGCGTATTACGGCCATAAATATGTTTAAAATATATTAGAGAGATACCTAGAGCAAGTTTTCGTACCTGACAAGTTCGGTCAGAAGATTAGAAGGATTTGACACCTTCAGCGCCAAGCTTTAGATGCGCCAACCTGTGTGACTCTTTGAGAAGCATCACTTACCACCATCTCACTTATGCCTACTAACTAGGGTTTACACTCACTGTGTAAGCCGGAGAACCAGAAGATAAGTGGCCAAACTTACCGTTGGCCACCACCACCATCATCATTCAACTCAAAATATACTATAGGCCAAAGAGTTACTTCAATGATTAGACAGTTTAGTAGATTCAAACCATAATAGTAGATATTCAATAGAATAGAGAGAAGTGTACAACCCTTTTTATGTACAGGGCTGCCTCCAGTGGAGCACCCAAAGTGTTATCGTATATTAAATATTAATTTAATTTTAATTTTACCAACTCTAGTTGTTTCCTTAGTACCCTTAGTCATAGTAGAGTGAGAAGTTACGAAAGTTTGTCTCTGTTATATATTTTACTCTGTCTTTCTCCGTGTCAGTGAGAGTGATTAGAGTTTTGGGGGCTCGAGCTTTGTTTTATTTCAGGCAACGTAGCTAGACAATCTTGGCAGACTGTCTGTATCAAACCAGTATAGTTGTACGCCATTCCTGTCTGCCTGAACACTGTCAGAAGATTAGACTTGTTCTGGGACCTTTACTCTGTCTAGAATTACGAGCTATTCAGTCTTGTCTTCTCCAGTGACGTATCTTTCTATTCTTAGAAAGTCTATCCGCAGCAACTTTGATAGATTCCTTATCATCGTAGCTGGCGCTACGCTACAAGTGGTTGGCTATCGTCCGGTCTAGATAGTTCAAACTTTCAATCTTCTTTCACTAGATACTCTAGTAAGGTGTTGCCTCACATTAGATCTCAATATTAAACTATACTAAGTAAAACTAGAGAAATTAATAGTGACAATAGGTAGTATAATATAGCATAACTAAACACTAGATAGCCAATATAAGATAACATAACATAATATAACATAAGTTAACCGGGTTCCAAAAAGTTAGGGCCAATATCATAAGTGAGTGTGGGCTGGCGGGTAAGTCGCTGTGTTGTATCGTCAGTTGTGTATGTGCATACCATCAGTGAATTTATTACTTGAATAATTTCAGGACAGACCACTTAGTGGTGAGTAAGTGTATTTCAGGGTGCTTCACATTATCCCAACTTTGTTACCAAGTAATATGTCTTTCGAAAAGCCATCTACTAAGGAGGAACTGCGAGAGGAAGGAACGTTGTTAGGGTATGAAGGTGTTGAATTGGGCAAGTATGTAAAAGAGGCAGAACGAGAGTGGAGAAGAGAACAAAGGGACATCATCAAGGAGAGAGAGAAGGAAGAACGGGAGGAAAGAATGAAATTAAAAATCCAGATGGCAGAAATTGAATCCAGAGAGAAGATGCGACAGGTTGAATTGGACAACCAGTTGAAGCAAGCAGAAATGGACAAGGAGTTGAAGTTAGCTGAGCAGTTAAGACAGCATGAATTGGAACTCAGGAGATTGGAGTTGCAAAATCCTGATGCTTCCAGGTACAGTAGTGCTAGTTCTCCCCATCACAGTAGTGAAATTGCTTCAGGACCGTCTCTCGCCCAAGGATCCATGAGCTTCCCACTGGCCCACTTCAACCCGAAGGAGGATCAGATGGATGAATACCTTGATCACTTTGTCATCATATGTGAAGCGTATAATCTGCCTAAAGAGAAATTTAATATCAAACTCTCCCAAGGACTCCGCGGCCCGGCTTTTGACGTATTTACAAAGCTTCCGCCAGGTCTTGAGCGGGACTTTGATACCCTAAAAAATTCTCTCTTACAAAGATTTGAATTAACCTCTGAAGCCTAAAAGCTGAAGTTCTGTACAGCCAAAAGATCTCAGGGAGAATCATTTGCGCAGTTCGCCTCACGACAACACACGTATTTTACGAAGTGGGTAGGACTGAGCAAATTTGATACTACCTATGAGGGGCTACAGGAAATGATGCTTGCAGATCAATTCAAAGAGGGTCTCCCGAAAGCTCTCCAAATGTTCATAGCTGAAAATGGTGGAGTTAGATTAGAAGAGATAATCTCACTAGCTGAAAGGTATTTAACTGCACATGGGGAGGCAGGTACTGCTAAACCTAGTCATACTGATAAGACCCAAAATAATGCTTCCACACAAAATCAGGGTTATCAAAACAATAACTCTGAAGGTAAGGACAACAGGTGGCACACTGGTAGTCCAAACCAAAATCCAGGTAATTACAATAGTAACCAGTCATCTCAACCTCAACAACCTACAGGTAATAGAGGGGGTAATCAATATTGTAAAAATTGCAGAACAAATGACCACCATACGAGTTCTTGCAAAAACAAACCCCTGTTCATTACACGGCTTGTTTGACATTGGCGGATAAAAACCACCAATGGAGGACCCCTGGTGATAATCAAAGACCTCCAGTAGTTGAGACAGTTACTGTAAATGGGAGACAGGTACCGTGTTTATATGACACGGGTCTGGAGAGTGTCGCAGCCATTGCAGCTCACTTGGTGAAACCTGGACAATTGACCAACCACACTATTGAGTTAAGAGGTGCTACTCTGAGCTCTGAACCAAAACTTGCTAAAGTTGCTAGGGTGAAGGTGACATCCAAATATGAGACAGTTACTGTAAATGGGAGACAGGTACCGTGTTTATATGACACGGGTCTGGAGAGTGTCGCAGGCATTGCAGCTCACTTGGTGAAACCTGGACAATTGACCAACCACACTATTGAGTTAAGAGGTGCTACTCTGAGCTCTGAACCAAAACTTGCTAAAGTTGCTAGGGTGAAGGTGACATCCAAATATGTCACCGGAACAGTTTCTGCTGTTGTGCTAGATGATCCAGTATATCCCTTCATGTTAGGGCGAAAATATGTATATCTGGGTGAACCTAAGTCCACAACTTATACATGTGCTATGCAGACCCAGAATCAGGGCACCGCTTTGAGTGAACCCGAAATTCTTATCCACCCATTATCTCGGGAGATTAGAGCTGCCCAAGCAGCATGTCCCACTTTACAATCCTGCTTTGGCAAACTGCCAAAATCTAGAAATCCACCGGTAGCGGGTGATTTCTACGAAAAGGAAAAACTGTTATACCGTAGGGCAGGAACTATGGATTACGTCCACAAACAGTTTGTGGTACCCAAAATGTATCGTAACCATGTTTTACAAATGGTACACTCCATCTCGGACAGTGGGCATATGGGGATGAAAGCAACCATCCAAAGGCTTTCTTTCTCCTATTTCTGGCTGGGGATGACCCGGGATATCAAACGATATGTTAGGTCATGTAAAGAGTGCCATCTGGTTCCACCTACTCTTGGTAGAACTCCACCTAAGATAGGTGATCAAGTGTTAGTATTATCACCAAAGGGGGATAATCCTTTAGATATGGGTTGGCAGGGGCCATTCCTTATTACAGATAAGGTGTCTCGCACCCATTACAAAATAGACATTCAGGGTAATCCGGAAGTCTTTCCCATGTATTTGATTAGGAAACAGGTAGACAGATTAACTGATCCACCGGTGCGTCTGATGGCATTATCGGTGGCAACTGTGGTCGAAGGGAGAGATAACTCAGAGATGGAGTGTCCCCTGACACCTCAAGAGACAGTGAATGGTGTCTCTATCAACCTTGATTCGGAGACGTCTGAGTCAGGGAAGATGAGAATAAATCCAGAGTCGCATGCCCCGATGCGAACAGATAAGCCCGGATGGATTAAAGGTGACACAGTAAACACAATGATAAACTGTACTGACCCAGTCCGACAAAATCATTTACCTGTTACTGTGCCAACCAGGAACCATTATTCCTTTAGGGGAGAACACTCTCCGGGAATTCAGAATAGAGAAGATGGGTGGGGACGACCAGGTCGTCATAGGTTTCCATGGAAACGACATCAAGGGAGGAGGTTCCTTAGAAGATGTCTTAGAAACGAAGAAGCAGAGTTGAGTAGGAATTGCCCGACTGAAGAAGAGGGGGAGACTGGTTCATATGTCCCAGGGTTGTTGGAGTAAGTGCCAACAAAATCTGATGAGTGTGCTGGCTGGAGTAAAGTCCGAATTCTCGAACTTTACTTTCAACGGTGGGCATATGTGACGAAGTCCCCAGCTTCCTCATCATCTTTTTCTTAAATTGGAGTAAATTCTTCTTAAAAATCCTTATGTAATTATAGAAGAATCTATATTCGTTTTTATTCCTATTTTTCTATGTATAGATAGTCCATGTCTATAGAATAAATCTACTGCTAATTGACGTTATTAGTTTAATATGAAGTAATACGGTACATTAGGATCGGGGGAGAGGCTGAATTTACAAAGTAGTGTACCCAGCCAAATCTATAAATTTGGCTACGACTATTTCACAATTTGGTCGGCGAAATTACGACAATGAACTCCCTGGCACGACTGACTTCCGGTCAGGGAAGAGATACGAAATTTGGCATTTCGCAATCCAGACGTCGGGGTAGAAACATATGCTAGTAACTAGGCTCTGAGAAAATACTTATACAGTGTTAAGAGTTTTATCTTTGGCGCGTATTACGGCCATAAATATATTTAAAATATATTAGAGAGATACCTAGAGCAAGTTTTCGTACCTGACAAGTTCGGTCAGAAGATTAGAAGGATTTGACACCTTCAGTGCCAAGCTTTAGATGCGCCAACCTGTGTGACTCTTTGAGAAGCATCACTTACCACCATCTCACTTATGCCTACTAACTAGGGTTTACACTCACTGTGTAAGCCGGAGAACCAGAAGATAAGTGGCCAAACTTACCGTTGGCCACCACCACCATCATCATTCAACTCAAAATATACTATAGGCCAAAGAGTTACTTCAATGATTAGACAGTTTAGTAGATTCAAACCATAATAGTAGATATTCAATAGAATAGAGGGAAGTGTACCACCCTTTTTATGTACAGGGCTGCCTCCAGTGGAGCACCCAAAGTGTTATCATATATTAAATATTAATGTAATTTTAATTTTACCAACTCTAGTTGTTTCCTTAGTACCCTTAGTCATAGTAGAGTGAGAAGTTACGAAAGTTTGTCTCTGTTATATATTTTACTCTGTCTTTCTCCGTGTCAGTGAGAGTGATTAGAGTTTTGGGGGCTCGAGCTTTGATTTATTTCAGGCAACGTAGCTAGACAACCTTGGCAGACTGTCTGTATCAAACCAGTATAGTTGTACGCCATTCCTGTCTGCCTGAACACTGTCAGAAGATTAGACTTGTTCTGGGACCTTTACTCTGTCTAGAATTACGAGCTATTCAGTCTTGTCTTCTCCAGTGACGTATCTTTCTATTCTTAGAGAGTCTATCCGCAGCAACTTTGATAGATTCCTTATCATCGTAGCTGGCGCTACGCTACAGTGCTACAGCAATTATTTCAATACTTTTAGTGTCACAAAATTGTTTTTATTACCTTTTAGCACTACAGTAAATGCTTCACTACACTTTTAGCATTAGAGTAAATGTGTCACTAAATGTTTTTGTCACAGTAAATATTTCACTACACCCTTCATGTCACAATCAATGTTTTACTAAGCCCC
Organism: Cepaea hortensis; assembly: GCA_963921405.1. Lineage (NCBI taxonomy): Eukaryota > Metazoa > Mollusca > Gastropoda > Stylommatophora > Helicidae > Cepaea > Cepaea hortensis. The sequence goes on along the minus strand of OY992880.1, from coordinate 66,933,453 downwards.
CCAGTGCCATAGTCAATGTTTTACTAAACCCCTAGTGTCACAATCAATGTTTTACTACAGCCTCATATCGCAGTAAATGTTTCCCTACACTCTTGTTGTCACTGTAAATGTTTCACTACATGTTGGTGTCACAAAAGATAGTTCACTACACCTTTTGTTGGAGCTTAGGTGGCATAGTGGCTAAATGTACCTCAGTCACTTTGCTTTCTTGTCTGACACCTAAAACTTAATGCAATATAAATAACCACACTTACTAAGACATAACAAAAACTAAGTCTAAAAGTTCATAAGGGAAGACAAAGATAAACAGAAACAGGAGGGCAAAGGATACCCTGATTGCCCTTGCTAAAGTAATGCTTCAAAATTTGAAATCAAGTGTAAAATTAGAGTTGGGTAAACACAGAGATAATAAAACAGGAATGCAAAAGGCAAGATGAACTTTTAGAACACCTGAAAATGTGTGGAAGTCAACAGAAAAATAAAACCAATACAAACTGTGAATATTTAACTCTAATGTAATATTAGTACTGCTGTATGGATCAGGAACATAGACAACAAAAACAATTACTAATAAATTACAAACATTCATTAATTGGTGGTTGCATGGAATGATACTCAAATGGCATGAAAGACAAATATTTATTAATTGGTGCTTGACTAGTATAAGACTGAAATGGTAGGACAGAATCACAAAATCACCAATGCAGAGCTCATAGACCGAACCAAACAAATATCAATGCATCAAGAGGTGAAGAAAAGCCCTGGCACAAGGTAGGACACATTTAGAAAACTTGTTAATAGCAAAATTAGAAAGTCCTTCCTCTGGAATACACATGGCAAAAAGAAATTTAGAAAGAAATAAGAAGCACAGAGAAGAGAATCAGTGACAGATTAAAAATATGGGAAAGACTTGGGAAGACTAGAAGAAATGACAAGAGACAGTGAAGGTAAGGAGAGTTTGACATGGAGTAGTTAAGGACTTATGTCCCATTGGGAGATAAAAGGCAGAAGTAAACTGGCTATCAAATACAACTTTCTGTTATTTTGACTGCTGACAAGCACATAGAGTTGACAGGTATTGAAATACAAAACAAGAGAAACTGAGAAATCAGGAACAATGAATACCACAGACAGTAAATCAAGAAGTGGGCTTCATACCCCCCTGTAACTCTATCGATGAGATGTTGTTTAAACATCAGGCTCCATCTCTTGACGACATTCAGCAGGCCTTGCTTGAAAGCACGTGCATCCACCCGAAGCCACTTGCTGAAAACTTGTATAGTCTGCAGCTGCTCAATTTCCACATACACAGACTCATACCCATCAATCTGTGGGCAAAACAGCTTTATTAACAAAGATTCTCATCTGTTTATTCAAATATCCTGAATTATTTATCATGATAAAGAAATTCCAGTGTGTTACCAGGGCCCAGAGAGAAAGAAATGAATAGTAACATTGTAACCTTCTGTGCAGATTGAAAAAGATGACAAAAGTGGATTGGCATGAGACTAGCTTCCTCATCCCGTAGAAAAACTAAGCCAAACTCCATCTAACTATGTACTGGCCTACAAGGCTTTTACTGACTCTACTAAAAGTCTTAAAGGCAGAATATTGTGCCCATTACTCCATCCATCCATCATGTGCCATGCCGGTAAGCGTGGGCGGTCATGTTCTGCCATCTCACTCGATCAACAGAGTCGTGGATCAGTTCCGTGTTTCTGTCTCGACCATGCCACAAGGCCAAGCCATCCAGATACTTGTTTCTAGGTCTTCCCCTTGGTCTGTTCCCCTCGATCTTACCAGTTGTCACCAAGTTCTCCAAATCATTTCTTCTCATAACATGCCCAAAAAATTGTGACTGTCTACGTCTAATGTCTCTGATCAGTTTACGATCTTCATTTGTTTCTTGAAGGACTTGTTCATTGGTCTTTCTGGCTGTCCATGGTATTCTTTGCATTTTCCTCAGAAACCACATTTCTACAGCCATCAGATGTTTTTCAGCCTGGCTGCTCATTGTCCAAGCTTCACATCCATATAAAAGTACAGGTTCTATGTAGCATCTCAACACTCTTTTTCTCGTTTCAATTGACATCTTTTTATTGGTCAGTATGTTTTTCATCTTGCTAAAGGCTACTTTTGCCATGGCGATTCTTGTTCTAATCTCTTCAAGGCATCTCCCATCAGATGTTATTACTGTTCCGAGGTAATTGTACCTATTCACTTGTTGAAGAATATTCCCATTTACTTGTATATTACACTGTGGTATTTCGTTCTTCTTAGTGACGACCATAATCTGTGTCTTTTTACAATTTAATTCTAACCCTAGTTGTTCACTGTGTGTAACAACCGCATCTACTAAATTTTGCAGGTCCTGTTCATAGTCTGCAATCAAGACTGTATCATCTGCATATCTAATGTTATTGATGCATCGTCCCCCAATGTTGATTCCTTCCATATTTTCAATATTTCTGAAAATATTTTCACTGTACAGGGAAAACAGATCTGGAGACATTACACATCCCTGTCTCACACCTCTCTTAATAGGCTGATATTGGCTTACTTCATTATCAACTCTTATGGCAGCTTGTTGTTTCCAATATATGTTTTTTACAAGTCTAAGGTCTTTCCCATCAATTTGTAGATCTTCAAGCATCCTTATCATGTTGACATGTCTCACTTTATCAAAAGCCTTTGTGTAGTCAATGAAGCAAAGGTGTAGATCTTTGTTTACTTCTATAGAACGTTCGATTATGTTTCTCAGTATATACACAGCATTTACTGTACCCTTGCCTTCCACAAACCCACATTGTTCTTCTCCTATTTCAGGTTGTATTTTCCTCCTAACTCTTTGCATGATAATTCTTAGCAAAATCTTCGTGATGTGACTCATTATACTAATTGTTCGATGTTGATCACATTCCAAGGCTCCTGATTTCTTTGGGATTGCAATAAATACAGAATTACATAACTCATGAGGTATATTTCCAGTATCATATATTGTATTAAGCAGACTGGTAACTTTATCTATTCCATATTCTTCTAAAGCATTAATCATTTCTGTTGTGACGCTGTCTGGACCGGGGGTTTTGCCAGATTTCATATGATTAAGAGCATTCTGAACCTCCATCTTCAAAATTGCTGGCCCTTCATTGTTATTTTGAACAATATATTGTTCGTCTCTGCTATCGTCATAAAGGTTTTTCACGTAATCTGGCCATACATGTAAAATCTGATCTTTTTCTATTATGACTCTTCCATCTTTTGTCTTTAGGCAGCCTGCTGATGTACGTGTTCTTTGATTAGTAATCTCCTGAATTCTTTTGTGCATTAGTTTCGCATTTTTACTGTTGTGTTGTTTTTCAATTTCTCTGCAATTTTTCTCAAGCCATGTTTCTTTAGCCTCCTTACATAAGGTTCTGACTTTTCTGTGAATTTCTTCATATTTGGCAGGATTATTTTTGTTCTGTCTTCTTGTTTCCATTAGTTGTAAAATTTCTTCAGTCATCCATGTCTTACGGCCAACTTTCTTTACTTTTGGAATAGTTTTTTCTGCTGCACAACTGATTGAATTCTTCAGCATTTCCCATTGATCATCTACATCTTGAAATAGGATCTCTAGATCAGACAATAAATCAAATTTGTTCTTTACTTCTATGTTAAAATTATCTTGTATTTCTTTGTCAGTTTTCAATTTGCACAAGTCATATTTAGGGTTTCCTGCTGTATACTTGACTTTCTTTAACTTTACCCTCAATGTGCCAGTAATTAATCTGTGATCACTGTAACAGTCTGCATTTGGAACTGTTTTTACAACTGTTAATGCATTTCGAAACCTTTTGCTTATCAGGATGTAATCTATCTGGTTTTTAATCCTGCTGTCTGGACTCCTCCATGTCCATAATCTTCTAGGATGTTGTTTAAACCAGGTGTTTCCTACAACCAATTCTTGTTCTTTTGCCCATTCTACAAGTCTGTAACCTCTTTCATTTCTCTCTCCCAAACCATGGTTGCCTACACTGTATCCATCGCTTTGCTTTCCTATTTTTAGAGCCCATTACTAGAGGAAGTAAACCTTTCAAATGAATGCCAAGTCAGACACCCTAACCTTTGAGGTGCATAAGTAGATGTAATTCTCTCCCTTCAAAAGAGGAATGAAGAAGAGGAAGAAGACAAATACAGGAGAATAATAAGAAATGATAAAGAATCTAACTTCTCAAATTAACCCATATGCCAAGCATGGATTGGGAGCTGAGATACCACAGTGGCAACCACACTTGCCTGTGGCCTGATGGTCACGTGTTCAAATCTCCATTATATCAGATTTTAACAATTAACCTGGGCTTCCAGGTGGACTAAAATGTTTACCAGGAAATGTCCTTGGAAGTTAAGGTGACCGATGTGAAACTGACCACATCATCCACCAAACACAGATTGGTCTATAAAACTATCAGGCTTGCACCATATACCCAGTATGTCCCATGGCATGTATAAAGATCCTTTACTTTACAATCATGGATCATTATGGGTGCTACAATGGAAACAACAATAATTTGTGTGTAAGCTACCCATCTCAGAATTAAGGAACCTACACTGAGGCATGCTATAGGAAAATCATAAGTCATCCCCATCTGACAGTCTGCGTTCCACTGTCCACTGCCTGTATTGTAACAGATATTTGTAGTTTTCAGTTGATATAACCAGCCATCACAGAACCAATTCTAGAAATGACTCCTAGTGAGCCATATTATTCACTTTAGTGTTACATGTATTACACCTCAAACTGAGGCATCTTCATACTTATTTTATTATCACTAATAAGTATTTCAATGTCTCTTTTAAGACTAATGAGAAAATGTTCATAAAATCTAATAATGTTAAATATATTTGCACTGAAGTCAACATGTTAAATTTTTTTTTTTTTTTAAATAAATGTTGCATATCCCTTACAGGACGTTGCAGTCAACACAAGCATTTTTTAGCTGCTGTTGATGTACTAGGCAAGTTTTTAAGTTCAGTAGTTTGCCATTGCTTTATTATTTATGATTAATTATCAGTACATAATTTTTAAATCATCACAATTAACAACATGCATAAACACAATGTCTACACAGAAGTGTGAAAGAGCAATGATGTCACGAGGCTAGGGGTGGTGAACAAGTTACACAATTCCCCAACATACAGAGTCCAGGATTCCACATCAGCCACAGACAATTTGGAAGCAGACCACCTTGCATTGATTTCAATGGTATGAGTGCCATTGTTCAGAAATCAATGGCAAACTACTGAACATTAAAATTGTCTTGCAAATCTCATACAGCCAATGAATGCTGGGGTCGATTGTGATGTCCTGTAAAGAAAATGCAACTAACACGAGTCTCAGCTGGGAATTTGGCCTTGTCTGCTGAGAGATTAATATAATTGTCTCAACTGTGTTTCATAGATTTGTCCAGTTGGATCAGTTGAAGAGTTGTATATGCATATCTATGTGTGTTTTTGTCTTCTGTTCAGAGCAGAATTTATTTAAAAGGTTGTTCTGCATTTTTTAGCAAGTATCCACAATGAACAGTGTGCTGAAATGTTATAGAGAACCTATTTTGCCGTATGGTAGCAAATCATAGGACATTAATGAACTAGGAAAGCTTGGAAGCAACGGAGACATGGTTCCTGAGACGAATGTTGTGAATACCTTGGACTGTCAGAGCAATTAACAACAACTGCCTAAAGAGGCTACTGAAACTAGAACATTATGTACAACTATAGGATTGAGACAACATTCTTTGGTCATGTGACGAGAAGAGAGGCACTGGAGAATATTGTGACAATTATAAAGATTGGTGGGAAAAGATGCAGAGGTAGACCAAGAGAAATGATGCTGGGTGGACTGAGACAAGACAGCGGCATGAAGAAATATCATCAGTGGAGTTGATCTAGAGCACCAATGACCGAGATCTGTGGAGAGACATGAACGCCTACATCAGCTGGCAAGGCACATGATGATGATCCACAATAATGAAGTTTCTCATGGTCACATTGTCAGCTCCTGACTTAACAAACTTGTGACACTTGTACACAGTTAACTCTTACCATTTCTTTAAACTGAGGTAAAGTGGGTGGATTTTCTGGGAGTCCCTCATCACCCGCTAATGATAACTCCTCCTGTGTAGGCTTGTGATTGTACTTGAGAAACAGCTTCATGTACTCCAGGCGGTCTTCTACCCATAGGCTGGAGTACTGATTGAGCGAATCTCGATGTGCTGTCAGCTCAGCTAACACTTTTTCTACTGCTTCCTCAACAGCATTCTTCATTTCCACTACTTCAGTCTTTGCTTCCAAGCAGTTCTATGTAGAAAAGTCATACATGTATCCACAGAAATACTTTTACATACAAAGTACAATCAAGTGTGCTTAATGTAATCTTCATTAAATCTACAGAGATAGCGCACAAAACTGAATATAATGAATTAAATTTATTCATTTCATATTCAATCACTAAATCAATAAAATTATCTGCATGTGTCAATAAAATCAGCCTATCACAAATAACTTGAGCTGCTTGCAGGTGCTCTGTGTGCTACAAACTACTATTATCCCCATGCAGTAAACATAAAAGCCTGTGCTTTTTTCCTAATTCTAATTGTCCGATGGTTTTCATTTAGATTTAAATGAATACAGACTCTACAAGGATATGGGTACATCAGGACTCAGGCGAGAGAGTGAGGTCGACGAATTGCGCAACTCTTCCTCACTTTAATCCAAGTCATCACGCAAATCATTCTTCATCCAACGTCATATATCACCTTCAAGCCCTGTGGCGATGGACGAGCGGCAGGCATGGATACGCTGGCAGCCGTAGTCACAGACCTGCACACAGGCGGCTCAGGCCATATGGTCGTCTTCTACTGACCGGAGCAGCAGTGGGATTCGGCAGCCCCCTGAGCGACTGAGCAGCCCTCTATAGGAACACTGCTATGGAAATCCAGAGTCCAGCCCCCCCGAAAGCATAAAGATTGGTTTGATGAAAATTCTGAAGACATCAACCAATTGCTGGCCGAGAAAAATCTTCTCCTCAAGGTACATTTGAATGACACGAAGTCAACATCAAAAAAAGATGCCTTCAAGAACATTCAGAGAGTAGTGCAGCAGAAACTTTGGCACATGCAGGACTCCTGGATGAGCAGCAAAGCTGATGAAATTCAAGGCTTTGCTGACAGACATGATATGAAAAACTTTTACGACTCACTGAAAGTGGTCTATGGTCCTACATCACCAGGCATAGCTCCCCTCCTCAGTGCAGATGGGGGAACAATGGTCACCGATAAGAAAGAAATCCTTCAACGCTGGGCAGAGCATTTCAGCAACATCCTAAATGCAACTTCTTTCTTCAATGATGAAACCATCAACTGCCTTCCTCAAGTTCCCACCAATGAGACACTTGATGACCTGCCAACCATAGTGGAAGTAAACAAAGCCATCCAGCAACTCTCCAGCGGCAAGACACCTGGTCCTGACTCCATCCCAGCAGAGATATACAAGGCAGGTGGGCCGGTCCTAACAGAGCAGCTTCACCAAGTCTTTACAAACATATGGGTGAACAAGACCATGCCACAAGATTTCAAGGACGCTTCAATAGTCCACCTCTACAAACGTAAAGGAAACCGCCAATCCTGCGACAACCACCGAGACATCTCCTTGCTTTCAATTGCAGGGAAGATACTCGCCAGAATACTCTTCTCAATTGCCTCACGGCCCATCTCGATCAAGGTCTTCTTCCTGAGAGTTAATGTGGCTTCAGAAAAGAACGTGGAACTGTTGACATGATTTTCGCTGCAAGGCAGCTGCAAGAGAAATGTCAGGAACAGAACTGTGAAATGTTCTCCACTTTCATTGACCTTACCAAGGCTTTTGATACAGTCAGCAGAGAAGGACTATGGAAGATCATGGCAAAATATGGCTGTCCACGAGAGTTTGTTCAAATAGTGCGGCTATTTCATGAGGGTATGCAGGCAAGAGTACAGGAAAATGGTGCACTGTCTGAACCCTTTCCTGTCACCAATGGAGTGAAGCAAGGATGTGTCCTGGCACCAACACTGTTCAGCCTCATGTTTTCAGCCATGTTGATGAATGCCTTCAAGAACGATGACATTGGAATAGACATCAACTACCGTATGGATGGAAAGTTATTCAATCTCAGAAGGCTGAAAGCTAAAACCAAAATTAACAGCGACACCGTCAGAGAGCTCCTGTTTGCTGATGATTGCGCTCTATACGCCAACTCAGAGGCGGACATGCAACATAATGTTACAGCTTTCTCAAATGCCTGTGCCAACTTTGGGCTCAATATCAACTTGGAGAAGACTGTAGACTGTAGTTATGTACCAGCCAGCTCCAGGGAATAATCACATTGTGCCGAATATCAAAGTGAATTGTCAAAGACTAAGTGTTGTGGACAAATTCACCTATCTTGGCAGCACTGTGTCACAAGATGCCACAATTGATGACGAAGTGAATTCAAGAATCTCCAAGGCCAGTGTGGCCTTTGGCAGACTGTACAAGAATGTATGGGACAGAACTGGAATAAGCCTGCAAACAAAGCTAAAAGTCTACAAAGCAGTTGTATTATCCACACTGCTATATGCTTGTGAAACCTGGACTGTTTATCAGCGTCACGCTAGGAAATTAAACCACTTCCACACAGTCTGCCTAAGGAAGCTACTGAAGATTAAATGGCAAGACAAAATCCCAGATATTGAAGTCCTAGAAAGAGCATCCATGCCCAGTATCCACACTCTACTGATGAAGAATCAGATTCGCTGGGCTGGTCACTTGACTCGCATGCCAGATCACAGGCTCCCTAAACGAATTTTTTACAGCGAACTGCGTTGTGGTAAACGCTCCCAAGGTGGCCAGAGGAAACGCTTTAAAGACACTCTGAAAATCTCTCTGAATGCTTTTGGAATTCATCATGACGCCAGAGACCGAAATTCGTGGCGTGCATCATTACACAAGGGTGCAGTCATGTGTTAGGCAACCAGGACTGCAAGAGCTGTAAAGAAAAGGCAGGACAGAAAAACCACTGCAGGAAATCCTCCTCCAGAAACGTCAAGCATTCTTTGCCCACATTGTCAAAGAAAATTTCGAGCCAAAATAGGCCTTATCAGCCATCTTAGAACCCACGGCTCCATACCTTCAACCCCACTGGATGAAATGAATGGTCATCATCATTCTTGATGGACAAACAACACACACATCGGGAAAGCATGAATGCTGTAATCTGTTCAGATATTTCTTTCATGCTTTTATGATGAAAAAAAAATGGTGTGCATGCAATCAAAAACTTCAATTCCATTTTTCATCAAGATTATGTTCTTCATTATCCATGTTAGGTTTGTTGTTTGTATTTTACTGCCTCACACCTTAGCATTTCATACCACAACAAATATGTTCGGACTTGCTTCAAATTTAAATACAGAAAAAAAATGAAAAGTATAAATGACAAGATGTGCAAAAGTACTTCTACAAAGAACAAAAAACATTGTGCATATAATGCTTTCTTCAGCAAAATAAAACAAATAAGCAAATGTCTTTTCCAGGAATGTTGTTTGACTCTCTAAGTATGTACGCTTCGCCCGATATTATTTTACTTTCCTTTTATATTTTTTATTATTGATTTACACATTATTATATTCAAATATAGATAGGTGTCTTTTTTTCTATCTATCCAGTGTAAATATGAAGGACTTATAATAACACTAATTTATATGTATTCTTGAATTCTTAACAGAATCGTCTTAATTTTGCTCATGATGAATATGAAACTAAGCTTGTTCAGGTCTCAAAGAATGGTATGGTAAGTTAAACTGAAAAGTAATTCTGACCTGATATGAATTTGATGCTGTTGCTTTCAAGCGAGGAATTAGTGAGGCCTGGGTGTATATGTCAAGCAGCAGACCATCAATAAGATCCCAGAATCCACCAGTGGAACCAGTTTCAATATCAGGGATAAATACCATCTTGGGTACATGAAGTTCCAGAAGAATTTCAAACAGAGGGCCAGATGTTTTCTCTGGATTGGTATTCTCCATTAAGTACTTGAGACTGCAAGCTGGATATAAGGACAATCTACATGTTATTGATGTAGAATAAATTAAGACGAGTTGTTTAGATAATTAAAAGAAGTATTAACTACCAAAACAAGAAAACAAACCATAACAATGCTTTGCATGATGTGGTCACGATCAGTCAGTTTAATATTTGAAAAAGACATAACCACAGATATAGTTGAGAAAAGTGGTCTTTCCACACATCGTAAGGCTAGGCAGACGATTCTTTTACAATTCTAAATATATGATAAATGACACATTTAAATAAGCTCAAAATACGTATGTCTAAGTTAGTTAATAATGTAATTATCATAAATGAAATGAACATGTTATGAGTGAGCACATACTTACCTACAATGTTAGCAAATCCATCAATAACCATTTCATCAAGATAGGTAACATAATTCTGCCAAGCTACTGACTTTTTGTCTGCATCAAAAAGCTCTCTATTATTCTGTTGGTGAACAAAATAAATCAGCACGAGGCCATTTAAATTGCCTCACCTGCATAATAACAGTATGAAAAAGCAACAAATTATAGTAAAATAAATTGCCTGTGCAAAATTGTAACTGGAGTCTTAAATGTGTTTGCAAAATACGTTTATTACCTTGACGACCTTACCTACAGTGTTGACAACACATAGAAATTCCCCAACATGATGCAAAATATAAATCAGTGTGAATGCATATTGTCTCTACACAGGGATTATGTTCAATGTAAAATCCCAGATCTGTTGAATGAACTGATGTGTCACACACACACACACACACAAAGTTTTGTCCAATATTTAGACACACTTTAATATCTGAGTTGCTCTAGACAGCAGAGGTCAGAGGAGAGATATCCCCAACAAGAACCTGGGGAAACAGGTTTTTTAGAAATGTTATTTGTTCTGTAAAATGATGTTACTGATCAATCAGCATTTGGATTTCCTCACATTAGTTTTCGGCTCAGCCGTGTTGTGTGTACATTGCTGTGTGCATGTTACACTGTTATCTTATACTAAATCAAGTGTGTCATTAAACTGGCTTCAAGAGGAGATTATACAGAAAATAACCATGTACAGGATAGGTAAGAAGGTTATGCTGAATGGCTTAATAAAGGTTAAAAGTTAGTTGCATATCCTTTACAGGACATAGCAGTCAACCCCAGCATTTTTTGGCTGTTCGTGATTCCTGGGCAAGTTTATGTTCAGTAGTTTGCCATTGCTTTCTGAACGACCGGCACCCATACCATTTCATAAAAAACCAATGTCAGGTGGTCTGCTGCCATATCACCCACAGCTGTGTTTTGAACGCGGGTATGCAGGATTACGAACTGCGTCTGTAACCCCTTTGCCATGGAGCAGCCAATAAAGGTTAGCAATGTGAAATGAAGACAGTAAACATGTAAAGGACAATTTTCTATGCCATGTGGCATATTGGGTATATGGTGCTAGCCCTGTATTATTATAGACCAACTGGTATTCGATGGATGATGTGGTCAACATCAAGCCAGCTGACTTTACCCCCCAGAACATTTCTGGTACCCAATTTAGATTGGGTAAACCAGGGAGCCCAGTTTTAACCAATCCCCAACTCAACAGGATTTTAAACATATGATTACCAGGCCAGCAGACATGCATGTTAACCACTGAGATTTGTAGCTATGTGAAATGTACCGTGACTGAATTAGTATTCTGAAACTAAGAAATATTATAATGTCAGATTAGTTCCTGTTTTCTCACAATGTAATTGTAAACGTGGGTGCTCACTGTGTACAATAGCAGCATGTAAAAACACTCACCTCCATCAAAATGTGCAATTCCATCCCTGCTGTTGTGATCTCACCATATCTTTTTTTCACAGTTTCAGCACGATCATTTAAACCCAGCAAATTGTCCTGTTTTTCTTTTCTTTCAAACAAAGGTGCAGTAGTCCAGGTAGCCATAATACTTTTCAGCTTTTCAACATTGTCCTTGGTTTCTTGCACTTTTGTTGTGAGATTTTGTACTTCATTCAATGTCTCAGTAATGTAGCCCCAAATATCTGCAAGAACACCAAATAAAACAAACAAGGTACATATATTCAGTATTCAGTACGTATGTAGTTAAAGATGCTAGCATATAGGACATCACTAAGAAAACACACCCCAACAGGTTGCCTGTACACCAAAGAAGGCAGAATCATATAGAAAAATATCAGATTTTAAATACATGGTAAGATTAAGTGGAAAACCTTCATAACAATATAAGACAGGAACAGCATGATATTCTGAATAATAATGAAGGACCACCAATTTTGAAGACTGGAGTTTAGAATGCTCTTAACCAGATGAAAACTGCCAAGACCATTGGTTTACACAACAGAAATGATCACTGCCTTCAAAGAATGTAGACTAAACAAGTCACAAATCTGCTGAACTATGACACTGGAGATATACCTCCTGAATTATGTAACTCCATTTTTATTGCAATCCCACAGAAATCAGGAGCCTTGGAATATAATCAACACGAAACAATTAGCACAATTAGCTATTACATGAAGATTTTGCTAAGAATAGTCATGCAAAGAGTTAGGAAGAAAATACAACCCAAAATAGCGGAAGAACAATGTGGGTTTGTAGAAAACAAGGGTACAGCAGATGCTGTGTATTTGCTGAGAACATTAATAGAGCATTCAATAGAAGTAAACAAAGACATACATCTCTGCTTCATTAACAGCACAAAGGCTTTCAATAAAGATATGCCAACATATGAAGATGCTTGCAGATCTACAATTTGATGGGAAAGGCTTGCCAAAAACATATATTGGAAAAACAACATGTTGCCATTAAAATTGATCATGAAATATTAGCCTGTTAGGAGAGGTGTACATCAGGGATGCATACTGTCTCTAGATCTTTTTTTCCTATCTTGTGAAAATATTACGAGACATGTGGATAATATGAATTGCCATTGGGGGATATAAAATCAATAATTTACGGTGTTTGTAATGTCTCACTAGGCTTTGTATTAAGAACAATTCTGAAAAATTAAGTATTGATGTCATAAAAAAATTAGCTAAAACATTCATTACATTAGTTACAATAGTTACTGCTATGGTCTAATGCTGTTTTGGGGAGGCTGGAAAGGACCAATGAAGTATTCATTATAACTTATTAAACAAATTTCTAACCATTATGCAATGAGGAGCTTGTTTATCAGGAATTCTTACTATAAATCTTTAAACAACCATCTGTATGTATCGACCGCCATTTCGAAACACTTATTCAACCCAAAAAATTGTGTCTTCGGTTGATAACACCATTCTGTTTGGAGTGCAAAGAATTACTCCAGCAGACGACAGCCATTCGCTGCATATTGCTTCACGATGGACTGTGGAGCACTTTTTTTTATTACGTCATGTACTTAACTTTTCAAAGTTGTTCTACATACAAAGTGCAGTGAGACTTTACAAACGCCCTGTATAAGATATGCAGATAATACAGTATAGATTGCAGACAACAAACTAGATCTGCAACATTTAGTAGATGCCATTAATGTACATATTGAACAACTGGGGTTAGAATTAAACTGTTTGAAAACAGAGATTATGGTCGCCTCTAATAAGAAAGAAATACCACAATGTAATATACAGGTAAATGGGAATTTTCATAAACAAATGACTCAGTACAACTATCTCGGAACAGTCAAAACATCTGATGGGAGGTGCCATGAAGAGACTGGAACAAGAATCTCAAGGTAAAGGTAGCCTTTTGCAAAATAGAAAACATACTGACCAATAAAAAGATGTCAACTGCAATGAGAAAAAGTGTTGAAGAGCTACATAAAACCTGTACTTTTATATGGATGTGAAATATTGACAACAACAAGTTGAGAAACATCTGATGACAGTGGAGATGTTGTTTCTGATGAAAATGCAAATAATACCAAGGACAGACAGAAAAACCAATGAGCATGTCCTACACGAAACAAATTAAAACTGTAAACTGATCAGAGAAATTAGATGTAGACTGTCAAGATTTTTTGGGCACGTTATGAGAAGAATGAACTAAACCAACTTAGTAACAACTGGCAAGATTTAGGGGAAAAAGAACATATGGAAGGCAGAGAGACAAATATGAATGAGGCAGAGAGATAAATGGCATAACCACATGACATAACTGAGTCAGGAACACAAAGCTAATCCACTGTTCTAGTGATCATGTGAGATGGTGAAACATGACCACCCTTGCTTGAGTCAAGAACATAGAGCTAATCCACTGTTCTAGTGATCATGTGAGATGGTGAAACATGACCACCCTTGCTTGAGTCAAGAACATAGAGCTAATCCACTGTTCTAGTGATCATGTGAGATGGTGAAACATGACCACCCTTGCTTGAGTCAAGAACATAGAGCTAATCCACTGTTCTAGTGATCATGTGAGATGGTGAAACATGACCACCCTTGCTTGAGTCAAGAACACAGAGCTAATCCACTGTTCTAGTGATCATGTGAGATGGTAAAACATGACCACCCTTGCTTGAGTCAGGAACACAGAGCTAATCCACTGTTCTAGTGATCATGTGAGATGGTGAAACATGACCACCCTTGCTTGAGTCAAGAACATAGAGCTAATCCACTGTTCTAGTGATCATGTGAGATGGTGAAACATGACCACCCTTGCTTGAGTCAAGAACATAGAGCTAATCCACTGTTCTAGTGATCATGTGAGATGGTGAAACATGACCACCCTTGCTTGAGTCAAGAACACAGAGCTAATCCACTGTTCTAGTGATCATGTGAGATGGTAAAACATGACCACCCTTGCTTGAGTCAAGAACACAGAGCTAATCCACTGTTCTAGTGATCATGTGAGATGGTGAAACATGACCACCCTTGCTTGAGTCAAGAACATAGAGCTAATCCACTGTTCTAGTGATCATGTGAGATGGTGAAACATGACCACCCTTGCTTGAGTCAAGAACACAGAGCTAATCCACTGTTCTAGTGATCATGTGAGATGGTAAAACATGACCACCCTTGCTTGAGTCAAGAACACAGAGCTAATCCACTGTTCTAGTGATCATGTGAGATGGTGAAACATGACCACCCTTGCTTGAGTCAGGAACATAGAGCTAATCCACTGTTCTAGTGATCATGTGAGATGGTGAAACATGACCACCCTTGCTTGAGTCAAGAACATAGAGCTAATCCACTGTTCTAGTGATCATGTGAGATGGTAAAACATGACCACCCTTGCTTGAGTCAAGAACACAGAGCTAATCCACTGTTCTAGTGATCATGTGAGATGGTGAAACATGACCACCCTTGCTTGAGTCAGGAACATAGAGCTAATCCACTGTTCTAGTGATCATGTGAGATGGTGAAACATGACCACCCTTGCTTGAGTCAGGAACATAGAGCTAATCCACTGTTCTAGTGATCATGTGAGATGGTGAAACATGACCACCCTTGCTTGAGTCAAGAACACAGAGCTAATCCACTGTTCTAGTGATCATGTGAGATGGTGAAACATGACCACCCTTGCTTGAGTCAGGAACACAGAGCTAATCCACTGTTCTAGTGATCATGTGAGATGGTGAAACATGACCACCCTTGCTTGAGTCAAGAACATAGAGCTAATCCACTGTTCTAGTGATCATGTGAGATGGTGAAACATGACCACCCTTGCTTGAGTCAAGAACATAGAGCTAATCCACTGTTCTAGTGATCATGTGAGATGGTGAAACATGACCACCCTTGCTTGAGTCAGGAACATAGAGCTAATCCACTGTTCTAGTGATCATGTGAGATGGTGAAACATGACCACCCTTGCTTGAGTCAAGAACATAGAGCTAATCCACTGTTCTAGTGATCATGTGAGATGGTGAAACATGACCACCCTTGCTTGAGTCAAGAACACAGAGCTAATCCACTGTTCTAGTGATCATGTGAGATGGTAAAACATGACCACCCTTGCTTGAGTCAAGAACACAGAGCTAATCCACTGTTCTAGTGATCATGTGAGATGGTGAAACATGACCACCCTTGCTTGAGTCAGGAACACAGAGCTAATCCACTGTTCTAGTGATCATGTGAGATGGTGAAACATGACCACCCTTGCTTATCGGCACAGCTCATGATAATTATGATGAAGATGATTGATTGATTACAGAAACATTTTAAACATTAACTGCTTTAGAAAACAAAGAAGAGGAATGAACATTTTATGTAATGCTAAGAATAACAACCAAATAACTCACTGCTATGAGTGCTTCCTATTAACTAAATGTTAAACAGTGTAACACATAACTTGTCATTCTTACCTTCCATCTTCCACATCAATTTACTGAGAGCTGGTGCAATCTGATTATCAATTTGCTCCATGTGGGGTTTGATCAGGGGTTTTTCTACATCCAAAGATTCTGTGATCAGCTTATTGTACAGCTGCACTGTCAGCATCAAGCTGGCGTAATAATTAAACAACATGTCCCTCCGATCAAAAACACCCTCAGGTATATGTGGTACAATTTCCTTGTTGCGAAGCTTCAGGTATTTCATTTCCTTCAGCACAGCAACCAACTAGAGCAGAAATTAATCAATATATTATAAACATCAGATAAGCAGATGATATTGTCCTACTCTCAAACAGAGCAATAGAACAGATAATCCCACCTGTTAACAGACATCGTGAGGATGAAAACCTTTTTTTTAATATACATGTTTTTTAAATATTCAAGGATAAAACAACATACGGGTGTGAATCATGGACTATTTTGCAATCACTTGAAATTAAAACCAAGGCATTTCAACTTAAATGTTACAGAAAAATACTCAGAACATCTTAGATCAAAAAGACTCGGGAGTCTAGAGTCTCTGTGGTGAAGTGGTCAAGCCGTTTGACTCGGGCTCCGAAGGTTGTGGGTTCGATTTCGGGCCACATCCTTCGGTTCACGAGTGAAATTTTTCGGAGACTCCTGTGGGTTGTTGCTAGAGCTACGGAGTTCGTTCTTTGTGCGACGCTTTCCATGCTGCGGAAAGAGACAGAGCCATATGAGATAAAACCCGGTGCATTGAAGACAACTTTTAAGTGACTTTTAAGATGAAAAAGAAAAATACTGGCTGTCTACAAAATCTGAACTTTGAAGACATCAAGCTCATAAACAGCATCATATCTCAGACACTGATAGACTTGTTACCATATTAAATAGAACAATACTGGAAGGCATGATTCCTAAAACAAAATAGACAGGGGTCGACCAACACAAAGATGAACCTTGGTATTAAGGACACCCTGGGCATGAAAATGCAAGACACAAGGGAACTGGCAACAGACTGAGAGTCTTGCTGGTGGCTGTAGTGACAGCAATGTTCTGCAAAGGATCTGCTACATGATGATGACATAAAAGACTGCCCAAGGATAGATATACAACTAGGCTGAAATATTTGAGTAAATCTTGTAGAGGTTTGGTACCAAGCACAAATATAATCCACTTGCCTGATGGTCAGGTGGTCACATCTTCAAACTCGCATACATATTTTAAACATGGACATGGGCTCCCAGTGTGACCCCCGCCTATTGTGGATAGCAGTCGATGTCTTGGCAAGTCAAGACAGTTGGCCTGATTCTAACCATCACTCCTCCCGTGTCAACTGTCTACACAAATATAGGGTCATCAGCACATGTCCAACACACCTCCAGGAGTTTGGAAAACATCTATCACTCACTCACTTGCATAATTATTTGAAATTAACAATACACATTCTAAGAAATGCAATTTTGTTTGAATAAATCCATAAATAGTAAACTATAAATTGTTGGTAATACATTTATTTCACAATTTATAATTTTTATTGTGGAATGCCATATTTAACAAAAATCTATATTCTCTGCCAGCACATGGTAGAGGCAAAATTCTTTGTCCGTGATATCTAGAACAATTTACAAAGAGCAAAGATAAAATTATACAAGTGACTGGCCATGAGTCTTTATCCTATGAGGATATATCAGAGAACTGACATTTTTTTTGTTTTTTTTCCTCTTCAACTTAGCCACCACGTAGTGTCAGGGAGGTAACCTGTACTGTCTGGTTGTATCTCATAATTCCTCTCTAGACAACTAAACAACTCTTTCCTGTTTCTGTATCAATAAATTTAGTGTAACTGCGGTAAAGCTGTGGAAATGTAAACAATATGAAATAACACAAAGTAATGCAGTTTTACAGAACAGAATTACGAACAATACAAGGAAGTTGCAGCGACTAGCCTTAATCAGCACACAAATACATATACAAAACACAATATATAATAACGGAGAAGTCCCTCCAGTGACTACATTGAGACATAAAAATGGGATGAGAAGAATAAAAAGATGAAAAAAATGAGAACAATGAAGAGAAAATTAAAATTTTTAAAAAATTATTTGCTACTTATCTCAGAATCCCAGGCTGGGATTCTGAGATAAGTAGCAAATAATTGTTTTTCAAATTTTCAATATTTCCAATATCTGCAGAGTTCACACAGCAAGATCTGTCATATGGTAACACTTTTAGAAAAGTAACAATACAGCAATATGTCACAATTTGCATCTTTTTATTCACCACTGTTCTAATTCACTGTATTTCCTTTACAGTAAAGTTCAAATTTGTGTTGCTGTCCTATTGTCTCATAATCTTTCATCAACATTACACCAAGGCGTGATTTTTTGTCCCATTGTTCTTGAGGTTTTTAGAAGCTATTTGGTGTGTATACTGGTTACTATCTCAGACCCTTTAGATTCGGAACCTTTAATTTCATCCCCCAACTTCCACTAATAGATATTCACTTGTCGCCATCACAAAACATGACAAGAGTGTTGAGCTACAATTCCCCAAAACGAGTCTCTTTTGTGTTCCTTTTCAAAGCTTCTGACTCTCAACTCCAGCTAATGAACCAACTGTACTGTAGAGTGACGTGGCCAATATGAGCAATGCCTTTCCTTGAACGTATTGTGAAGTAAAGGAACCTGACACACGCCTGAAGCTGTCATGGGCATGTTTGTATAGAGCAGTCAGTACTCCAGGGCTGATGTGGTCATTGGTGTTAAACCCATGTTTGTATAGGGCAGTCAGTACTCCAGGGCTGATGTGGTCATTGGTGTTAGACCCATGTTTGCATAGACCAGACAGTACTCCAGGGCTGATGTGATCATTGGTGTTAGACCCATGTTTGCATAGACCAGACAGTACTCCAGGGCTGATGTGATCATTGGTGTTAGACCCATGTTTGCACAGACCAGTCAGTACTCCAGGGCTGATGTGATAATTGGTGTTAGACCCAAGTTTGTATAGACCAGTCAGTACTCCAGGGCTGATGTGATCATTGGTGTTAGACCCATGTTTGCATAGACCAGTCAGTACTCCAGGGCTGATGTGATCATTGGTGTTAGACCCATGTTTGCATAGACCAGACAGTACTCCAGGGCTGATGTGGTCATTGGTGTTAGACCCATGTTTGCATAGACCAGTCAGTACTTCAGGGCTGATGTGGTCATTGGTGTTAGACCCATGTTTGCATAGACCAGTCAGTACTCCAGGGCTGATGTGGTCATTGGTGTTAGACCCATGTTTGCATAGACCAGTCAGTACTCCAGGGCTGATGTGGTCATTGGTGTTAGACCCATGTTTGTATAGAGCAGTCAGTACTCCAGGCCTGATGTGGTCATTGGTGTTAGACCCATGTTTGTATAGAGCAGTCAGTACTCCAGGGCTGATGTGATCATTGGTGTTAGACCCATGTTTGTATAGAGCAGTCAGTACTCCAGGCCTGATGTGGTCATTAGTGTTAGACCCATGTTTGCATAGACCAGTCAGTACTCCAGGGCTGATGTGGTCATTGGTGTTAGACCCATGTTTGCATAGAGCAGTCAGTACTCCAGGGCTGATGTGGTCATTGGTGTTAGACCCATGTTTGTATAGAGCAGTCAGTACTCCAGGGCTGATGTGGTCATTGGTGTTAGACCCATGTTTGTATAGAGCAGTCAGTACTCCAGGCCTGATGTGGTCATTGGTGTTAGACCCATGTTTGTATAGAGCAGTCAGTACTCCAGGGATGATGTGGTCATTCGTGTTAGACCCATGTTTGTATAGACCAGACAGTACTCCAGGGCTGATGTGGTCATTGGTGTTAGACCCATGTTTGTATAGACCAGACAGTACTCCAGGGCTGATGTGGTCATTGGTGTTAGACCCATGTTTGTATAGACCAGCCAGTACTCAAGGGCTGATGTGGTCATTGGTGTTAGACCCAAGTTTGTATAGACCAGTCAGTACTCCAGGGCTGATGTGGTCATTGGTGTTAGACCCATGTTTGTATAGAGCAGTCAGTACTCCAGGGCTGATGTGGTCATTGGTGTTAGACCCATGTTTGTATAGACCAGTCAGTACTCCAGGGCTGATGTGGTCATTGTGTTAGACCCAAGTTTGTATAGACCAGTCAGTACTCCAGGGCTGATGTGGTCATTGGTGTTAGACCCATGTTTGTATAGACCAGTCAGTACTCCAGGGATGATGTGGTCATTGGTGTTAGACCCATGTTTGTATAGAGCAGTCAGTACTCCAGGCCTGATGTGGTCATTGGTGTTAGACCCATGTTTGTATAGAGCAGTCAGTACTCCAGGGCTGATGTGGTCATTGGTGTTAGACCCATGTTTGTATAGAGCAGTCAGTACTCCAGGCCTGATGTGGTCATTGGTGTTAGACCAATGTTTGTATAGAGCAGTCAGTACTCCAGGCCTGATGTGGTCATTGGTGTTAGATCCATGTTTGTATAGAGCAGTCAGTACTCCAGGGCTGATGTGGTCATTGGTGTTAGACCCATGTTTGTATAGACCAGTCAGTACTCTAGGGCTGATGTGGTCATTGGTGTTAGACCCATGTTTGCATAGACCAGTCAGTACTCCAGGGCTGATGTGGTCATTGGTGTTAGACCTATGTTTGTATAGAGCAGTCAGTACTCCAGGCCTGATGTGGTCATTGGTGTCAGACCCATGTTTGTATAGAGCAATCAGTACTCCAGGCCTGATGTAGTCATTGGTGTTAGACCCATGTTTGTATAGAGCAGTCAGTACTCCAGGGCTGATGTGGTCATTGGTGTTAGACCCATGTTTGTATAGAGCAGTCAGTACTCCAGGGCTGATGTGGTCATTGGTGTTAGACCCATGTTTGTATAGAGCAGTCAGTACTCCAGGGCTGATGTGGTCATTGGTGTTAGACCCATGTTTGTATAGAGCAGTCAGTACTCCAGGGCTGATGTGGTCATTGGTGTTAGACCCATGTTTGTATAGAGCAGTCAGTACTCCAGGGCTGATGTGGTCATTGGTGTTAGACCCATGTTTGTATAGAGCAGTCAGTACTCCAGGCCTGATGTGGTCATTGGTGTTAGACCCATGTTTGTATAGAGCAGTCAGTACTCCAGGCCTGATGTGGTCATTGGTGTTAGACCCATGTTTGTATAGAGCAGTCAGTACTCCAGGGCTGATGTGGTCATTGGTGTTAGACCCAAGTTTGTATAGAGCAGTCAGTACTCCAGGGCTGATGTGGTCATTGGTGTTAGACCCATGTTTGTATAGAGCAGTGAGTACTCCAGGGCTGATGTGGTCATTGGTGTTAGACCCATGTTTGTATAGAGCAGTCAGTACTCCAGGCCTGATGTGGTCATTGGTGTTAGACCCATGTTTGTATAGACCAGTCAGTACTCCAGGGCTGATGTGGTCATTGGTGTTAGACCCATGTTTGTATAGAGCAGTCAGTACTCCAGGCCTGATGTGGTCATTGGTGTTAGGCCCATGTTTGCATAGACCAGTCAGTACTTCAGGGCTGATGTGGTCATTGGTGTTAAACCATGTTTGCATTGACCAGTCAGTACTCCAGGGCTGATGTGGTCATTGGTGTTAGACCCATGTTTGCATAGACCAGTCAGTACTCCAGGGCTGATGTGGTCATTGGTGTTAGACCCATGTTTGTATAGACCAGTCAGTACTCCAGGGCTGATGTGGTCATTGGTGTTAGACCCATGTTTGTATAGAGCAGTCAGTACTCCAGGGCTGATGTGGTCATTGGCGTTAAACCCATGTTTGTATAGAGCAGTCAGTACTCCAGGCCTGATGTGGTCATTGGTGTTAGACCCATGTTTGTATAGAGCAGTCAGTACTCCAGGGCTGATGTGGTCATTGGTGTTAGACCCATGTTTGTATAGAGCAGTCAGTACTCCAGGGCTGATGTGGTCATTGGTGTTAGACCCATGTTTGTATAGGGCAGTCAGTACTCCAGGCCTGATGTGGTCATCATCAAGCCACTGTCTTTATTTCCTAAGACACCCCCTGGTGCCCATGTTAGGTTGGGTTGATCTGGGAGCCCAGGTCAATTGTAAAAACGAGCCTCTAAGTGGCTTCAAACCAACTGACCACTGGGCTGGCAGACAAGCATAAATTGTAAAGTCACTTGCCTGAAGGTGTATTGGGCATTTGGTGTCAGTTCCATAATTTTATAGACTGATGGGCCGGCAGGCAAGCATTTGGCCATTACACTACCTCAGCTCCTTGACCGTATTTTACAAGCTGTCAATATTCATCTTCAATTTATGTGAAAACGGCAAAATTATATGGCAAAATTATTATGTTTACTACATATTTTAACCTATTTTGAATAGATGTTTTAAGCATTTAAACATGTTACATAGTCAGCTTTTATGCTTTTCTCATGCCCTATTATCTTCTCAAAAAAAGACTACACTGCACTTTTCATTGATATTCATCTTTTGTCAGTGTTCTAGTTTGTAACCTGAGTCACTGTTTTCACCAAAAATGTCTTACCCGCTACCAAAGTTGAGTTACTTTCTTATTTGAAAAATAAAATATCTCAAGTTGTTTTATAAACGTACCTTATCATCAAAGTTAACACTTAAGAGTCTGGTTTCCGCATTCCTGACTAAGAGTGTCTGGGCCATGTTGAATGAACAGATATCATCGACAGTTGACAGCCAGCGGTTGTAGTAAAATGTGTCAATCCTAGAATGGATATAACTTACGTTCAGTAACTGACTTCTTTTCCTTCAAAACAATATACATGTCCTTGGAAGAGAAGATGAGCTTAATTTCACTAAAAATACTAATATTAAGACATTTTTGTAAAATGGTAAATATGCATATATGAGTACTTAAGAATCAGTTCCAGGATTTCTGTACAAGAAGCTATCAATACACGATTAACAGAGATGTCAAATATATACCACTCAGTTACAGTGTCACAGACATGCTATTTCTCATATCACAGATATTATTAAAATAGCTTCAATAATCTTTTCCCATCAATTTCTCTTGGAAGTGAAAATGCTTACAAGATGTGTTCTTATTTCCAATGCATAATCAATTGTGAGGCCATTCTAACAAAAGCTCTTTCAAGGACCTAACAGATCACGATTTTAATGAACATTACAATACTGCTGCAAAGTCTAGTATCCCTTAAAATGGAGTCACCATGTGATATGTACATTATACAGGAGTTAAAAGAGAATTACTAAATGTAATCAAGTTTTGATAAATAAACTATTTTGAGCACACTAAACCAAGTCTGCTAGATTGAAAGGTTGAAGGCAAATGTGTAAGTGGAAGCAATGGTTTAAACTATAAGGTAATGTCAAGAGGTGGACTACAATGTTAGGTTATACTATTGTGGTAACAATGTTGGAGATTGCATAAATGATATATGTATACCATATATACACAATCACAACACATACACATATGTAACATATGTTGTACGTACTGATTAAGCAGAGCTTTCAGATCTTCAAGTCTCGTAAGAACTCGCTTGTAGGCTTCTGTTGTTTTCACTCTAAATGACATTAAGAACAGTTTGAAAGTAATATTACAGTGTAAATTTTAGTCTACACTGCCTTCCTTCACATTTGTAGTTTTTTACTTCACTGTTGTTATTGATCTAGCAGCACCTTGGCTTCTGCCCTTCAACCCAATGCCATCTAGTGGTATTTGCAAGTGTTCATCAGCTGCTCCTTTTTTCTGGCTAAAGTGAACGTAACTATTGTCTTACATCTGTAAGAGCTGATGTTCGACAGTTTGTAAGGATATCTACAAAACAGGTAGAGATGTCTGAAAACTTTGTTCTGGTCCTTGTCAGATTTAGGGGTAGTAACCAATATATATTTAAATACTTCCATCCCATTGTCTCCAGTGGTTTACCTGTTCATTCAAGTGTTTTTATTTACATTTCCTATTATCTTCTTTTTTCACCCTTTATTCCCACTGGGTATAGGCCCACAACAACTTATTCCAAGCCCTCTATCCTTAGTTATCCAATGCTGTGGTTTTCAGACAAAGTCCTTTCTAGTTATAATATTCTCATGTTTTCTCAATGTATCTAGTGCCAGTGTGTTTTATTTACCTCTTGCTTCACTGGTATTTGTCTAGTTCTCTCCATGAGCTCCACATTGGTGATTCTGTCATGTCATTTTACTCCTTCTATTTTGTATAGGCACCAGTAAGTGAATGTTTGTAGTTTATGTGTAACTGGTTTTGTTCTTCTCATTGTACTGATTTAACTTTAGGCTGAATATTCTAAGCCTGGTGCTAAATTTATTCTTATCATTTACTTGGCTATTTTAAGACAGTTTCTGTAGAAGGTAGTTTTTTTCTATATCCCATCTTTGCTAGTAATTACCAGGATTGTGAGTTTTTTACTTCAATAACCACAGTGTCCCACAAAATAATGATAGACAGACATTTTAAATTATTTCGAACAAGCTCACTGTATTATTTTCTGCCAATATGTAAACAGCATTCTGTAAAAATGGTGTCTATTTCCCATAATTCTTTCATCTTTGAAATTCAAAGTTACTGTTTAAAATTGTTTCAAGGTTATTTTGATGTCATTACATATTTTGCAGATTTTGGCTGTTACTGTTTGTGAATGCTCTGAAAGATTGTGAGTTGAACTTTAAATTTGATGCATTGATGTTCAGATTGTATGAGCCCTGACAAGAGCTGGCAGCTATCGAAGTGAAGCTGGTGTAAAAACCTTTCTCCCAACCCAGTACTAAAGTACTATCTCCCCAGGAACTGTATTGCAGAGTTCTCCTTCCTCTCTCCAGGCTCAGACACCAGCAAGGTGTGCAAGAGTGATACCGGAACTTCACACCTGTGGACAGGTATATTGGGATGTAATCATACCATGGTTGAGCACAGCCATTATAGACCAGCTGAAATTAGGCTTAGGACGGTAATGTTCCCTCCAGTTTAAAGGTATTCAATTTTCAATAGATTGTTATAATGTGCTGCTTTATTTTTGGTAAATATGTTCACATTATTGAACATTAGTAAACACCATAAAAATTAAGGACAAATAATGAACAAAAATAATAACTTACGGATGCTCAATACGCAGGAAGCTCTCCAAATACACATGAACCCTGGCATATATTTCTTTTGTCCAGTACATGGCTCCTGCCATAGGAGGCATGTTTTTATGTACAACCATCTTGCCAGTTTCTTTCTTATGTGTCATCTTATGAAGAAAACGCATTGCAAGATTTCATGAGAACACTGCTTTTAAAGAATTATATAAATTAACCATGACGTTATCTGTTTTGGATATCATAACCTAATTACATTGAATCACAGATAGTACTTAAAAGTTAAGAATAAACAAATGTCACGTTTATTTTTACAACAAAATTAAAAACTAACAAGTAAACATACATTGTATGTTCACTATATATATATATATATTTAAAGTCAACTAGGTGAAGCATATAAAGGAGAGAGAACTACAAACAAATTTACTGAGCAAATAACCAAAAGCACATAATTATGTGCCAGCTCCATGGCGAAGGTGTAACAAATGCAGTTCGTAATCCTGCATACCCGTGTTTAAACCACAGCTGCATGTGATTTGGCAGCAGACTACCTTGCGTTGGTTTTTTTCTGAAAATGGTATGGGTGCCAGTCGTTCAGAAAGCAATGGCAAACTACTAAATATAAACTTGCCAAGAAATCACGAACAGCCAAAAAATGTTGGGGTTGACTGCAACATCCTGTAAAGGCTATGCAACTAGCTAACATAATTATGTGACTAACACAAGCATTCTCTTGTCAAAGTCCAAAACAAACAATAGTAACATCATCTTTACCTGCTTCTCATACAGCTCAAAGCAAGTGTCTAAGGCATTGTCCATCAACACCACAACCTCAGGATACTTGTCATCAAAGTCTTTCATGATCAGTTCTCTTTCTAGCAGTGGTCCCATCATTTCTATCAGCTGTTAATATTAGCAAAGTACTTGTTGGTATGGCTAACCATAGTCCATCCAAGAAATCATGTAAATATTCTTTGGATCTAACCATGATATTTTTTGGGGGACATAACACACTCAACATGTAACATCTTAAATAGACACTTTAATTATTCACTGTGTACATAGAGTTGTTTAAAAGACTGTTCAAAAGATCTTAATTCTATATTAACAGTATCTTAACAAAATTATCATGCTATACTATGGACAAGCATCATTATAATGAGATAATACAGAGTAAATAAAATCATACTGCTTGGTAATTGTTAGAACTCTAGGAATAATTCCACCAAGAATCATAAATACCAAAGTTAATATTTACACCTTTTTTTTAAAAAATATACCAGGTAACAGCGCATATCTTCTTTTTTAAAGAATATATACCTGAAAAGGAAAACCTAAAGAAACATAGAAAGATAACTTTGTTACAACATACAAGCTAGCTGATGATCCTGTATGCCTGGTGTCTTGAAATTGTATTTTTTAGTATTGTGTTTCACATGGCAAAACACTTTATATCATCTATTACAAAGGATAACTTACAAATTGCTGTTTTATTAATTTTCAGGAACTTTCCAACTGTGATATCCATCAATATATTCAATTATACTACTTGGTACTTTATCCTGGCAATGCTTCTGATTATTATAATGGGTTACTGTATTATGCAATATGCCTCAGTTTAACAAATGGGTATTTTATCTTTAAATGTTCCTGAATGTAATAAGTGGCTATTTCATTCATAGCATGTCACTCAATTAGGTCTAAAAATTCATAGGACAAAGACAAAGATAAAGAAAATAAATCTAGCAAATGATAACCGAATCTATGTTGGTGAAACCTCATTTCAATAAGTGGAATCATCATATACATATTTTGATAATGTAGACATTGATGGGGGAACAGATCGAGATATTAAAATAAGACAACAAAAGGCACTAGGAGCTATCTACCACTAGGGAATGTGTGGATGTTAAAAGAAATTAAATCTAGCACTAAACATTTAACTCTAGTATCAAATCAGTATTGCTGATCAGAAACATTGAAAATGACTAAATTAGCTACTAATAAACTACAAACATTCATAAATTGATGTCTACACAGAACAGAAGGACCAACATGGTATGACAGAACCTCTCATGCAGAACATATAGAGGGAAATAAATAAATGCCAGCGAGTCAAGAGTTAATGAGAAGACGCTGGCATTGAATAGGACACATTGAGAAAACCTGTAAATATTATAACTAGAAGAAAATCCTTTATCCGGAACTCACAGGACATAGGAAACAGGGGAAGCCATAAAAACAAATTAAGACATGGAGGGAGCTGCAGGGGAAGACATAAGATAGGAGGGCAAGGCAAGTTTGGTTGAGGGCATCAATTCCATTGGGAAATAAAATGCAGAAGCAAAATACATCTGCATTTTTTTTTTTCAAATCATGTGTAACTTACTGGTTGATTTCCTTTTATATTTGAAATTTGTTCTCACTGTCAAATGTAAAATTTATATTTGACATTTGTTCTCACTGTTCCGGTTTCAAGATGGCGACGGACGGTCGGGTTGTTTTGTGATCGTTAACTTTTTCGCGTAGGAGATGGATTTATTCATCTCTTGTGTGTAATTTGTGTGCCAAGATGTAAAACCAGGAGTTTCTACTCAAGATCTGCGTGGATGCTACGGAGTTTCGTGCATCGAGCAAAGCAATCCTTGAGTGAATTTTTCGCAGCATGTGTGGTTTCTGTTGTTTTCGGTTTTTCAACATGGCAGAACAATGTGTGTTCTCCGAGCGGTCAGCAGTCAACCTAACGAGGCGGCGTGGGCGCCGGGCAGGCAGAAAGCGACAAAGTAAGCGTGGTGGTTTAAGACGTTTTAGACTCAAGTGTCACCGTCTAGTACTCAGGAATATCCGTATTCTGTATTGGAACTGCGCCAGCGTAAAACAACGGGGCTCTATTTTAGAAACCCTGGTTTACAGGAACGACATTGTAGCGCTCAAGGAGACGAGACTGGGCGATCAGCTACTCCGAATTGCCAGCTTCAAATGTTTCTATAACAGACGACATCTGGGAATGGCGATTCTCGTTCGTGACAGCATGGTGGCGTCAGAGTTAGACATGTCCAGTTGGGACAGTGACGATATACAAATACAGGCGTTGAGAGTTCAATCCAGTATACCATTCATGTTGGTTAATGTTTATGCCCGCAACGCGAGTATGGATTCCCAGAAGTGGCAGTGCTTAAGTGACATATTAGGTCACGAGAGAAATGTTATTTTCTGTGGCGATTTCAATGCTAAAGGCAGATCATGGGGAAACATTTCCTCCAACACACAGGGGGAGGAGCTCAAGACTGCACTTGAAACCACTGACCTTGTTTGTATCAACAGTGGCTGTGTCACCAGGACAGCAAGCCGTTCAGGTGATGAGGACAGTGCTATTGATCTGGCGCTGGTTTGACCTTCACTCACTACAGTGTGTAGATGGGGTGTCCTAGGACATCACGGCAGCGACCACCACCCATGCAGCATATTGGTGGAGAAAGGCAAAACCAGGCAGCACAAGCTAAAGGTAAAGACTTTCCAGTATGACAGTACAGGACAAGATGTGGTGAGTAAAATAAGACGTGACAAGCGCAGAAAGCTTCAGGGCAGGAAAAAAAGCTGGGAGCAGCCACCTTGGTGGAATTTCGAGGTGGAGAAGGCTTGGGTGGATAAGCGTAGTGCTGTAAGGAGATGGCAAAATGCCAAGAAGAACAGAGCTGGTCATCCTAGTCCCTGCATGCACTTAGAAAGAGAGATGCACACAAAAGTACGCTATTTAAAAAAACTGGTCAAGGTGGTTAAAAGCGAAAAATGGGCAGAGGTGTGTCAAAGAGTCACTGAAATTGTTCTGGCAACAACATAAAAGCATGAGTGGTGTAGTCAAGAATAAGAGCATTTCTGACTTCCAAGGTGCTGACCTCATCTGGCAGAGGACTGATGAGGAAAAGGGCAAATGAGTATCAGATTTCTGAAAGAATGAAAAAAAACAGCAGAGATGATAGTAACTTCATCTCATATGGCTGTAATTTATTATTAACGAAAGACCATTACTTCACCTCAATGATAGTATCTGAAATGTGAAAACCTTCGCCTGATGTAACCAGATTGTCATATATTTACATGATAGAGAGCACACTAAATAAAATAAGTTAAAACAATAAAAAGAAACTAACATACACTTTAAACACATGAATGAAGTGAGAATTGTATTTCATAAAATAATCAATGGCAGTTATTAAAACCTCATCATGTAGTAGGTCCTTTACAGAATGTTGAGCTGATCACGGCTGTCAACAAGTCTCTCAATTCCTCGCCAGTTCTACTGTCTAATATGTCTACATATGTGTCTGCAATGTCCGGTGTCCAGCTTCATGCCTGCTGATCCCTGACTCTTCTCCCAGAAACCACGCTCTCCATCACTGTTCTTTCCAAGCCACTGTGACTTTTAATATGGTCAAAGTATTTTGGTTTCTGAGATATGGAAAGCTACAAATGCAAATATTACAGTTAAGTTCCACTGAACTGAAACAGAAGGTGTGAAAACTGGAAAATAGGTTCACTTGTCATTGTCCGAAGGTCACAGAGAAATCATCACACATGCTTACCTTATAAATTGATTCCAGCCCTGAGCAGTCAAAATATCCTTTCAATACAGTTGTTGCCAACCGTCTGTCAAAGTCTGCCATGATCATATTAAATGTTTCAAAGTTTTCCATGAACCCCTGCAGAAGTCAATGTCCCACAACCAAAGGTCAACTTCATGAGATTTCACTATTACTGTTTAACTGCAACTGTTAATGGTCTTATTCCTCACTACTTATTTTAAACAATGTACAATTGATTAACTTAACTTCTGGAGCTGGAGTGGCTTTGAGGTACAGTGCCCATCTCTGACTCAAGTAGATTGGTTGTGTGAATTTTTACAAAGTAAACATAAAATAAGACTGTAGACTGAAGGTCTAGCCTCTTCAGATAAAGGAAAACGAACTAGAAGAATCTGTCTCCTCTTCTGCATTTTATCCTCCAATGAAGCTTATGCTATCAACTAATGCATACAAAGCCCTCCTATTTTTGCCATCTCTGCATCTTCCCCATGTCTTTCACATATTATTTGTATCTGTCTGTAATTCTCCATATGTTTTTCGTCTTCCTCTATTTCTTTTGCCCTGTGAGTTCAAAAGAAGGCCCTCTCTAGTTATACCATTCTGAAATCTTCTCACTGTGTCTCCTATCCAGTGCCAGCAATTTTTTTTTTTCACCTCTTGATTTGCTGAAATTTATTTAGTTCCCTCCATAAGCTCTGCATTATTCATTCTGTCATACCATTTTATTACTTTTTATTCTGTGCAATCAAATGTTAATGAATGTTTGTAGTTTATGAGTAACTGTTATAGTCATTCCTCACATGTGTGATCTATAAAGCAGTACAGATTTGACTTTTGATATTCAAAGCTGGTGTTAGATTTAATTTCTGTTCACCTCCACTAATGTCTGTGCTGTGAAAGGTCCTCTTGACTTTTGTATTCTTATTTTATCATCTCTGTCTATTCCTACATCTTTGTTTACATCGCTACTTAAATATGTGAAAGATTCCACCTCCTGAAGAGAGGTTTCATCAATGGAGATTGAGTTATTTATTTTATTCTTTCTCATTATCATTGTCTTTCCCTTTTGAATATTTAGACCAAATATGACTACCTTTTATCTTTCAACTGATATTGTGTGTGGGACTGGAGCAAAAATCTTATCAGTGAAGATCATCAAGCTTCTTTGTCAGAGTTCACTGAATTTAATTTCCTATGGTTATTTTTGCCTTCATAATGCAGTCTATAATCACTAAGAATAATAAAGTAGACAAAAGGCTTTCCTGTCTCACTCCTATTTTTATTGTAAATATATTTGTTAGTTTTCCCCCATGAAGAACTCTGTATATTTTGTGTCTTGATATGTTGCCTTTATTATTTTTTGTTTCCGTTTGCTTGCTTTGAACGTGAGTGTAGTCCATACACGTCTCTACTACTGGGAAGTGCATCGGACTGATGTTTGTGTGTGGGTTAGCTTTCCTTATTACCCGTTTCCCCTGACATCAAGTGAACCCACTTCAACTTAAAGGTACTTGTAATTTACATCGAGAACGCCGGGCTCTCCTTCGGGAGACCTAGGTTCGATCTCTCGGTAAGGTGTGGGATGTTTTTCTGTCGGGGGGCAAAAAGAAAATCCTAACCTGCACAGTTCGCGGCGAATGCACTAGCCAGGCGGCCTTAATTCCTCAGGCTCAAAGACCCCTCTGCCAAACACCGCAAGGTACTATACTGGCAGTAAATGACAGTAGGCTAAATGACAGTAATTTACGTCCTCAAATCAAGGACGAGAAGGCAACATATTTTAGTCCAAATGAAAGGTGTAGGAGTTGAACCTGCAATCAGAGCACCAGAAGTTTAAGACCAAGGGCTCTTATCCTTACATCCAGACTGAGTTATGCCTTTATTAATTTAATTATCTTCTGTAAGTCCCATAATGCCTCATCTGTTTCCATAGTGATTTACTATCAATGATGACAAAGACATTTTCATCAGTACACCAGAAGTTTAAGAGCAAGCGCTTTTATCCTTATGGCCATACTGAGTTCCGCCTTTATTAATTTAATTATCTTCTGTGAGTCCCATAATGCCTCATCTATTTCCAAAATGATTTCCTATCAATGATGTCAAAGACATTTTCGTAGTCCACAAATCCAATATAAAATGATGAATTCATTTCTATGCTTCACTCTATTATTATGTATATTGTGACTATCTAGTCAGTGCAGAATCTGTTTGGTCATCCCTTAGAAGTTTGTCTTTAGAAATATACTGTTTAATATTTTCTAAAAACAGATAATAAAACAGATTATTACTCTATAGAACCTTTGAGGCTACCAAGACAGTTAATAAGTGAACACATATCTATTATTTAGTGTTCCTAAAAGCAGAAGAAAGAAATAGAGACTAGAGAACAGATTAGACAACATAAAAAGTGAAAGCTTCAATTACTCTATAATTTTTGCAACTGAGCATGTTTCCTTTCTTTCACAGCTTCACCAGATATTCTTCTCTCCAATACTGCTAAATAATTTGTGTAATTCATTTCAGGTGTTTATAATGGCTTCAATAGCTTATGGTGGGATACTATCTGCACCAGAAGCTTTTCCATCATTCAGGAGTTTCTTCTTTAGAGGTGGATTTGTTGAAACTAATCTGGACTCCCAGGCTGACCCAGTCTAAAAGAGATACCAGGACATGTCCTGGGAAGTAATGGCAGTCAGCATGAGGTTGACCACATGACCCATCCAGTGCTGATTGCTCTATACAATTGTGGGTCTAGCAATGCCTCAAGGGATGTAACAGGGTATTTTACTTTACCTTATACAAGTCTATGCAACAAATGCAGATTTAAAGTATATGTGGTCCCAGAATACATACATTTGTAACCTAGCTATGCTACAGAGTTTGTGCACTGTGGTGAAATTCTCCTAGTGTGGTCTATGAGAGGAGACTGGTACATTTGGGTGGGAAGGGGGTGGGGGAAGGGGGTATCTGTTCAAGGAAGGTGATTCTCTACATATCCAAAGAAAATAAAACTTTATTTCATTTGTATTCTCATGGTTGTACAAGAAAATGGTGGATATAACAGTTTGATACACTTGTCACAGATGATTTATAAGCTAAAATAATAAAAAGCTGAATAAAATTCTTACTGGATCTGAAGAGTTCAGAGGATTGTACTTGCTCTCAGTAAACAACTTGAAAGCTTCATCAAATTCTTGAAAGATGGTCATCACTTCATCACCCAGAGTATTGCCTTTGAGGCCACCAAATTCAACCTTCTCTAATTTCATGAAGTTTATATTTGTGTCCATCAAGTACTATGGATAAATTAAGAATATGAATTTTGCTAACATCTTATTTCAAATAATGGATACTTGGATAATCCAGACTGCAGAGGCTAGCAGACACAGTAGGGATGCAAATGTGTAATTTATAATAATCATCATATCAGGTTAATCAATCTAAAGACTGTGTTACTCCACTGTCTCTTGTTCTCAGCAATTCTCTTAGTACATTGTCAGTTTGAACTTCAATGTACATGCTTGCTTATACAATTAGCTGTTTCTTGAATGTCCTTTGTTTTCCTTTTCCTGGATTTTTCCCTCTAATATTTTCTGTAGCAGACCTCTATGTCTCATGTTGTGACCAAGCCAAGAGAGGCAACATTTTGTATATTTTAAAAGAATTATCTTTTTTCCCCCTACATATTTAAGAATTTGTTTATTTCATCTCCATCCTGCTCAGCTCACTCTGTGAAACCTAATATGAACTAGAAATAGTCTACTGTTGAGTAGATTTTCTCATGTTGACAATGGGCTAAGACTGGGACAATTATAGCTCAGCACTTATGATTCTAACTGCCAGGAGATTTGTAATGTTAGCAATGTGCAGACAGGACCTCCTACTACTCTGTCCTTGTCCAAAAGAACTGGCTATGCAAACATCACAGTGAGCTGAGTATGAGATGCTGTGATATTACAGAATTCAATCATCCCCCGTTTTTCTGTACTAGGCGAGATCCCAGTTCAAAAACGCTGGGCCAGTTTGACACGTCTAAGAGTAACTTGGTAGGTTTTATTATAGTAAGTCTTGTCCTAAAAATAATTGACACAAGTGACTGATGTAGTTAGATGTAAAAATAGACTTGTCATCACTAGGCAACCAGTCTCGACTTCATGTATCCCACTACCAAAACCAAATTGTGATTGGACGGCCTTGTAGTGACACTGCATAAGTTCAAGGTTGGAGTGAAATCATTTCTTAACGCAAACTGTCATTCATTGGAAATACAGCAAAATTAACAACGAAGCTTCGAGAAAGAAATGCTGACACATGTCGCTCATGAAAAGGAGAAATACTATTGGTGGGTGGTGAAGTGGTTGTTACATGGTGGAAATTTTTGGTGACGTAGTCAGAGCCGGCCAGCCTAACAAAAAGTGAGGAAACTGTTTGAAACCTCAACATTACGTTTAGCCAGTATTGGGAGAGAACAACAGACTTTCATCTGTTTTTTTTCTATTTCGTCAATCCTAATATTTCAATTCTTCTTTTACCTACCCTAAACTCTCTTGGATTTCACGGTAAGTGTATCACTTTAAACATTTTTATGATACTGAAGATGTCAAAAAGGTGTCGTGTAATATTGTGAAATTTTTGCCGGTGAAATTTTTTATTTCATTGAGGATTACTAATTTTTTCACTCGCTGTAAACCAATTTTAAATGAATTACCATGCTAAGTTAACCAGTACCTTGCCAAGCTTGAACTCTCCTCTCTTAGGATGGAAGATTCTCAAAGCTACAGGAGTTTATTTTGCTCTAGATGCAAATCATTATCTTTCACTTCTTGAGCTTCAGTAATTTGCAATATGCCCTCATCATTAGCTGTGAACACCATGTCTTGATTCTTGTACTTCATAAGGAGTCTTCTCCATACTGTAGAGACTATTCTTATAGGTTGCTGTCGGGACACGATGTGCACTTATTAAAGATTCGAAGGACTTCACTTTCACAAATCTTTTCTTAACTGTGCTCTTAGAATATTCAAGGGAGTGATATATTCGTTGATGAAGATGATTAGTCATGTTAAAAGAAACACTAGTTAGATCAGTGGTTCTCAACCTTGTTTGGCCCATGCTCCCCTTCACCATATTTTCGGAACGTCATTTCCCCCCCCCCCCCCCCCCCTTCATATTTCCTACCTAAAAAGTTGGCCCGTGCCCCCCTTCACCATATTTTCAGAACGTCATTCCCCCTTTTCGTTTTTCCTACCTAAAAATATCCTGCCCCTCCCCCTATACAGTATATGTAATAATGGAAGCTAAATTTAATAGCACATACTAAAACAAGTCCAGCCGTCCACATAAAACATGATTTGTGGGTCTACTTACTTTATAAAATGAATTTTAAAAGGGTGAGACATACAGAACCGTACAGTATGAAGGGAAAAACAATATCAAGTAATCTGTTCTTGTATTAACGCGACCTTGAAATAATCTTAATTCCCCCCTGGAAACCCTAAAATTCCCCCCTAGGGGGGAATTCCCCACCAGTTGAGAACCACTGAGTTAGAATGTGTGTGTTTCGCAGGACATTGTATTAAAGGCCAGCATGAAATTTGTGCTGTAACTAGTCTGACGGCAATTTACGTTCAGTGCTATGCCAAATTGTGAGTGAACAATAGAAGGCAGGTTCACTGAGTTTATGTTGCAACTATATGTCTGTAAAAGGGACAGATGTTCAAATTTGAGTCTTTAACCCCTATATAATGGAGATAGGCTGGAAGGGCAATCTCACGTTCAGTGTGTTCGAACTTTTGTTGACATGATGAGATATCTATCTGAAAACCTCTCTTGATGATTCATATGATCATGATTTATGACAAGATTGATGTGTTATTTCTGTTGTATGTTTAACATTGTGCATGTGGGTTGTTGGTGACTTCTGAGGAGCTATGGACATGGTGGAAAATGATAGGACTTAATAAGATGTCTACATTGCACAAGACAATACTTTACCTATTATTAACGTTCTGAGTGAGCTTGACAATCGTACTCATGTGGTGAAGCATATCTTGTTAACGTCAATATTTCCATGTGGCGATTCGTCTCGACTTGATGACAAAACAGTTCACTGTTTACGTAATTTGCTCATCTGGATGTCCCTGAGTCATCTTGATTGTTTGTTTTGTTTTGACGTCATACCAACATGATGTAACATCTCGACGGACATTTATTTCAATGGACATTTACCATAACAAATTATTATTGTAATCAATCATTTTTCTCAACAGGTATTTGTCACAATATATGTTTGTTGTAACTATGTTTTTTTTATAAACTAACGTTTATTTCCATAGATAATTGTTACAGTGATTGATTTTCGTAACACAGATGTTTACCATCACATGATGTGACTGGGCTTAATTTAACATGATTTTCTTTTCCATAAAGATAGGGAGGCCCTGAAAGATCCATATAACCTCCTATTGTTTATTTCAGAGGATGTACCGTTGCTGTATAATAATTCACACATAACATAACACCACAATGATTTGACTTTGCATGGATATAGCTATTTGTTTTTGTTCAATCAATAGAGAACTGAAGGAAGGCTGGCTTCTTGCGATATCCTACGCAACAATTTGAGTCTGGCTCGGGGGCTGAGGGTGGATGAAGGTTATGCCTCAAACTGCCTATATGAATGAGGTTATTTTTGTCATTTAGAGTGATGAGTGTGAGACCGCCTTCGCACAGCTGAAAAGGGAGTCTTGCCATTTTCCTTCTACCGCCATATTCAGCCATGTCCTAGAGTGTCACTTGAAAAAGCTAAGTACTAAGAACGATACACTATGATACATACACCCACATACCCTGTGAAGTTAAATTAAAGAACAGTACGACCTATTGACAACAGTTGTGAAGATTCCTCGCTGGAGGCAGAGGAGTGAAAAATGAACAATTTTTAATTATATTACGAACTATTTTGAGAAAGGAGTGCACTGGTGGAATAATGTAAAATATTGCTGATTTCATTGTGACATTCATTGTGATTTCCATGACATTCATACTCCACCAGAAGTTCATTCAATACATTTGGAAAATACAAGTTGTGCTTGTGTTTAATTAATTGTTGATGAAGTTAGCAGTTGTTAGATGTGGCTATTTGTTCCAACAGACATTGTGTAAACTTATTTAATGGAGTCCCCAGTGGCTGGGTGATAACGCGGGTAAAACTTTAATTATAGAGTGGAGCTTATTCCTCTGGTTTTCCCGGTGACTACCCAGGACTCCCCCTGCCTTCTAAACAGAAGCTTAGTGTGTTTATTCATACTATTTAGAGTGGGGAAGTATTCCATAATAATTCTCTGATCACTCATGGCAGCTTGAGCCATTTGCTGGCTTTCTGACACTAGAGAACTTTGTCTTGTTTGTTGATAACCCGGACCTTAGACATCTTGAATTGTACTTCTTTTTCCTTCACGCCACAGATGCATCAGTTCATGTAAAGTGATGTTAAGATATTAGTACACATTGAAGTGTCTTCTTATCTAGTTAATCTAATATGACAGTAAGCTTATACAATCATTCACTTACATAAGCAACCTTCAGTCGTTCATGTACTTTGTTAAAACGTGAGAAAACTATGTCTGGTGAGAAGTCCCACTCACGAGGAGTAACACCATGAGGATACATCTGCGGTATTTTTGCTCGAACATCCATAAAGGACTGTGAAAATGATGACATCACTTTCTCAGCAATTTTCAGCAAAGGAAGTGTTTCACTTATATCACCTTTAAACATTTCCTCTGGGCTCAAAAATGCATCTACCTGTTCAAGACAAAAAAGCAACAAAATAACATAAAACACTATTGTTAAGGAGATAATGCTATTAAGGATATTAAGGATGGTAGTGTTCCCCATGCTTGGCTCAGGATGTTTTCCTCCCAATTGGGCGCGTTGGTATTGACGGTTAAGATGTTATGCTGACAATAGCATGAGCGTGGATGGACAAAGGTTCAATGTCAGCTCTTATTGTTCATTCCAGGAGAGAAAGGTTGGCCACCTATTCCTCTGTGCACCCAAGCCTACAAAATGTGATGGCCCTAACATTTGACATACCCACAGCATGTTCCTGCTATGGGACTATTTTTTCTCCCCAAGGTTTTGTTTCTTCAATATTATATTGGTGTTATACACTGTTATATCAGGAATAACCACAACAAAACAAAACAAACAATTCTCTACATGTTACTGGGTACAAACTGGCCTCTTGTCACAGTATATTGGAAATCTTGGCCCCAAATAATGACCTCCTGTTCTTGAAGTATGACCTCTCTAGACATTGACTTCAATGCAACAAAATCTGTCATGCACTTCACAAGTTTATGTAAGTGCTAGCTACCATAAATATTTTTTTTTAAAACAGTCGCTTAAAAGTCGACAGGGTCTACTTTAATGCACTAGGTTTTTCTCCCATATGGGTCAGTCTCTTTCCGCAGCATGGAAAGCGTCGCACAAAGTACAAACTCTGTAGCTCCAGTGACGATCCTCAGGAGTCTCAGAAAAAATGCACTCATGAACCAAAGGATGCGGCTCGGAATCGAACTTACAACCTTTGGAGCCCGAGTAAGATGGCTTGACCACTTCGCCACGGAGACTCCCATAAATATTATTAATATCAATTACTGCCACAGCTGGAGCTGCGGTAGCACAGTGACCAGACACTCGCCTGCCAGCCTGGTGTCAATCTGTGTCAGGACAGATCCAGATTTTCTTTCCTGACCTGGGCTCTCAGGTATTTTAGAACATAACCTAACATGGTTACCAAATGTTATGTTTTGGGAAATACAGGCATCCAGCATGACAGTGACCACATCAGCCACTGAGTGCCAGTTGGTCTATAAACATATGGGTCTAGCACCGTAAGCCCAATGTCTTACAGATGTAAAAGGGTACTTTACTTACTGCCACTGCTTCTGTCATTTTATTAGTATAGAATAACACTGCTTTTTCTACTGTGCTTTACTTGTCAATATTACCTTGATAATAGCCCTGTGACACTGGTCTTCATTTCTGTTCAAAGCATCCTTTCTCAAGTACTGGCAATCGTTTCTGATACAGATATTCATCCATGCCATAATATCAAACTGTACTGTATCTTCTCTTGTGGTCACCCCTGCCTCTCTTCCCTTCCAACTTTCCTGTTGTCACAACATATTCTAGGTATCTACCTTCTCATGATGTGCCCAAAGAATGTTGATTGTCTTGTTCTCATACAAGTAACACATTCTTTTTATGAGATATCTTCACTAGACTTTTTATCTGTTTATGGTGTTACCATTGTTCTAGAGACCTTATCTCTGTAGCTTCCACATAATTTCTCACTAATATGCTCGTTGTTCATCATTCACTTCTATACATCAGCACTGACTCAATTAACTGTTCAGGAATCTGTTTTTTTTGTTTCACCTCAACGGACAAAGATATACTGCATAGAATATTCCTCATCTCATGACATGCCACTTTCACTTTTGCTATTATACATTTACCTTCTTGAGTACATCTTCCATCTCAGGAGGTGGAACAGATCAGAGTTGACTTTGCCTCTGGCAGACCAGATTCTGCTCATGGTGTTGACTGGTATACTGATCCTGGGATAGTGGATTGTACTTCTCAGACAAGGGTGAAAGACTTGGACGACCCATGTGCACATCGCACCCACTAAACATCCCTTGGCAGTTAGAAATTGAAAAGAGTAAGCAGAACAGGCTGCTGCCCTGGCACAATTTCAAACTCTCTTTTTTTTTTAAATTATGGTGTGATTCTGCTATGCACATTTTTAACTTCTCAATGGTGCTACAGAGTTCATGCACCGTGCTGAAACACCAACACATCTGGAACAAGACAAGCTGCAGAAGCTAATGGATCAGCAAAGCAATGCTCTAACTGTTGCCTGTCAGAGTTTCGATCCTAGGCCAGACTAGATCCTGTTCAGTGACAACGAAATACCTGGTGGAGGAAAAACTGACACTTGTACAGAACACTGACTCAGCCGATTCAAGGCAAACTCTCACCTGCATTCCCAAAATCGTGCCACAAGGATCAATATCAGTTATGAATTGTTTCATGCTTGTGGATGTAAAAATCTCCTTTCTTTTGAATATCATCATATCACAAACCATCATGTTTTAAAGTATATATCTTTATGGGAAAATAAACACAGTGGTAGTTTGTTTTAACTCATTGTTCTATCGTAATTCTTTTTCCCAAGTGTGCGTGGTTGTGTATGTGTACCTTGGTGGGGGAATCATTTTAACCATGGAGGGGAGATTGTCAGGGAGGAAACCTACCCTGCCTAGGAGGAATGTAGAAGTAAACCTAGGAATTTCACCTCCTCCTTCCCATTCCTTGGGGATACCAAGACCAGCTACCTGTAACTTTTTATGAACTATTTTCAGCGGTGTGCTTGGGTATCCAGGGACTTGATTTTTGATCAGCTTATAAAAGACATTGTCCTGAGTTATCTCTCTGGGATCTGGAATGTAAAGGAACTGAACCTGCACCCAGAAATAAAATCCAGGGTGAGAAACAATGACTACTGACATATTTAACAGCATGTCCAGAGTATAATTTTAAAACTTTCTGACATATTATTGGTTGCCTGTCTTGTGAGGTCAAATTAGACATTTGGCATATTTGGTGTTCGCCCGAGGAAATAATATGACACTGTTTCCCAATTGCAAAAGTAAATGTTTGCATCTCAGTTATGTTGCAGAAAATAACAATGAGTAACTTCAACTTAACAAAAACACTAATTCAGACTGGTTACCATATCTATAACATAGTTGCAAAGCATCTGCAGGAGCACAGTGATTCTCTCAGGGGTGTTGTAGTATTTAGAATGTACCCACACTAGACCAACTGTGTACATCAATGGTTTCAGGAGTGGCTCACAGACTTCAAAATCAACAGTGTCAATGTTGTCCAGGGCATACTGAACGGGCAGCAAGTATGTAACATTGTCATTGGCCTCCACTAAAGCTATAACAGGATGAGGTACAAAATCACACAAAAAACAAAATGAATGAATAAATCATGGCAAGAAGTATAATCTACAGGATATATAAAGTAAACATTCGAAGCTACCTTAAAGGAAAAATGTACTTTTAAACTTAAATCTAGGGTGGTTATTGGTTAGATTTATAAAGATCATTTTCATTTTACATGGAAACCCGTACTGGAGCATATATGGAGAATCTCAAAAACAGTACACGAACTCCATAACAAAAGGGTACTTCTTAATTTGTCAATCAAGGGGAGTACCACACACCCAGTTATGCACCAAAAAGGTCAGTGTCTCTGACTTTGGGATGCATTTGTGCAAGGTATGCTTCCTCAAGACAGATACCATCCCATATAACAGACTCTAACCATGAGTAGGTTTTCTTTCCTAACAATTTTTCCAGAGCAGCAACCTTAAGGCCTACACATTGTGATTTCCAACTGGCATGGGAGGTTTAACGTGCACAGCTTGCACACAGGACCTCCTGTTTTTTGCGCTTGTCCAAGAAGGTTAAGTAACCAATCTGACGACCCAAGAGATTGGAGGTTATGTGATATTACAGACCACTGGGTCATGGGAAAATGCCCATGCTTGTGGAGAGATCAAACCCAGTACATTCTGAGCCTGACATGAACAACATAACCTCTCAGCCTTAGCTCCAGCTCCCTGCATCAGGATTCAAACCGTCTACACCAGAATCAAACACGATATAAATATTCAGCTCTTTTCAATTGTTAATCACTGATTAATTTTTAACAAGCGCAATTTGTTCACGATGCTTCAAGATTTTCAAATATATTAAGTCAAAGTCATCCATATCTTGCCTGTAGTAATCTTATTTCATGCTTAGTAACATTTTACAAACGCGTCCCAAAGCAAGAGCCTGCTGTGGGTGCGTGGGGTTATAGGGTCATCACATTTTGTAGGCCTGGGTGTGCGGTGGAATTACCAGCGTAGTTCTAGACCAACTATACTCATGTGCCCGCTTTCATGCTGAGAACATTTGTATGGTAAATTTAGCTATGTTCACACAATGTTGTTTATTTTGTCTAAGGGCCTATGTATCAACATTCAGAAACGTCAAACCTCAAGCAACTCTACAGACATAGTTAATGTAAAATAACAATTGTGTTGCTGTTTGTCATGTATGCACATAGTGTTTATTTTTATTTGAAATTACTTTGTTGTTTAATTACTGTATTTATGCTGTTTATTTCAGCAGCTTGAGTTATGGTATTATTATACAAATGTGACAATAGTGTCATTCACACCAATTTGTTTTTTTTTACTGAAAATATCTTACTTCACGTTCCATATTTATCTTTTACTAATTTTATTACCAATACCATTTTAACAATGAATTATGACTGGATATCTTCTTCTTCTTCTTCAGCGTTCCGAGCCATTGAGGTTCTTTGCTGCAAATACAATCCATCTCCATTCGTCTCTCTGGTGGACCTTCTCTTGCCAGTCGTTGATTCCAAGTGCTTGTAGGTCTGTACATGTATTATCTCTCCACCGTCTTCTTGGTCTACCTCGGGGTCTGCGGTCATTTATTTCCTGAGCGTAAGCGAGTTTTGTTTCCCTACTATCTTCCATTCTTTCTATATGCCCCAGCCATTGTAGTCTATTAGCCTTCATGATACCAGTGATTAGCGGGGACTTAAACAGATCATAAATGTCTTTGTTACTTCTTCTTTTCCACTCTCCACTTTGTGGAGATGACTGGATATGTTATACAAATATTGTAATATTGTTAGTAAGCATCCCAAATGAGGTTAGACTAAGATCAGCCTGTTTTGGTTATTCCCACTTCCAAACAATGTAAATAAAAACACACCAATACTAACAATCAAAACACTAGCAAATTGCCAAAATGTATATGTTTATTATAGACTAACTTTTCTATGATGAACATTAGGTCTCTGAAATAAAAAAATGAAGAGGATAGACTTAATTGCACTAGGTTTTATCCCATATAGTTTGGTCTATTTCCACAGAACAGACTGCCAACACATCACACAGAGCATGAATTCTGTAGCTCTGGCAGTGACCCCCAAAAAACTGCAATTGTAAACAGAATGACAGTCTGAAAACGAACTTACATACTTTCAGATAGCAAGGCAGGTGGTTTGACCACTGTACCATCTAGCCTACCAAATTAGGTCACTTTTAATAAATGTCAATAATAACTATTAGGCATTAAACATAAACAAAAGATTTACTGCAACATCACAGACTGGAGAGCC
Source organism: Cepaea hortensis (assembly GCA_963921405.1). Lineage (NCBI taxonomy): Eukaryota > Metazoa > Mollusca > Gastropoda > Stylommatophora > Helicidae > Cepaea > Cepaea hortensis. Next base: position 66,890,106 of record OY992880.1, on the reverse strand, counting down.
ACTTGCAGATTAAAAGTCACTAGCCATTCACTGTGGCAAGTTCTGTGGAAAGAGATATTAACCAGAACAGAAGCAAAATGTAAATTACAATGTAATTCTCCTCTTAACTTTCCTTACCACCAACAACACTGCTGTACAGATCTTTGAAAGCTTGAAAATATACACTTTTTCCATTCTTTAGGTAGCCAGCCATCATTTTGACCCTTGGATTAATTAGCTGTGAATAAACATACAAAAAACTGTTTGTATCACAGCCTAAACATTGCCACATGTTATTATAGAATTAGTGTGGTGATGGTAAATATATCTTGTAACATGGCAAGTAAACTAAGATAATCTAAATACAGACTATTATTGGTAACCGTTACATGCAGAGATTACCTGTTGGTACAGTTGATCAAAGTCTTTGGCCCTCAGCTGCCAGTATTTAATCTCAATGTTTGGACTGGGGTTCTTCCCCTCCAGGATGGGATCTGAACAGCGATACTTAAGTACTTCCTGTATTTCACTGCTCCACATTACTATAAGTGTTTCAATTTCATGAAGTAATCGCCTGTCAATCCTGTTGGTGAAAGTATGTTTTTACAAGTTCACATTAGATATGCTCATTTGTTTCCTGTGTGGCTTATCAATACATTTACAGACACATTAGCACATTTCTACTGGTCTACTCTCTACTGGAGAGTGTAGTGAACTGTCAACACACACAACTAGAAGCTTTAAATTTGGTTGAATATTACTGTAAGCATCAGAAATAGAGCACAATATATGGCAATAGAATGAAGTGTGAACACACATTAGCATTACATCTTTAGAAGTTCAAGTTGGTCTATTGAAGTGTGGACACACATGTACACATTAGCATTAAATCTTTAGAAGTTCAAGTTGGTCTACTGTCCTAATCATGCAAGGATGTATGCCAAGGTGAGAGTTCATCTGTAGGGTGTGAAAACACTTTTACTAGGCACACTGAAAATGGATCATGGGCAACTACTGCAAACAATGATATATCACGACACAACTGGACAAACATAAGTACTGTAAGGTTGCTGGAGATGGAAATCACATGACCTGTAGCAGGCAGAAACACTTGTAAACTATGGAGACAGTCAAACAGTCACGTACAAGACCCTCTTCCATGCTGGAGGTCTATTTGGTGTATGGTGCTAGCCCTATATTTAGACCAATCGGCACTCTATGGCTGATGTTAGAGACAGTAGCATAGATCAAATTAAAAAGTCGCTTAAAAGTCAAAAGGGTCGACTTCATTGCACCGGGTTTTCCCCCATATGGCTCAGTCTCTTTCCACAGCACGGAAAGCGTCACACAAAGCTCTGTAGCTCCAGTGATGGCCCCTAGGAGTATCAAAAAAAAATGCACTCATGAACCGAAGGACGCGGCCCGTAATCGAACCCACAACCTTCGGAGCTCGAGTCAGGCAGCTTGACCACTTCACCATGGAGCCTCCCATATCAAATAAGAAATATTCAAACCTATAACTCATCACGGACGCCAACCGCCACATACAAAAGCCTGCATGTCACACCATTAAAAAATCTTTAAAAAGACAATATCCCAAGCCATCCTTCAAATCAGCATGTGCAGCAGGTTCAATATATGAAGTACAAATACCATCAACTTTTATAAAGTCACTAGATGGCCTACAGTTTCTATAGAAATTACAATATATTAGAATTTGAGTGGCTCTGTGGCAAGGGGGTTACGGACGCAATTCTTAATCCTGCAAACCATCTTCAAAATGCAGCTGCGGGTGATTTGGAAGCAGACCGTCTTGCATTGGTTTCTATACTATGGTAAGAGTTCCGATCATTCAGAAAGCAAAGCAAACTACTGAACGTAAACTTTCCCAGGAATCACAAGCAGCCAAGGAGTGCTGGAGTTGACTGCTACGTCCTGAAAAGTATATGCATCTAACTTATTATTATTAAAATTCATAATAATTAATGGATCACAGGATATTGTTGTGTATTCATTAACAAACTTATTTTTGTTAATGATATTACTTAATATCTAAATAATTCTCTCTCAGCATTGGGTTCGACTCAGCAGATACAAGTTTGGTCTTGGATGCCCCACTGGTTTCTAAGCTTGGAGAGGGGAAGGAGAGCTTGGCAACAATCCCTATGGAGATAGCACTGAGAGACTGGGTCAGGAGGAACGTTTCTAAACCAACCTCACTCCAAAAGATGCAATGCTCGGAGCTTAGGTGACCTGAACTCCAATACATCGAACTTAAATAGTTAACAATAAGATGTTTTTAGAGGATTCACGAACAACAATTGCCTAAATATTAATATTTTCAATAAAACAATTATTTTTCATTTAAATTAAAATCTTTTTTTTTTAAATTAATAACTCAAGTAATCACAGTATGTTTTGTTATCGTCATTGTGACAAAGGATATTTGTTGTTAATTAACATCATTGGCTTGGCCACGTGACATGGTCGAGACAGGAACACGGAGCTGATCCACGACTCTAGTGATCGAGTGAGATGGCAGAACATGACCGCCCATGCTTATCGGCATGGGGCATGATGGATGGATGGAAAACCATGTGTCACAAGCTAAATATAAATGTCATAATTTAAACATGAATGTCATTAGCTGAATATTCTCTGTCAAAAATTGCAAATACCTTGCTGAAGACCCAACTGGATATTCAAAGTCATCAAATTCATTTGGAATTCGCAGAAGTGTATGACCTTTGGTCTTGCTGGATGTCACATCCACAACATTTTTTAATGTGTGAATATGATGGCGAATGTCCTCAGTTGTTGCCTTAGGCCACTTGTCTGTATTTGCCTCATTAGTAGCAACACGTTCTACAATCTGAACAATAACAATAATCATTACCAATGATAAGAATGTTAACAGTTATATTAATAGGGTTAAATTGGCTACAAAGAAACAAGCAAATATATAATAAGAAAGCAGACACATGGACGTGTGTGTTGGTAGTAAAAAGCATAAATATAAGACAAAAATTGAAGGTCCCCTTTTCACTCCTTGTGGTGTATCAATCATATGGTGCTATACAGATATGACAATATATTAATCGGCGCTCAGGGGTTATCTGGCCAATATCACTACAGCTGCCTTTACTTTCCAAGATATTGCCTGGTACCAATTATAGGTTGGGTCAACCTGGGAGCAAAGGTCAATTTTAATAACACACCCAAAAAATGGTACGTACAAACAGATACAAATAGTATATACATACAGAAAGAATGGTGCACATACACAGAATGAATGGTACAAACACACAGAACGCGTGGCATGTGAGATTAACAGTCAGACAGATAAACAGTTTATACACACAGACAGATCAAAGGTTTACACACATAGATGGATGAAAGATGTATACACATAGAAAGACAGATTAATGGTCTAAGCACATAGATAAACATAGATGGTTTATACAAATGGAAATATAAGATAAACGAATAGTCTATACACACAGAAATACAGAGATGGTTCATACAAACAGGAAGTTAGACAAATTAATAGTCTATACACATTGAAAGACAGATGATGGACTATATGCACAGAAAGATATACAGGTGGATGGTTTATACACATAGAAAAGTAAACAACTCTTATACATCGATAAAGGACACTTCAACAGGAACCTACAGTGCTGTTAATTGGCAAATATTCTGGTGATAAAATTGTCATAATTTGTACAGTAAACTAGAAAACAAAAACTAACAATTGCAGCCTGCAAAGTTGTTCTGCTGTATGCTAGCAATCACCATTTTAAGTCTTCCATCAGTCAACCAAACAAAGAATCTTCTTCTTTTGCCTATACTGTGCGGTGTTGTGGTAACGTCTGTCCACAGCCATCTGTCTCACGCGCTTCCAACAATTTCTGATACTGATGTTCCCCCATGCCATGATGTCAAACTGTCCAGCATCTTCTCTTCTGGTCCTCCCCTGCCTCTCCTCCCTGTGAATTTTCCTGTTGTCACAAAATACTCCAGCTTTCTCCTTCTCAAAGAAAGAAGACTTTTTCTTCTGATGTGAGTAATCAGCTCTCTTTACGAGTTACATTTTTTCAAGATATCTTCATTACTCTTTCTATTCATCCAGTGTTCTCATCATTCTTCTATAACACCACACCTCTGAAGTGTTCACTTAATTCTTCACTTTTCTTCCAAGTTTCCATGATTTGCATCCGTAGATCCGGATGAATCTCAAAACAGCTCTGAAGAAATTTTTTACTCACTCGATTTACAGACCAGACATAAATAACTGAGAATTATTTTCATCATGTGAAATGTTGCTTATATGTTTATGATCGAGAAGTTTTCTGGACTATTGTTATGGGAGCGAGGTTCTGCAAAGGACATGCTACTAAATGAATGAAAGAATACATCTTATGTTGGTTGTTATTAAAGTACCCAAATGCTTATATACATTGACCTGTTTCAAACTGGTTCCATTCACTTTGAAATTGCAACAGTCAATTGACATCATTTATAAAGGCATATATGTTTGCAGTGCTATTTATGCTACAGACATACAATTACTAACTTTACTGAGAAATATGGATAGCTGATCTAACAAGCCAGGAAACATGTCACCATAGTATATTTCATCTCGAAAATTCTCCTTGGTGATTTGAGTTTTCGGATTACGCTTCCCAAAATATCTGAAAAAGAGGATAGTTCAATGAAGTGTTCAAATTGGGATCAATACAGAGAATATAATCGGATATAAGAAAATAAATTCTTAGTTTCACATACACTGTTGGGAATTTGTAGAATTTTAAGGCAAGGAACAAAGTAGTGGCACTAGAACTTCTTCATAGAGAATTTGTATGACACACACACACCATAAATAAATAAATAAATATATATATATATATATATATATATATATATATATATATATATATATATATATATATATATATATATATATATATATATCATATATATATATATATATATATATATATATATATATATATATATCATATATATATACATCCTCTATATTATACATTCATGCAAGCATAAATCGTTTACAACAGGCAGCTATGATCTAGCAGAAAGAGTCATGGTAAAGGATGCAGCAGAGGTATGCATAACCAACTGGTCACTAGAACTGGGTGTCATACTCTTCAACATGATCTGAAGGAGATGGAGCACATATGGGCAAGTCCTGAGTGCTATAACAATGGTGATGAATGACAAATTCTGATAAACAAATATATGTGAATATAAGACACACATTCAAGCAAATAAACGCACAAACACAATTTCTTATACAGCTCCAGAGAGAGTTAAAACTTAGTTAAAAACCACTGACAAACACCAGTATTATAGTTTGTGAGAACTTATGAGAAATAGTCTATTATAATTCTTCCTCTCTTTTTCACAGAATTCTTGAACAAGCTCTGTTATACACTTCACACACCACATTGTTTGTTCAGTTAGTTGTGCCATTTATCCATCTTTTGCCGTTTTCCTATTGGGCAATATTGTTTCCTGAGGAACATGTCTGTTGGCAGTCATGCTGTGTGGCCATGAAACAGGCAGAGAAATATAATCATCTGGGATCAATGATAACGAGAGATAGAAAGCGTGACACAAGATAATCTGCAGAATAAATCCTACAGAAACAATCGCCTGAATTATCCAGTACTGCAGATGATACAACACTGTTCATATATGACATATGTACAATCATTACATTGGCTGTTAATGCATTTTTGTTCACATCTTCGTCTTTACTTGATAAAACAATTTGCTCTTGAAAGAACATTATATTATCATTTAATATGATTTAAAAAAAACAACTTTGATGTGTATAAATAAATCCAAGAAAGATCATACCGATGTGCATGAACAGTCATGGTTCTTACACGATCACCAGAATGCTCTTTACTATTGCAATAAAGTGACAGCCGAATAGTTAGGACATTATATCTCTGTTCTGCTGATTTCAGTAGACTGGCATGTAAATTTATAAACACAATTGGATTTGGCATACATAGTTCTTTTACTGCTATACTGCTAGGGTGGGAATAGGTTTCTGTATCTATTAACTGCTGAAATGAGACTGTCCTGTAGACATTGCATTACGTCATCCTCTCGAAAGGTTAGTTAGAGAAATACCTTGAGTTTGGGGACTGACGTTTCATTGGGTTTTGGTTTCAGCTGTTGGCAGTGGCACTTCACAAATCCAATAGAGGGGACGCAGAGGTGTTTCCAAGGCACCAGAGCCGGGTTATATACTGGCCAAGACCTATTGACGCATCCTCGACGAGCATCCTGGACAACAGGTCCCTTTGGGGTCCTGGCTAAAGTCAGTAGGATCGTTGAATCTTCCGATGTCGGAGACTGTCTGCCTGCACGTCGAGGAACCACCAGTCTGCACACCAATAAGCCAGACATGGGAAAACGGATACTCAGGCAAACCTAAGGTCCTGTATGACATCACAACAGGATGTTGGACAACAGGATGTCTTCATCCGACATACAGGACCTCGCGCTGGAGATCACAGCCAGCTAACACAAGCAAGCAAGCAAGCAAATCCAATAGAGTACCTATTAAGGTGTAAGATATTATTTAGAGGTTCAAATTCCTCTGTGTTTCCTGGGTGCATAATGTCCTGTCAGGGTCGAACAGGGTCTGCACTAAACCACTGTGGCCTGGAAAGATGTTGCTTGACTGTGGGATTATTAGTATACTGTCCACATAACGGTGGTAGAAGACCAAGTTTATAAAGTCAGAGGATTTCTTTTCTTCTAATGTGCCATGAAGATGACTAGAATAGGACCAAGAGGACTCCCCACGGCCACTCCATGTATATTTCCCTTCCTAAGTTATCACTTTAAAACCATCCAGACTAATGACTGACTACCGAGTATCTATGATTTCACTCACGTAAACTTCTGGTGTGCATCATTGGGCCACTTCAAGGAGAAGTCGATAGAACTTGACGTACAGAAGAAGATTAAAACTTCATGTTCAGACATTGTGAAATATTCTATCAGTGCCGTCTGAAATAAAAAAAAATCATGCACATACACTGAGACAAAATACAATGATGAAGAGATTATACATAAATATTACTAGCTGACAAATAAGTAGAAAAGGAAACAATCTGTTACAAGATGATTAAAGGGTTCCCAATGGGGAATAAGCTAATGAATTCAGGAGTGTAGGATGTTGTCCTTGTATACTTATGAGATCTTTCATTAGTTTACATCTATCTGGCTCCTTGTGGAGAATGAAATGACTGCAGCAGATGACTTCCGTTTCTGTGGTAACAAGTTTAAGATATAAGGGTGCCAATAACACCATACGTACTTCTACAAAAGCAAAACAAACACACAAAATAACATGAGAGTAAAACTGACACAGGAGTTATTCTGTATATGTATTAACTTGGTTGCTTGAGTAACACATCATACTCCATTTTCTAGCTCCAAACGCAGAATCTTAAATATGAAAATATTGCACAAAGAAATCTAAACTAAGATATCAGGAATAAGCAGTCTACATTGTACATAAGTTGATAAAAATTACTATTCATTGTGATATTTTGATTTTTACTGCCAGAAGCTAATAGGGATGTAAACCTTAGCAGCAGTTATGTAGGACAAATAATCAAATGCTATTATTGTTAGTGCCGGTTAGATTCAGTAATGAATGAAGTAGCAAACGAACAGAAATGTTGATGAATTTTCTACGTGAACTCAACATACGTTCACTGATTAACTCTTATTTCTCTGCACACATTTTTAAAGTGATGCGCACCTCACTCTGAATCTAACTCATGAGTGTTGAGAAAGGCTTATATTTTATCAGCATGTTCAGATGCTTTAATTTGCCTAGATTTACAAAAAGTCAACATCTGCTTATTTCATTCTGTACCAAGCATCTTGTTCATTGGTTATCCCTCACACTATACACTTATCTTGAACACCATATGTTCCAGCCATATGTTGCATTAACTCTTTGTGTATGCTCTAAAACCACATGTTCACAGGGTCATTTTAGGAGTACATTTGAAGCTCACTGCTTCAGATTACTTGAATTGAACCCGAGCCATGTATTTTACCTAACCTGGACTTAACTACTGTTAAGTTAGTTCATATCCTTTACAGGATGCCGTGGTCAAACCCAGCATTTTTAGTCTGTTTATAATTTCTTGGTAAGTTTACGTTCAGTAGTTTGCCATTGCTTTCTAAATATTGTCTAACTACTGTAGCCACTCTAAATGGAGTTTGGTAAATTTAGAGTGATTGTCTAGCATCTTCAGGTGGTGTGTAGTATACAAAGAGTTAACCCACTTCCTAGTTATTATTTTTATTCCTTAAAGCCCCATACATTTGGTTCTTTAACCAACTCTTATCTATCTCAGTTGCTATTTTAACACATATATGAATTTCTTTAAAATACCAACAATTTACAACAAAAAGAGTTATTCACATATATAAATTATATTCAAGTTGCAAATAAATCACCAACTAAAATTACTTTTTTTATTTCGTACCGTTCTCCTGCAATTAAGAAGCCACAGTAAGGCAGTTACTAGTGTGCTTGCCGGCCAGTCAAGTATGGGGATTTGTGTTTAAACTAACCTGGGCTTCCATGTCGACCCAGCCTAAAATGGCTACGCAAAAATGTTGTAGGGTGTAGAGGCGGCCAGCAGGAACTGACCACACCACCCACCAAGTGCCAGTTGGTCTATAAACATATGGAGCTAGCACCATATACCATGTATACCTATAGTTATTGCAACTGTCCCAGGGCCATATAGAGTGAATTTAAAACTGTTAAAATAAAGGGAATTTATACTGTTCAACTCAGCTGGAGTAGCTTTTCCCTGGTGTTTGAAAGTAAAGGACACTTCAAGAGAAGGTGGTTGATAGTTTCATAAGAGTGAGAACAATATCTGCACATTGTCTTTCCACATCAGGAACAATGCTGGTTTAGATGCCTAATGACTAGCACACCAGCGGTAAGTCATAGTTTATTACTTAGCATTTCCATTATCATGCTAAAAAATGTGTGTGTTTGATACATTAAACTGATTGTTCTATCTTATTTATTCACATGAATGAAAAGCAAATTATGCATGTTGAAAGTCCCAATGTAGATGGAAACTGTCAAGAGTAGGCCTTATGGTCACTGCCTTGGTAATAGGATAGACAACTTACCCACAAGTAGACAGAACCCATTACCATGAAAGGAATCTGTCTAGAGAGGCAAACCTGACACTAACCCATGCCAAAGTCGGACAGACTGACTTGTTAATGCATACCTAGGTGTAATGCATTCCCCTCTACAGAGGAATAACATAAAACGTATTCCTATTCCATTGTTTCTGGGCTTTGTTTTAAATACTGTGGTGAAAATGTATCAGCAGATGTTTGAGAGTATCTCTCCTGTGTGATTTCTTAATTAGGATCTTTGTTATTTCCTCTACCCAAGTTCTCCCGGCATATCCTATATTTCTACAGGATTATTATCAGACTGCCGAGTTTTACAATGTTTTTATTGCTTGATTCTTGGCTCATATCATTCTTTGCTCCATCATTCACAGTAGGTTGTCATTAGTTTCTGTATAAGCAGTTTCCATTCAGGGCAGGCTTTTCTAGCCATTGTGCCAGTACATTAGAAAGTAGAAGACAACTTTAAATAAAAATGATCATTTATTTAACAGAAACAACGGACATAGGAGGAAGACAGGAAGGATCAATGTAACCTTGTTGTCCAGGTTGTTGTAAAATTTGATCCATCTATCAGGCTTCAGTTTGTAATGTCTCAACAAATAGTCTGCCACGATTTCAATACGAGGGTCTTCAATGCCCAGAGAGGCAGCCAGGGACGAAGGGGAACCTACACCTGCAGGAACTGCTTGTGGTGCCTGTTCTGCCATGGTCACTGAAATGTATGAAAACAATCAGATGATTAGTTCACTGGATTACTTTGGCTGTTGCTGAGCAGGTGACTGCAGTTAATTTAGTATACACAAACAATATTACAGCAAATTAACAAATGCATTGTAGTAAGTAAATCATGTTTAGGCTGGCCACTGCAATACAGAGATGAAACAGTATTATGAAACTATGGCGTGACATCAACAAGTTAACAATAGCATTTGCAAGAAGGTGCATCTTTCCTGTCGCAACATATGGATGTCATAAACCATTTCACAATTACTAAATAAGAAAATTGGGGACACTGAGTTCAAATGTTACAGAAAAATTCTTAGAATACAGTGCACCAAGGAGAAGAAAAATACTGGAATTCTAGCAGATCTGAACTTCCAATAACGCTGGCTCATAAACAACACCATGTCTCTGAAACTGAAGTACTGTAAAGGTCACAGTGGCTCGGAAAACAACAAATTGGTGACTGGAAGACATGGTTCCTGGATGACAGGGAAGGAGTTGGCCAGAATGAAGATGGAGACAGCACATTCAATATTCAACATTGCAAACACCAGGAGTGTAAGGGTGCATCAGTTAGTCAGCAACCAACACTTTTACACGTCTTGACGCGCATTCATACACTGCTACTGCTATATATATCCATATTATATTATATTATATTATATTGCATATTTGTACAGGCCAATTTAACTGGCACTCGGTGAGTGATGTGGTCTGTATCACACCGGCCACCTTTACTTTCTAAGACATTTCTTGGTACCCATTTCAGTCTGGGTAGACATGGGGGAATCAGGTCAGTTTACACATCCGAATCTGTCCCGATGCGGATCGAACCCATAATCATTGGCCCGTAGGCGAGTGTCTAAGCTTCTGAGCCTCTCTTCTACGCTAGCGCGGCTTTAGGCTGGATGGCAAAATCGTTTTAGTTTTCTAAAACTTTTCGGCGCTTCGAAATAGAGCGAAGTTCTTACTTTAGTTCTGGTGACGATGATGCTGGTTTTAAGAACATGTAACACTAAATGGTATATTAATGACAACGTCAAACGTCTGATAAGTTACAAGTGTACTGCATATAATATGTATATTACGTTTTCTAACCCAGCAACAAGCCATACAATGCCAAAGAGTTGATTCTCAATCAACAGCGACACATTGAGAGGGCTGGTACACAGCAGACTCCGCTTGCAGACGATCTAACGGTCCTAACGGACGCATGCGCAGCTGGTCATACATCAAATTGGCCGCATCTTATAGAAATCATGTCCAGAATAAATCTACACTTGTGGAAGATGGGCGAAATAGAAATTAGGGACAACACCAACGTATCAAGAAAAGATAAGATCATAAATGAAGAAATCAGGACTAAAGTTGGGGTTAAAGCAGCACTAGATTTTATCAGAAAGCAGCAAGTCAAATGGTTTGGCCATGCAAGTAGGTTACCAGTCAACAGCATACCACAACAAGCAATGATGTACAGACCAGATGGAAACAGAGGAAGAGGCCGACCACGTAAACGTTGGACGGAGGGAATAGCAGAGTCCATGGGAATATCGATATATGAAGCCTATAATCGGGCACTCTCACGAAGTTTATTCTTCACCTCGACACCGCAAGGTACAAGAGGAACATGATGTGAGAGAGAGAGAGAGAGAGAGAGAGAGAGAGAGAGAGAGAGAGAGAGAGAGAGAGAGAGAGAGAGAGAGAGAGAGAGAGAGAGAGAGAGAGAGAGAGATCTGCCTGTAGTCTTGGTGGTAAACTGACATACTTGTTTGTCAATCAAAGTTGACCATCAGAACAGACGATAGACTGTTGTTCGTCCATCCATATATATATATATGTGTGTAGGCTCGAGCTAATATCTTATTTAACGGTCACTAGTGTCATCAGGCTGTCTCCGTGGCGAAGATGTTATGGACGCGGATCGTAATGCCGCTTACCCGCGTTCGAAACACAGCTGCCCGCGATTTGACAGCAGACCGCGTTGCGCTGGGTTCTAGCGAATTGATATGGGAGCCGGTTGTTCAGAAAGCAATGGCAAACTACTGAACGTAAAACTTGCCAAGACATCAACAACAGAAGTAAAATGTTGGTGTTGACAGCGATGTCCGGTAAAAGGATATGCACACACACAAATCAGACTCTACATAGGAACAAGTGAGTAAGACTCACGGGATAAATGTATGGTAGAGAAGACAACGACGTAAATAATATGGGTTTAGATATGCCTAAAGCAGTGGTTCTCAACCTTTTTTGGCCACTGCCCCCCTTTACCATATGTTCATAACGTTATTCCCCCCTCCCCCTTTCGAATTTCCTCCCTATAAATTCCCCCCCCCCACCCTTACACAGTATTCATAAGAATTGAATCTAAATTTAATGACAAATACTAGAACAAGTCTAGACATCTACATAAAGTGTGATTTGCGGGTCTACTTACGTTATAAAACGAACTTCATTAGAGCGAGAAGTGCAGAACAGTAAAATATAGAGGGAAAAACAATATCAAGTAACTGGTTCTTGTATTAATTCGATCTTGAAATAATCTTAATCCTCCTCCCCCTGGAAACCCTAAACTTCCCCACTAGGAGGGAATTCCCCACCGGTTGAAAACCACTGGCCTAAAGGGACTGATGGATTTGATTGGCACCTTGCCAGCTTGACAGACGATAGTTTGTAAAATAGGGTTATCTCTCCATAACACAAAGCCTGGGCTGAATTTAGAGATCATGTGTTTCCCATGCAGCAAGATCCCTCTCTCGGCCTGTCTATTTTACTCCAGAGGAAAGGTAACACCTCTACATCTGAAACAAGACAAGCTGCAGAAGCTGCCGGATCAGCAAAGCAATGCTCTAATTGTCCGCCTGTCGGAGCTTTGATCCTAGACCAGTTACCAACCAAGGCTTAGGGCCCTGTCTGCCCTGCCATGACATTTAGTCTTTAGGTTGCATTTCCTCACACCAGGATAAGGCGTGTACCCTCCCAATTGAGCTTTTCCGCCCGAAGCCGTTGGCACAGTGTGGGGTGTCGGGTTTGGTAAGCGCCACCCAACATTTAGCGCTAACAGAAGCAGGGAGTACCGTCTACTGTCATGCGGTAACTCGGTCATATCTGACCAAGACCTGACATGGGTTTAGATATGCCTAAGGGGAGTGATGGATTTACACACGCGAATACAGGGCAGATTGTCATCAATCCCGTGTAACCCTTGGCTAAACTACTTGAGTGGAGTTGGTATAATGTCCAACTTTTCACAAAGATATGCCCTATCCCTGGCACACAAAATACTGGGGAAGTGACAAGGCGGAATAGTCTATACATATCAACTGGAACGCCTGAAGCGCGTTCAGGACACCAAAATAATCACGACTGGCAGCCATGAAAGAGATTAGAGCCTCATGGTGTTATGCCTCGAAAACAGCAATGGGAAAAAAGAGGGGTGTGGTGGGATTAGTGAATTCTAACGGTAGCATGATGCTACTCAAAATTAAGGAGCGACAAGTTAATAGCAACATTTATAGCAATATTACAAATATACCCTTCAACAATCAGCTATAAGAATACTACGAAGACTTACAACAAACACTGACAGCAATATAATCATGAAAGGTCATAGGAGACATGGATGCTAAAATAATTGGCACAGGCAGTCTCATAACTTATACTGCCGTTGGGTTGGGGTGTGAAGTGATAAAGAAACATGCATTGGCACAAACTGTAATGAGGCAGAGGATCTGAAAATGAAACACAACACAAAAGACGTTCATTAACATAGAAGAAATGTTACAAAGAAGAAAAATCGTCTGTCAGAGGTAAAGGTGGATAAAATATAGTTGATAAAACGCGTATAACAAAAGCCTGGACTGAACACATGTAGGGTGTATTTTTAATGACTGTGTAATGTTTGAAAATATTGCCGGTCCAAGTTTTTTATTCACCCTCTGTAAAATTCATGCAACATAATAGGTAAATACAAAGCTTGGACCGGCAATATTTTCCAACACTGCACAGTCAATAAAAAGACACCCTGTATAAGACTTATTCTGGAACAACAACAACAACAACAACAACAACAGAGGTAACAGTCCAAAAATGTACAATATTAATAACTGCCAAAGCATATTAAAGGCTGAAGTAGGGAAGGCTATCAACATGATGGAACAAGGAAAGACTGCAGGCCCTGATAAGATAACATCGGAAATGATACAATCTCTATCCAGCTTTAGTGCTGATAATAAGCCGCGGTGACATAATGGTTAGTGTGCTTCTTGCCGAACAGAGGCGGGATTATCTGTTCTTACCAATAGGGCCCCCCCCCCCTCCCCAATACCTGCTCCGTGGCTGAGGAGTTAGCAGCTTTCTCCGCTAACCCCGAATACTCTCGTCACGTGAGGCGACGAGAATTAGCAGTGGTTCGAATCGCAAAAGTGACTTATGAGAGTATGGAGCCGGTCGCTCAGAAAGTCGTGGCGTGCTGATGAGCGTAATCTAGCCTAGGAATCAACATACAGCTGAAAGATGCTGGTGTTGACCACAATATCCTGAAACAGGATGGAAACGCGGGGAAAAAAAAACCAGTAGGGCCCCGGTGTCAACCCATCCTCAGTATAATGGGCACCAGACAACTTTCGAATGTTCTAGTAATTGTTTGGGAAGGAAAGGCGACAAGAAGGGTAACAGGCCACCCCACTTGTTATGCCGTGGCCTAGAATATTTGAAGGCCTAACATTTTACATCTCAGCAGTAGCATATGCTATGGAAATACAAAATATATACGAGGGTAAGTTAATAAGTAAGTCACAGATGGCTGTAGACATATAACTAACTATGATAACAACTTGAAACGAGTTTATTTTTATACATACATTGTCCCTTTATTTCTCAACATAATTTCCACCAACACTGATGCACTTATCCCATAATTTTATCAGTCCTCCCAAACCGGCTGCATAGAACTGCGTGCTCTGATTTAATTTACCTGCCATCGCACAAAACTGTGTGACTTACTTATTGACTCGTCCTTGAACCTTTATCTACCCAGCTATGCACCGCTTTACGGGACAAAAATTTATCAGCTTAAACACTGAAAACTCACCTTGGCGGGAGACATTTCGCGAATGAGGCCGAAGTTGAATGTGAAGTGAAATTGTGGTTTAGAAAACAGAGCACGCAGTTCTATGCAGCCGGTTTGTGAGGACTGATAAAACTATGGAATAAGTGCTTCAATGTTGGTGGAAATTATGTTGAGAAATAAAGGGACAATGTATGTATGAAAATAAACTGGTTTCAAGTTGTTATCATATTTAGTTATTTTTCTACAGCCATTTGTGACTTACTTATTAACTTACCCTCGTTTGTGTGTGTGTGTGTGTGTGTGTGTGTGTGTGTGTGTGTGTATGTGTGTGTGTGTGTATATATATATATATATATATATATATATATATATATATATATATATATATATATATATATATAAGAACCTGAAAACTGCAATTGTCACCACACAGCCCAAGAAATAAAAAGCTGTGATGACTACATAACTACTAGCTTAATAAGCCATGTAATTAACATACTCCTCAAAATCATAAAGAAATAATTGAAACTAACATAAGTTTAAAAAAAAAAAAAAGTAGCTGAAGAATAATTTGGTTTTCGTAAAAGCAGCTGCACCAGAGAAACCATAATTTGATTTAGGATGTTGACTGAAAAATGTATAGAAGTTCAAAATATATGTATGTATGTTTTACAGACAATAAGAAAGTTGTTGACACAGCACAACATGGTTTCTAGGTATAGTATATAGTGGCTAGCAGTCGGCTTCTGTGGTTTAGGTTTACGGGTTAGTGAAACACAGTATCACATTTCTCAGACATACAGAGTCGAGGTTTCGAAATCTGCCGCAGGTGATTTTGAAGCAGATCGTTTTGCGTCGGTATCGGGTGTTCAGAACGTAATGGTCAACTACCGAGTGTAAAATGTCTTTGTAAATCACAAACATCGGATAAATGCTAGGGTTGATTGCAGCAACTTGTGAAGGACATGCAACTAACTTTTATATATTCATTCATTCATTCATTCATTCAGTAGCATGTCCTTTGCAGAACCTCGCTCCCATAACAACCTTCCCGAAAACCTCTCGATCATAAGGAAGATGTCCCGCGTCCGATACACCCATGTGGAGATCATCCGCCACATCCTGCACCCATCTTCTCTTTGGCCTTCCTCTTCCTCTCTTCCCAGGCATATACCCCTCAAATATTATTCTCTCTAAACTTTCGTGACGTTTCAAGTGACCAAAATATTTCAATTTTCTTTGTTTAATCGTTTTCAATAGTCAACCTTCTTCAATATTCAACTCTTGAAGTATTGATGCATTTGTTCTTTTCTTTACCCAAGATATTCTTAGAACTCGTCTATAATATTTATATTCAAAGGCATTTATGCGCTGTTCGGCTTGTTTAGTAAGTGTCCAAGTCTCACATGCATATATACTTGTATATATGCAACACGTTTATTATCCCTCTAATGTTACCTCAGCTGTGTGTTACGGGGACCCCCAAGGGGCAGTATTGAATAAT
The DNA here is from genome assembly GCA_963921405.1 of Cepaea hortensis. Lineage (NCBI taxonomy): Eukaryota > Metazoa > Mollusca > Gastropoda > Stylommatophora > Helicidae > Cepaea > Cepaea hortensis. The sequence continues at coordinate 66,873,595 of OY992880.1, read as the reverse complement.
TACACTGTAAACCTCCTGCATGTGTCGTAGGTGACAACAGAGTTTTGGTTTCAGAAAAATCCAATTAACATTTAACTAACCATGAACTATCCTACAGAAGAAAGGACTTGGCATGCATTGTTGTGGGCCTAAAATACACTATGAAATTCAATGGAAAAGGAAGAATAAAAAGAAACTCACCTCAAATTATAGAATTGAATATAAATAATTGTGATATTCTGCGATCAAAGCTTAATTTGTGAGAAGTCTCACACTTTGTAGCTTTGTCTACAAATTCATAGGACATTGTTTACCCCATAAATTAAGACGTCATTAGTCGCGCAATGCGTCATATTCTCAACCATCGCGTTTCACACGGGTACACATTTACGCTGTCTCTCTAGAACCATATACCCCAATACGCCCCAAAGGCGTGCAAATGAGTCCTTTAACAGTCCTTCTTGTCCCTGCAACTTGAAATCTCATATATTACAAGTATCCGTAATGTGCCGTTTCTTATCTTGTCTGGCCTCGCGTTGTTTACAACAGCTATGTAACAGCTCCATTACATATGTATAGACACAATAATAATAATACTGGGTCGTGAGTGCAAAGAATGGGCAGCGGGCCGCACAGAGTTTGAGGTGCAACAACTGATACAGAATAACACACATAAAGGTAACAAAGTCATCTACACTGATTGGCCAATGGTGAGAAACAGACGGAGTGGTTGGGGTTTCATTGCGAAAGCTAATGGAATGGGCGATTCTTTAAAAAAGGAGAATCCAGCATGAGAATGAAGGTAGAAGCAGTCACCGCGACATTCCGTTGGTTAGAGGAGACCACTGCAATACACATTGTTTTCATCACGGACTCAAGGAGTTATTTAGTAAAGTGGAGAAAGGACTGTTTCGTGTAGAATGGGTCACCTCGCTTCAGGAGTCACAGATTGTGAGAATTTGAGATTATGAGATTGTATGGACTTTTTGCCCTGGCCATACGGGAGTGCAGGGGGGGGGGGTGAACAGGCTGATAGACTGGCAGGGAATGCACCTCTTCGTGGTAAATTACTTATGGACAAGGTGAAGGTAGTCGTGAGCCTGTGGAACCAGGTGGAGATGGAGAAACAGACTGAGAACTCGTATGTGGAAAGGATGAGATTGCGGAGGATTGGAGGGGCTTCTGGTAGAATCCCATAACTGAGAGAGAAGACCATGAGAACTTTCAATCAGATAGCGGTGGGAATATTAGTAGAGTATAGACATTGAAAAACAACACAACAGTAAAAATACCAAACTAATGAACAAAATAATTCAGGAGCTTACTAATCAAAGAACACATACTTCAGCATGCTGCCTAAAGAAAAAAAAAAAGATGGAAAAATCATAATAGAGAAAGATCAGATTTTACATGTATGGTCAGATTATATGAAAATCCTTTATGGTGATAACAGAGAAGAACAGTATAATATTCAAAATATTAATGAAGAACCTAAATTTTGAAGATGGAGGTTCAGAATGCTCTTAACCATATGCAATCTGGCAAGAACCGGTTCAGACAGTATCACAACAGAAATGATTAATGCTTTAGAAGAATATGGGATAGATAATTACCAGATTGCTGAATACAATATATGATACTGGAACATGTGCAATCTGGCAAGAACCGGTTCAGACAGCATCACAACAGAAATGATTAATGCTTTATAAGAATATGGGATAGATAGTTACCAGATTGCTGAATACAATATATGATACTGGAAATATACCTCATGAATTATGTTGCAATCCCAAAGAAATCAGGAACTTTGGAATGTGATCAACATCGAACAATTAGTATAATGAGTCACATCACGAAGATTTTGTTAAGAATTATCATGCAAAGAGTTAGGAAGAAAATACAACCTGAAATAGGAGAAGAACAATGTGGGTTTGTAGAAGGAAAGGTAAGTAAAAGCTGTGTATATACTGAGAACAGTAATTGAACGTTCTATAAAAGTAAACAAAAATCTACATCTTTGCTTTATTGACTACACAAAGGCTTTTGATAAAGTGAGACATGTCGACATGATAAGGATGCTTGAAGATCTACAAATTGATAGAAAAGACCTTAGTCTTGTAAGAAACATATATTGGAAACAACAAGCTGCCATAAGAATTGATGATGATTGATTGATTGATTGATTGATTTAGGAACCGACATCACAGCATTCGGGACATTTCCATAAGCGCTCCGTCCCCATACTCAGCAGCCAGCGAAGAGTTCCAACACTAATAGTACCGGTAGCAATCTGATTATATGTCCGTCTCGCCTTTCCTCTGAGCGTCGAGCGTTGGCCAGATCCCCTAGTCACACCTCGCTGTCTCATTCTTACCAAACCATGGTAATCTATTTGCTCCTCCGAGGTGTACACGTGCTCCCACAAGGCCGCAACCACGTCTGCCTTGTCATGCATCAATACTCCACCAAGTTTTGCCGAGCCAGCCAATCTGTCCGCCTGTTCATTCCCCAGCACACCGGCATGCCCAGGATTTGATGATGATGTAGGTCAATATCAGCCTATTAAGAGAGGTGTGAAACAGGGATGTGTAATGTCTCCAGATCTTTTTTTCCATGTACAGTGAAAATATTTTCAGAAATATAGAAGATATGAAAGAAATCAACATTGGGGGACGATGCATCAATAACATTAGATATGCAGATGATACAGTCTTGATTGCAGACAATGAACAGAACCTGCAACATTTAGTAGATGCGGTTGTTGCACACAGTGAACAATTAGAGTTAGAATTGAATTTTAAGAAGACACAGATTGTGGTCGTCACTGAAAAACAGGAAATACCACAATATATTCTTAAACAGGTGAATCAGTACAGAAACTAGACCAAGAATTGCCATTGCGAAGGTAGCCTTTTGAAAGATGAAAAACATTCCATTAAAAAGATATCAACTGAAACGAGAAAAAGAGTGTTGAAGTGCTACATAGAACCTGTACTTTTGTAAGGATGTGAAGAGTGGACAATGAGCAAACAAGCTGAAAAACATCTGATGGCTATAGAAATGTGGTTTCTGAGGAAAATGCAAAGAATACCATGGACAGACAGAAAAACCAATGAACAAGTCCTTCAAGAAACAAATGAAGATCGTAAACTAATTAGAGACATTAGACGTAGACAATCAAAATTCTTTGTGCATGTTATGAAAAGAAATGAATTGGAGAACTTGGTGACACTGGCAAGATCGAAGGGAAGAGATCGGGGGCGGGGGGGGGGGGGCGGTGGACCGAGAAGTAAATACCTGGATGGCTTGGCCACACGGCATGGTCGAGACAGAAACACAAAGCTGATCCACGACTCTGGTGGTCGGGTGAGATGGCAAAACATGACCGCCCACGTTTATCGGCATTTCACATGATGGATGGACTACTTGTAGCGGTACTAGGTACTTTCAGAATTCTGTAAAACTATATTTCTGAGCAGGGTGCTGTGGCTCTTCGGTAGTGAACTCGTTGCACAATTTCCTGTCATACCGAGTGGAGGGCCCGGGATCAGCAGCAGACGATTTGGATGCCGACAGCCTTGTATTTATTGAGATAGTATGAGCGTCCGTCGTTCAGCAAACAATGACACACTACTTAACGTAAAAATAGCATGGTCAATCACAAACAGCCCAAAACTGCTGGGGTTGACTGCGACGTCCTGTAAAAGACTTGCAGCTAACTTTTTAACTCAGAATTAGAGAAAATGAATGGAGATTACAGGTCACACTAGACCTAGAACTATTTCCATGCCCTCTTCTAGGGTTCCCCAATAATGGATATGGGCGTATTACAACTGATCTTCAACAGCGATATGTATGACAGATGTATGAGCTGATGGGGAACTACTGCGGCAACTGAAATATCATCATCAAGTGATATGCGATAAGCGAAGGTAGTCATGTTTCGCCATCTCCGTGGCCATGCAACCCCTCTCGCGTTCCTAAGGTTGTGGGTTTGATTCCGGCCTACGTCCTCGGGTCACGAGTGCAATTTCTCGGAGACATGTGGAGATCGTCACTGGAGCTACGGTGCTTGTGCTTTGTGCGAAGTGGTCAAGCCGTTTAACTCGGGCTCCGAAGGTTGTGGGTTCGATTCCGGGCCGCGTCCTTCGGTTCACGAGTTAAATTTTTCGGAGACTCCTGTGGGTCGTCGCTAGAGCTACGGAGTTCGTGCTTTGTGCGACGCTTTCCGCGCTGCGGAAAGAGACTGAGCCATACGGGATAAAACACCCGGTGCAATGAAGTCGACTCTGTCGGCTTTTAAGCGACTTTTTGTGCGACGCTTTAGGCCTGCTGAAAGAGACCGAGCCATAAAGGATAAAACCCGATGCAATGAAGTCGATCCTCTTGTCACACGCGATCACCAGAGTCGTGGATCAGCTCTGTATTTTTGTCTCGATAATGCCACGTGGTCAAGCCATCTAGATATTTATCTCTTTGCCTTCCCCTTCTTCTTGTCTCCCCCAATCTTGACAGCTGTCACTAAGATTTCAAGCTTATTTCTTCTTCCAACATACCCAAAGCCGGCTTCGTGGCTTAGAGGTTATGACTTTTCTCCGTAATCTCGTATACTCTCGTCGGTGACGTGATGACGGTGAGAATCAGCAGTGGTTCGAATCGCATCGGTAACTTACGGGGTATGTGAGCCGGCCGCTCAGAAAGCAATGGCAAACTACTGAGCGTAATCTTGCCAAGAAATCAACATACAGCTGAAAGATGCTGGTGTTGACAGCGATGTCCTGTAAAGGATATGCACACAAAAAATAAACATGCCCAAAAAATCTTGACGGTCCACGTGTAATTTCTCTAATCAGTTTCAGCTATTAGTGGACAGCTAAAATCAGTAATTAATTAAACATGTTGTGACAAAGGCTAAGGCACACTGAAATAACATGAGAGATAATGTGCGCTTATTAATGTCACGTGACATGGTCGTTTTAAACACCTCGCGTTCATTGGCTTCTATATTCGAGGGTTTTTTCAAAAAGGGGATTTATTAAATCATTAGTTCTTGTGAACTAATAATCACACATACTCAGTCAATCAAGATTAAGTTTGCTTAAAGGTATTTGATGAAGAGTTGAAGACTCCTTGCTGGCGGCATTGTTTATTAACCCTGATTGATTAAGTGTAACTTGTCACTCTCACTTGACAGCGACACATGGATGTAAGATGCATTTTTCGGGACCGCCATGTTGACAGTTGAACCCTGATGAACTTCTGAAACTTCAGATCAATATTAATTAATTGTAACCAGCATAAAGTTACACATCAGTTAAACAAGCCTCAGCAAGGTGCGTTGAATTTATGTACACAGTCCTGACCTTTGGGAGTGCTTTACGTCTCCTAAATATAGACCGTCAATCGGCATGCACTATCGTAAAGTTCAAGTCATTTTTTTTTTTTACAGTTACAGTGGCCTGTACCTGTACTCTACTCCTCCTGTACTGTAGGCTTAACACACAGGACGTTGCAGGGTTGCCAGATCTTGTAACTGGAAACACTCGTGACGTTACTCTTAGAATCAAAGATGTTGCATCAATTAATGCTGTCATTCATCATCATCATAATTCAACATCACGACACACGGGTGTAACCCATAAAAAAATGCTCCGTTCTACTCCTAACTCAAGCCTGAGTTCGGAGAATCTCAGCTCAGTGCACGAACTCCGTAGCACCGGCGAGGATCCTGAAATACTTTGGGTAGATTTTTTAACTCTAAATGTTAATAATAATATGTCCTGCCAACAAGCATAGGCGTTCAAAAGTTCAAGTCTCTCCACACATGTCCTTGAACAACTCTGTTCATGACATTCCTGCTTGCCGCAGTGTTGTGTCAGTCCACACAGGAAAGTTTCTCTTGGTTTTCTTCTGCCACTGTTCTTTCCAATTGTCACAACGTTTTCCAATGCCTCTCTTCTCATATGACCATAGAATTTGCTTGTTTCTTTCTTACAGTTGTACATTATAATGCTCTACCTTCACTGTGTTGATGGCGAAGTGGGGTGTTCAGTCCCCACTCCTGAATTAAGTTGGACTTAAACATGGAATTCTCGTTCAGAAAGCAATGGCAAACTACTGAACGTGCAGTTGCCTAGAAAATGAACCTGGAGTTGATCACAACGATTTGCAAAGGACTTGCAACATTTTTAAAGCCTATTTCAAGCAATTGCTGACTTTTAGTTACTCCGGCTATGTTGGAAACAATGTAACTCCGGCTATCCAATGTATTCGTAGCATTTGTCTCCGGAACCACTGACTATTGCTTCCTGGCTCTTCCTAATTTATTCATTCGTGTTCCATGATTCATTGTCATAACCAAAGCAGGTTCTATATAAGATGTCAGTATTTACTTTCTGATATTCAGTGATAGTGACTTATTGGATATGATAATTTTCTGAAATACAGCTTGTGCTTGATAAATTCTATCTTAATCTCAGTCATAAGTTAAACAGTTCTGCCAACTGAAAATGGAGAAATAGTTTGATTTAATTAAATCTATCATTTGACAGGAAACCCCAGGAGAAAGGCATCCCGAAAGCATTTTTTGAGGCAGTGAATTTATTTCATAAACAACCGGGATGTCTGGAAACTAAATGTTGCAATAAAATTAAATGATGAAGTCTGACCCCAAAGCATTGAGTCAAACTTCTGGTATCTCAAGTCAAAGTCATTGAGTCAGATGACTACTATCTCAAATCAGAGTCATTAAATCACACCCCTAGCATTTTAAGTCGAAGTCATTGAGTGGAAAACCTAACATCTCTAGTCAAAGTGATACAGTTAAATCCCTGACAAATCAGTTCAAGTGATTCAGTCAAACCCCTAGCAGCTCAGACCAAAGTGAATGGGTTAAATCCCTAACATCTGAAGTCAAAGGTATTGAGACAATTTCCTAACATCTGAAGTAAAAGGTATTGAGGCAAATCCCAAACATCTCAAGTCAAAGGCATTGAGGCAAATCCCTAACATCTCAAGAAAGGTATTGAGACAAATCCCTAACATCTCAGGTCAAAATGATTCAGTCATTCCCCTGACATCTAAAATTCAAAGTATTTATGTCAATTGCCTCTATTGTGTTATGATTGTGTAAACATTCACAAACATACAATGTAGAAAAATGTGGTAAGACTAGAAGAAATTGAATTAAACTAGAGATTAATTAACATGATAAAAGGACAGAAATACAAACAAAACCAGAAATCATCTGTATTTATCTATGCTGTCTCCGGTTTTGTTTACAGACACGTGAAGTCAACAGATTTGCATAAAAATGCAGAGGGTTAAACAACATCAAGAGCCTATGGCACAACACAAACTAATAATAGTGCACATTTTGAGAACATGCACCTTTCCTGTGGCAACATATGAATAATGGTGCACATTTTGATACTATGCACCTTTCCTGTGGCTACATATGAATAATGGTGCACATTTTGATACTATGCACCTTTCCTGTGGCAACACATGAATAATGGTGCACATTTTGATACTATGCACCTTTCCTGTGCCTACATATGAATAATGGTGCACATTTTGATACTATGCACCTTTCCTGTGGCAACACATGAATAATGGTGTACATTTTGAGGACATTCACCTTTCTTGTGCTAGCATGAATGTGGACCTTTTTACTATCACTCAGGATGAAAATTTGGGATTTTTAACTGGCATGTTATAGAAAAGTTCTTAGAGCTGCGGATCAAGAAAAAAATGTGTTCAATTTTTCAAAGTGAACATGTAAGGATGAATAGAAAGGGGGGGGGGGGGGGGGGGGGGGGGAAAGAAGAGAATGTTAAATGAAGCAGATTAATCTAGCTAGATAATAAAAAATGTTAGGCACTGTTACTATTGAACTCATTGGGTATAACCTTTTCTTTTCAGAATGTCCAAAAAGAAGATATTGACACTCATATTTGTTCGTGAAGCAGGAAAAATATTACTTGGTTTGAAGAAAAGAGGCTTTGGTGTGGGTCGGTGGAATGGCTTTGGAGGAAAAGTTGAAGAAGGTGAAACAGTCTTACAAGGAGCTAAAAGGTATTTGAACATTAACCAGTACCTTTGGTAAATTTTGCAAATTATGTCCTATAAAAATGGCTAGTTGCAGAAAGAACCTGGTTTTTGCAATATCTGTGGCTTTGTTTTCATGATCTTTCACTCATGTGGTAACGTTCATAGTTTGCTTCTGATTTGTCCAAGTAGCTTCATTGAATTGTGTATTTAATCTACTGAAAACCTACCTTGTACCTTCATTACAAAAGGTAATGACAGGACAAAGTGAAGGATTGCTAACTGAATACAGTACAGTGTATTTCAGGTTTCAAGTTGTGTTGATTTTCTATTGAATTGGTGCACCACTATGATGATGCTGGCAAGTCTATTTTATATTTCAAGAAGGAAGCCTCTTCTCCTTTATATCTTTGAATGTCTGTTGACAATGTTCTCTGCATCATTAATGTCATTGACATCTCTGATACCAGACTGTTGACTGGATCTATCCAGCTTTTGTAGGGATCTTCCACTTATAGATATGTGTATTTTTAGTAAATGAGCTGTTTACATAAGCTCCTAGCTTGCAACCTGGTTTGAAGTATTCGGTTAGCAGCCTGCTGTCCAAACGGCTCATCTTGACAAGTTATATGATACTGATATGATGAGACTAGTTTAGAGTATAGTGCTACTAGTCACCTCATTATCTACGCAAGTCTTGAACAAATTCGTTGAATAGAACAAAAGTACAACGGTGGATGTTTCTAAAACAATGTATAATCTTCTTTAAGTGTATTTAACATTTTCATAATCAGTATACTTCACTTTCTTACAATGAAATTCCATATACTTTCCTACTTTATAGAATAATTTGAATACAATTATAAAACACAATATGTTAAGTGGTAACATTATTTAGCTTGTTCTTTTTTGGGGGGGGGGGGGTTCTTGATGCATGATCCTTCTCTCTCCGCATTTCAAACCTGGATGCCTTTCCTTCTGAGTCCTTGCCACTCTCAGGCTTTCATTCATCACATGTAGCTCAGCTATGTTTATCATCTTGAGTCATGCCCCATTCAGCACTGACATGGGCTGTACTTGGCTCCTGACAGTAGTTTATCCTGTTGAACCACTTTTGCAGCCATGAAACCACTAAAGAAGTGTTGACAAATTCAGCTATGTGAAAAACAAAAGAAAACAGTAGTTATTTGATTTGCTGAAGTTTTCAATATCTGTCACTTTATCAACTGTATTGATGCATCATTGTGTAAACTACAAATTGATTGAAAAGATATTACGTCAAGAAAAAGTCAGGAATTGTCAACAGGGAGAACTATCAAGATGTTACATCAAGAAAAAGATAGGAATTGCCAACAGGAAGAACTGTCAAGCATAAATTAAATATGCATACATTTGTAAGAACTATTTTATGCACTTAAATACTGCAAACAAATCTATTATGTGTGCTATATACAGTATATACACAGTAGAGATTAGAACAAGAGTCACTATGGCAAAGGTAGACGTTTGTAAGATGAAAAACAGACCAACCAATAAAAAGGTGTCATTTGCAATGAAATAGTAATGAAGAGTTGTATAGAACCTATACTGCTATAAGGATATGAAACATGGACAGTAAGCAGGCAAGCTGAGAAATATCTAATGGCAGTGGATATGTGGTTTCCAGGTAAAATGCAAAAGAATACCATGGGTGAACAGAAAAACCAATGAGCAAGTCCTGCAAGAAATCAAATGAAATCCATAAATTAATCTGAGAAATTATTGTCAGTCAAGATTGTTTGTGCACATTATGAGTCGAAATAACCAGGAAAGCTTAGTGACAAATAGCAAGATTGGTGGGAAAAGACCAAGGGGAAAGCAGAGAGATAAATATTTGGATGGCTAGCCACATGGCATAATTGAGACAAGACAACAGCGCTGATCCAAGACACTGTTGATAGAGTGAGTTGGGGAATCATGACCACCCACGCTTATCGGCATCACACATGATGATGGTGATCCATCCATCCATCCATCATGTGCCATGCCGATAAGCGTAGGCGGTCATGTTCTGCCATCTCACTCGATCACCAGAGTTGTGGATCAGCTCTGTGTTTCTGTCTCGACCATGCCATGTGGCCAAACCATCCAGGTATTTAATTCTTGGTCTTCCCCTTGGTCTCTTCCCTTCGATCTTGCCAGTTGTCACCAAGTTCTCCAATTCATTTCTTCTCATAACATGCCCAAAAAATTTTGACTGTCTACGTCTAATGTCTCTAATCAGTTACGATTTTCATTTGTTTCTTGAAGGACTTGGTCATCGGTTTTTCTGTCTGTCCATGGTATTCTTTGCATTTTCCTCAGAAATCACATTTTCGCAGCCATCAGATGTTTTTCAGCTTGTCTGCTCATTGTTCACGCTTCACATCCATATAAAAGTACAGGTTCTATGTAGCACTTCAACACTCTTTTTCTCGTTTCAGTTGATATCTTTTTATTGGTCAGTATGTTTTTCATCTTGCAAAAGGCTACCTTCACCATGGCAATTCTTGTTCTAATCTCTTCAAGGTATCTCCCATCAGATGATATGACTGTTCCGAGATAGTTGTACCGATTCACTTGTTTAAGAATATGCCCATTTACTTGTCACCTGGTGCACATGACTATCCCTACCGGGCGAGGCTGCTCCAATGGAGCACCCATTTACACCGTTTCTCTGAATGTCGATGATATCGCAAAACATAATGTTCTTGGCATCTGTGGTAGATGGTAGAAGGTAGTTTGCCATTGCTTTCCTTCTTAGCAGTGACCATACTGGTCAATGACCGTAGCCATTGTCTCCTCAAAAAAGAGATCCTCTGCCTACCGTCAGATGATGATGGTGATATACAGCTTTTTTTTTTCTTTATCCAAAAAAATCTGGTAGAAATGTTGGAGATGCTGTTGTCATAAAATCTAGTAGAACTGTTGGAGATGCTGTTGTCATTTATTTTCAGAGAACTCATGGAAGAATGTGGACTAAAGGCCCATTCCTTGAAGACTGTTGGACTTATAAATTTTGAATTTGAGAGCGACCCAGATATTATGGAAGTTCATATTTTTCAGACATCAGACTTCTCAGGAATAGTTGCTGAATCTGAAGGTTAGAAATTTGTTGTTATTGCTTGTTGCGTTGCACATACATTAAGCTTTTATTACTGATTTATTTGGACATACACTGATGATTAAATGTCACTATTTGTTATATTTTAAAACATTGCTATTGAATATAACACATATATCTGGTTTTTAACTGATTCACTGCCGTGCACAACTTTATTGACAACAAGTAACATCCCTTGACTGCCGTATGCCATTATAATGGCAAAATGTTGCAAGTTCGTTATGTGTTTCATTTCTCGTACCTTCCGTAATTTTAATGCCCAGTAAATGACATTTTACACTGGAAGAAGGTCTTTCTTTCCAAAAACACTGGACACAAGATAGCATGTGTTTCAAATTTGAGCATAATTTTTAATTAAATTGTGGTTACTTTTCTGATTTTAAAAATATCAACACCCACTAGTTTTCAGCCTCGCATATTTACATTAGATAATAGTTATAAACAAAGTTAGATTATAGTTATTCTGATTTAAAGGACTTTGTGAAAGATTCTAAACTGATAGCACGTGGTTAACATGGTTATTCAGTTAAAATATATTATTTAACAGGCGGTCATAATGGAAAACAAATCTAACCGTGAAAGTTCGTCATCATGTCAAATTATGTTTGCTTTAATGGGCCACACTTGCTATGCCTAACACAAATAAACTGAGGAGTATTTAAATAATTAAATTTAAAAGAATAATAATTATAACTAAATAGAAAATAGTGTATACAGTGGTACCTCGGGTTACGAACTTAATTCGTTCCAGAACTTGGTTCGCAACCCAAAACATTCGTAACCCGAAACATTGAAATCAGTTAAATAAAGACAATCTGTTTCAAGATGAAAGAATCGCCCTTTTTATTAACATCCGGTCGTTTACCTGACAAAACGCAAAGAATACGTGTACATCACATATTAAGTAAAGAGAAATAAAACAACTAAATGAATTAAATGTAAAATAAAAAGAGATTTAGTCTATCTTTATTACCAAGAAAACGATCATGGGAAATTTGTCACTTTCTTTGTTATTCTGAATCGTTAGTTTCATGAGTATCTTGTTGCTGTTTCTTGGCAGCCGACTGGGATTCTTTCTGCACCAAGAAACTATCAAGGGAAATTTGTTGCTTCCTTTGCTGGAGTATCTTTCTGAAGTGGGCCATCGTGTTATCATTCATCAGGTTTACTGCCCTGTTAGCAATAAGTTTGTTTGGATGATAGTTCACAATGAAGTCTTCGACGTCTGCCCACTTGCTGCAAATTTCTTTAATCCTGGCTGTTGAAACGGTCACTGATTCCTCATCATCGGACGACTGCTCCTCTTTTAATGTCTTTAGCTGTTCATTCTGAAGATCTAGAAGCTTATCTGTAGTACTGTTGGTACTGTACGTGATCGTTTGTCTCCATCATTACACCTCTTTCTCTCTCTCTCTCTCTCTCTCTCTCTCTCTCTCTCTCTCTCTCTCTCTCTCTCTCTCTCTCTCTCTCTCTTCTTCATTCGTAACCCGACGCACTGTTCGTTACCCGAGACATAAAATATTCGAAGTTGTCGTTCGTAACCTGAATTGTTCATGACCTGAGGCATTCGTAACCCGAGGTACCACTGTATATTGTTTCTCAGTACAAATCTGACAAGTGTGTTCCTGATATTTTCTATTTTGTGTGAAAATAATATGCTTCAAAATATGAAGTTTTAATTGTGTTTTATTGGTGTTAAGGAGCAGTTCTTGTGATATTTGTGAAGTGGTGTTTTTATCATTATTCAGTAAATTTGATTGGATTATCATCAACAATTTAGAAGTAGTGCCTTGGTAAGTGGAAACTTTCAATAATTGTCACCCCTGTCTTCAAATTGATAGAAAATCTAACATTATTGTAAGATATTTCTAACCTCTAGCAATACTGACGTGTTCCTTGTGCAATATCCTTTAATTTGATATCTAATACACTATAGCTGCTACCATTTTAACCATTCTTAGATCATTACTGTGACACAACCCTACTTCCCATTTTGTTTGGCAGTGAATCAGTTAATAAGAATGTTGTACACTTCACATCAGACTTCTGTTGAAACAATAGCATTTGGTTAAGCAGCCAGAAAATGTGTCATGCAGTGTGTTCTTCTGCCTGTTATTTCCCTATGGAGCAAATGCCCTCCACCAACTCATGCCAAGCCCTTTGTAGGCTTGTTCATGATTGGTTGGATTTTGCAGCTAAAGTTAATTAAGGGTTGAGGTAGCCAGTTGCATGCCAACCTTCCTTAGTCACCACCTACAACATGCATGGCAGATTACAGTATTACAAATCTTTGCTTCATTTATGAGCCTGGTAACCATTGTACCGGCAGGCTAGTGTATTAACTGCAGCTCAACTGTGGCTTCCTATGTAGTTTAGTAGTCAGTAAAATAGTGTTTGGGCACTGTGTGGGATATAGTTATTCTTGTCAAGACATACCTATCATACCTACAGTTAGTGCCTGTCCGTATCTGACAATAGAGGATGAAGCTTGAGTTAGCTATACATTTTAAACTGGAGAATGATACCTCAAGAGAGAACTAGCAACATTGGAGCCAGTACTTGCAAGAGTCAGTACTTGTAAGAGTCAGTTTGAAGATTGAGAAAACTCACAAGAAATTTGCACCTGATCTGACAATGATTTATGAATTAATACGTTATTTAACTATCTGTAGTGTTTTTCTTATTTTTTGTTTGCTTGTTTAACTTAGAGGTCCTTATTAGGTACTTTTAATTTTCTAAGTGTTATCCATTTAAGAAAGGACTAAAATTAAACTTCACAAAAACAAAAGTTAGGTCACATAAAAAGCAACCAGAGTGTACGGTGATAGCAGAGTAACACTGAAACAAGAAGAGAGATTTAATTATCTAGGACCAGCGATAATAACATAGAAAAAGAAACAAAGAGGTAACATGTAGAATAACACAAAGGCAACATTTCATAATATAAAGAACATTCTGTGTAACTTATCTGCAGAACACAATTGTTAAGATGTAATATACAGCCCTTAATACAGTATAAATGTGAATCATGGACTCAAAGTAAAGAGTAGAAAGAAACTGGAGACCACAGAAATGCTGAGAATCCCATGGATGGCTAAGAAAACCAAAGTCCAAGTACTACAGTAGACAGATATTTGATTACCGACAAGACAGTCATCATGTTTTCATCACACAATGAGACAAGAGAACCTGGAGGAGGTTGTGACAACCTCTTACACCGAGTATGTTAGAGACAGGGTTAATTTTTAATTTAAATTTAAATTAAATTTTTAATTTAATTTAAGTTATAATTCAAGGTTACGCCATCAGCAGGGAAGGTTATGCTGACAGTGTTCTGGGATTGTCAAGGAGTGCTTTTAACCAATTTCAAGAAGAAAGGTGACAATGTGAATTCTGAATCATATTGTGTAGTTCTATCGATGCTTCATGATGCAATTTGAAGAAAACGTCCCGGACTGCTGACTAGAGGAGTGATTAGCCCCTAGCGAGAGACATTTTGTGAATGACGCCGAAGTTGAATGTGAAGTGAAAACATTTAGAAAACAGAGCATGTAATTCTATGCAGCCGATTTGGGAGGACTGATAAAATGATGGGATAAGTGCATCAATGTTGGTGGAAATTATGTTGAGAAATAAAGGGACAATGTATGTATAAACGTAAACTGGTTTCAAGTTATTATCATATTTAGTTATTTTTCTACAGCCATTTGTGACTTACTTATTGACTTCACCTCGTATATTTGGAAGCACATCATCTACATCTTTACTTGCCAATGTATTCACATATCATTTTTAAAATTTTCACATTTATTGTTACTTTGCCGGCTCCGTGGAAAAGGGTTTATGGACGTAGTTCGTGATCCCACGTACTCACGTTCCAAACACAGCTGCGCGTGATTTAACAGCAGACTGCGTAGCGTTGGTTTTTTATGAAATGGTGCAGGTGCCGGTTGTTCAGAAAGCAATGGCAAACTACTGAACATAAACTTGCCAAGAGATCACAACAGCAAAAAGTGCTGATGTTGACTGCAACATCCTGTAAAGGATATGCAACTAACTTTTTTATTGATACTTTAGTGTACAATTTTCTTGAGAGCATGTTCTGTTAATGAAGTATTATTTCAGACATTTAAATTTTTTCCGTTTTCAGAAATGCAGCCACAATGGTACTTGGAAGAGTCAATTCCATTCAGTCAGATGTGGCCTGATGACAAAATATGGTTTCCCCTTATGCTGGCAAATAAGCAGTTTGAAGGCTATTTCCTCTTCAAAGGAATGGACATTATACTAAATCACTGGATAAAGGAAGTCAATCATTGTCATTCCTAGTAGTTTTTCTGTTTATCAAAAATACAAGTCGAGTAGTTTTATTATTTAACACTTGTTCAGTTTGCCAGGCCAGCATCTCTGGACAGGATTCTCCAGAGTATGGTGGCATTTAATGCATTTCTGAGAACAGAATTCTCTCAAATATCATCATCACGTGCTCTGCAAACTGTGTGAACATTCATGCATCTCCATAGATTTTGGTCCTTAGTGTTCTGGATTAATTCTGTTGATGATATTCCTCCATACCCAGGAACGTAACCTGGCCAACAAATGCCTGAAGAAGTTGGATGTGTCGGCTGAAAGGTTCAAATATCGCAGCTCTGCTGTAAACAAGCACAACTCAATTACGTCTAAAACAACATTCTGGATGAGCGCAGAAAAAGAAGAAGAATATTCCTCCATGCCATTGTCTCAATCCATCCAGCGTCATTTCTCTTGGTCTGTCTGTGCCCTTTCTAACTTTGATCTTTCCAGTTGTCACATTATTTTCCAAAATATGTATTCTCATTATCTGTCCAAAGAATGCTTTTTCTCTCTTTCTTATAGTTGTATGACATATCCTACTTTCATTAGCTTTTTCAAGACAACTGTTGCTAGTTACTCTGGCAGTCCAAGGTCATTGCAACATTAATTAAGGAACCACATTTCTGTTGCTTCCAAGCTCTTCCTGATTTGTTCATTCACCATCATACAGCAAACTGGTTCTATATATTTCAGTACTCTCTTTCAGACATCTAATTATGGTGACTTATTGCATAAGGTAGTTTTCATTTTCTGAAATGCAGCTTCTGTTTCTTCTTTATCTGTGTCATGCATCTTCCATATGATATGATTTTTTCCTAGTATTCAAATTCACATTACAGCTAAGTATTGTACTGTGTATTGTTATGTAATACTTTGAAGTTTTGTTTTCTTTGATGTAACCATTGTTTCTGTTTTCTTGACCTTCAGGGAAAGTCCTCTTTTGCATTATCTACTACAATATCCAACAGTATTTGTACATGCTTTGCATTTCAGATCTCAGTACTGTTGTGTATTATCAGCTTAGTGTAGGTTGTTTATATTATAATCTAAAACTCATATTCCTGGCCTCTCATTGATCTCTTTCATTTCTACTTCTTTATAGATAGAGAAGAGATCCTGTGGTATTTCATTAACATCACTGGGCTGGATTCTGTAAATTATTGTAGTACCTCATTTCCAAAATATTGTGGTATTTAAGTTAGCCCATGCCATACCGGGGCCCATAAGGGAAGCAAAGAACAATAACAGTGTAACACAGCATGCATGTTATAAGAGCTGACTGAGGAGGTTTTCTTGAGACTGGCTACCTCATGCCACAGGTCACTTTAGGTGAATAATCCAACCAGGCATGGACAAGTATACAGAGGAGGACTGGGCATCAGCTGGTTCAGGTCGTATGCTCCAATGGGAGATTGTGTGTGTGTGCGCTCACTTTGAACTCAAGCGTGGTCCATAACGTGCTATTACTTCTAGTGCACTGGACTGATTTTTGTGTGGTGGATTAGCTTTCTCTGTTACCAGTGTCCTTCACCAGGTAAATCCACTTCAACTTTTTAGGTACTTACACTTTTATGTCCCCATATGAAGACCAAAAAGTCAACATTTTAGCCCAGCTGACTTGTGTAGGGGTTGAACATGCTACATCTGCATCAGCACACCGGAAGTTTCAGGGCGAGTGCTCTTATGCATTCTGCCATGCTGATCTCCAATTGTAGAACAAATGGCAGAAGAAGAATGAACTTGTCCGGACAAGATTCCCCCAAAATATAGTGGTATTTAACTCACTTCTCTAGACAGGATTCTCCAACATGGAGTGGTATTTAACTCACTTTTCTAGACAGGATTCTCCAACATGGAGTGGTATTTAACTCAGTTCTCTAGACAGGATTCTCCAACATGGAGTGGTATTTAACTCACTTCTCTAGACAGGATTCTCCAACATGGAGTGGTATTTAACTCACTTCTCTAGACAGGATTCTCCAACATGGAGTGGTATTTAACTCACTTCTCTAGACAAGATTCTCCAACATGGAGTGGTATTTAACTCACTTCTCTAGACAGGATTCTCCAACATGGAGTGGTATTTAACTCACTTCTCTAGACAGGATTCTCCAACATGGAGTGGTATTTAACTCACTTCTCTAGACAGGATTCTCCAACATGGAGTGGTATTTAACTCACTTCTCTAGACAGGATTCTCCAACATGGAGTGGTATTTAACTCACTTCTCTAGACAGGATTCTCAAACATGGAGTGGTATTTAACTCACTTCTCTAGACAGGAATCTCCAACATGGAGTGGTATTTAACTCACTTCTCTAGACAGGATTCTCCAACATGGAGTGGTATTTAACTCAGTTCTCTAGACAGGATTCTCTAACATGGAGTGGTATTTAACTCACTTCTCTAGACAGGATTCTCCAACATGGAGTGGTATTTAACTCACTTCTCTAGACAGGATTCTCCAACATGGAGTGGTATTTAACTCACTTCTCTAGACAAGATTCTCCAACATGGAGTGGTATTTAACTCACTTCTCTAGACAGGATTCTCCAACATGGAGTGGTATTTAACTCACTTCTCTAGACAGGATTCTCCAACATGGAGTGGTATTTAACTCACTTCTCTAGACAGGATTCTCCAACATGGAGTGGTATTTAACTCACTTCTCTAGACAGGATTCTCCAACATGGAGTGGTATTTAACTCACTTCTCTAGACAGGATTCTCAAACATGGAGTGGTATTTAACTCACTTCTCTAGACAGGATTCTCAAACATGGAGTGGTATTTAACTCACTTCTCTAGACAGGAATCTCCAACATGGAGTGGTATTTAACTCACTTCTCTAGACAGGATTCTCCAACATGGAGTGGTATTTAACTCACTTTTCTAGACAGGATTCTCCAACATGGAGTGGTATTTAACTCACTTCTCTAGACAGGATTCTCCAACATGGAGTGGTATTTAACTCACTTCTCTAGACAGGATTCTTCATTACATGGAGTGGTATTTAACTCACTTCTCTAGACAGGATTCTCCAACATGGAGTGGTATTTAACTCACTTCTCTAGACAGGATTCTCCAACATGGAGTGGTATTTAACTCGCTTCTCTAGACAGGATTCTCCATTACATGGAGTGGTATTTAACTCACTTCTCTAGACAGGATTCTCCAACATGGAGTGGTATTTAACTCACTTCTCTAGACAGGATTCTCCAACATAGAGTGGTATTTAACTCACTTCTCTAGACAGGATTCTCCAACATGGAGTGGTATTTAACTCACTTCTCTAGGCAGGATTCTCCAACATGGAGTGGTATTTAACTCACTTCTCTAGACAGGATTCTCCAACATGGAGTGGTATTTAACTCACTTCTCTAGACAGGATTCTCCAACATGGAGTGGTATTTAACTCACTTCTCTAGACAGGATTCTCCAACATGGAGTGGTATTTAACTCACTTCTCTAGACAGGATTCTCCAAGATGGAGTGGTATTTAACTCACTTCTCTAGACAGGATTCTCCAACATGGAGTGGTCTTTCACTTTTACTTGGAAAATAAATGAGGTTTAAGTGCAATTCCATGTTGAGCTCTGATCCATTTGTGATTTGGAAATGATTTGTATGTTTGTGAATGTTATTATTTTTGAGTAATAATTAAAACATTTGACAATTGGTGCAGTCATTAGAATGCTAGCTTGGCATGGTTTTTGGTTGTGAGTTTAAAGCCAGATCATATATGGAGAGGAGGGTTTGAATTGTGACCAGTTGTTTGTGAAATCTTGTAGATGTTTTCACCTCTATTGTATTTTTTGGTGTTGACACTTTTAAGATCAGGTAAATTTTGCTTAGTGAAAGCAACACATGTAAATCATATTCCCTGTTATAATTTGTTTTACTGTTTACTTGTCGAATAACGAAACATTCCTTTCTCCACCTTACTAAGCATACTCTTTGAATTCGTAATGAATTCATTATTCATGAATTCAGTATGTTGCAGTAGTCTCCTCTAGCCAACGGAATGCCGCTGTTACTGCCTCCACCTCCATTCTCAAACTGGAGGTCGTAGTCTCATATGCCAGACTCCTTTTTCAAGACTTGTCCATTAGCCTTTGAAATAAAGCCCCAACCACTACGTCTGTTTCTCACCACTGACCCATTGATGTAGATGACTATGTCACCTTAATGTGTTTTGCTCTGGATCAGCTGTTGCACTTCAAACTCAGTGCGGCCAACTGCCCATTCTCTGCACTAACGACTCAGTGTTATTATTACATTATGCCAGTCCATCATGTCTTCCGGAACTTCAACCCACTCTCTTCCACAATTGATGGTCTCTAGATCACACACCTGACGTATAGAAAGTTCTGCCTGTGCCATCCAGGACCTGCCTCGTCTTAGTCTATGACCCTTGACCATATCAGTGGCTGCATGCAGCGGGTGATCCCTGTCTGCAGCAACTCTCAGGTACCATTTGGCTTTGAGTAATCCATGTTAAAGTCCAGTTGACTGACTGGTGCATGGATTGAACCCACTACCCCACCATCAGCACACTGGAAGTTTAAATGCTAGCGCATTAAGCACCTTGACAACATCGGACATGCATTGAAGTGTTCAGGTAATTGAAACTGCTGTGTCTCCACTGGTTCACTGCAAACATCATAGAAGCATCTGGCTTTTTATAAAGTGGTTGTTTTAATGGATGAAAGCTGCAGTTGTACCAAGAGACGTGATAGCAATAACTGAGTTCCTGATTGTGGTTTGAGGGACCAGCTTTGTCAATTCATAAAGCTGTGGCCTAGCATCTGTCAAGTCTGTAAGACTGTACCACTCCAGCAGTGTCCACTGTCAGATATGTCAGGTTTGGCTGGAGCCAAGTCTATATCATGTATATATTGTTATTGTTATGGTAATTAATACAGGCATATAACATAATGTTCATATGTAGAGTGGTTGTTCATTATCATTAAGTTTTATACCGGTGGTATTATTTTGCTGTTTAAACATCAATTCTTCATACAAGACAAAATTATTCACACAAAACTTTTACACATTCAATCTTGATAATCATTTTATTCAGACTTGTGGCTTTTGCAACATGGTGATGATACATTTATTATGCCCTGCAATGGATGGTTTTGTCAAAATGAAAACTTTGTTCCAGCATAGAGGTGCAGCATTTTAAATGCCTGATTGTCAATGAAGCTGAAGTGTGAAAAGTTCAAGGTTGCAAACATTGTAACTTGATAAATATTCAGATTGTGTCATTGCCTCCTTAGTGAAAAGTCACTACATAAGTCACATGACGAATGCACTAGTCAGTGTGACATCTGTAATGAGTCAGTACAGCCCAGCAGTCAAAATTGACTGTTTATGGACAGCACGTCATTTGCTTTTCAAGGAAATGGCTCAAACTAAACTTATCATTGTTAGACAATGAATATATTTTTCTTTCTCCAATAATAAACACATTCATCTTTCTTTGTTGCTCAGATAATAAACATTTTCTTCTGTCTTGTTTCTCGAATAATAACAATTTTCTTCTTTCTTGTTGCTGAGATAATAAATGTAATAAAATGTTTGGCAGTAGTATCACCATATAGGTTGCATGTGATGACATTCAGGAGTGACAAGTCAGATTAGTAGGACAAACATAATTATTTCAATATAGACACACACATAGTTACATCAACAAATATAATACTCATCCTGCTGTGTCATAGATATGTATTTGTGTGTGTGTATATGTATGTTGAGTGTGGTTGACATGGAAAGTAAATCTATGTATTTCTAGCATGAAGATTTCGAGTTAAACAGAAAGTTGATAAAAATAAGTGTGTTGTCTTTTTTGTGCCTGTGTTTGTCATGTGTTGTTGGTATATGTTGCATATGTTGGTAAGTGGTTGTCATTAGAAATACAGCTGAAAGGGCAGTCTAACCAACAATAATGTTGGCTGAGCTGTCTTGAGCTTTGGCTAGAGCCAAGTCTATATCAGCACTTAAAGATTGTGGATCTGTGGCTGGAGGTGATCGATTTATCACCCGCCCGTCTGCACCCACAAGGAAAGTTTCCCAGTTCCAGGCCACATCACTACCCCGGATTGGTGTGTAAAATAAAAGTGTAGTATCAAAGGCATCCTTTGTGGGCGGACAGTTTCGCTGCAAAGAAATAAATAATACAGCTAAATTTGTATATATATAATAAAATGTTGCATGTCTTTACAGGATGTTGTGACCAACCCCAGGTTGACTTTCTATGCAATTTTACATTTAGTAGTTTGCCATTGCTTTCTGAATGAGAAATCATATTTAAGTCCGACTAGTAGATGTGTGGAAGAATGAACCGACTTAATCGACATCAGCACACATGAAGTATTCGATAAACTCCATGGCAACTCTAACTCTTAAAACTATTTTAATAAATTGTATATGGACGTTTTCACGTTGAAAACAGTGTGTTGACATCACTATCAATATATTGTGTTGATAATATAATGATAGTAAACCTCTTATTCTCAATAGAGCACAGGGCTTGTTGCTGGCTTCAATCTGGCAATCATGTTATTTGTGTTGACAAGAGTTAGCTGCTCTTCTAGCATAATTCCAGTCAGATACAGTTGTTCGCTCTTTCTACGTTTAGTCATCATACAGACGTCGGTCTACAGGCCACTATTTACAGTGCCTTATATCATTACATGCCGGTCTCTCTGGCCGAGGGGTTACAACACTTTCTCCGTAATCCCGTTTATCACGCAGAGTCTCGTAGCGGGGCGAGAGCTGGGAGCGGTTCGATCCCCGCTGGTGACTTGCAGGATAACTGAGCCGGCCACTCAGAAAGCAATGGCAAACTACTGAGCGTAATCTTGCCAAGAAATCAACATACAGCTGAAAGACGCTGATGTTGACAGCGATGTCCTGTAAAGGATATGCAAAACATTTTTTTTCTATCATTACATACATGAAGGTAACATTTCCAGATTGAAAGCCCCAAATTGTTTTGCTATATTAAAGGTTTTAGATGCAAATTTTTTGTCACGAATTGGACCCAAGCCACCACGGCAATCTTTGAGCTGTTGAAATTGAAGAGGAATCACATGAATGTGCTGTTCAAAAGCCAATTTAACAATTGAATGACAGTGTGCACCCCTCTGCTCTGATTGTAATAGTCTTTTTTTTTTGGTTGGGGGGGGGGGGGCAGGTCCAGGTTGGTCCAGTCAGCCACCTCAGGCCCTACTCTTGGACTGGCAAATGTCAATATGGTCACTCTTGATAAAATTGGACAGGCAAAAGTAGCACTACAGCGAGCAAGTAATAGTAGAAGGTATGTTTGCTGACTCATGTGGCATGTTTATCTCAAATATGTTCTGATTTAAAGCTCATAGTCATGGAGAAAAGCATTTTATACCTTCAGATAGGTAAATAGCTTGTGCTCATTGTTCCCATTCACCTCAATCTTCTCGAAGATGGGAAACTTTGGAACAAATCCACTACCAGGACGAACATAAGTTATCCCGTTCATGATTTCTGTTCCATTAGCCCCTGGCTCTTGCTGAAACAGTAACATTTCATGTTAATAATCATAATTATTGTATTTAATGTGCAATTTTATATATAATGATAATAATAATGTCAATTCTTCATCCTCGCCATGCCTATTTTCTTTCAGCATCTGGTCAAGAATATACATCTGGTGTGTGCTTCATACATGCTGATATTCACTGCCTCATATTTCATTAATCTATTGTTTGAATGGATGGTCTCTTGTTCTTTTTCTGTAGTCTTAAGTGTTAGAGACTTCACAATAAATCATTTGTTGACTGGCCCCAGCAATGCAAATGTTCAGCAGTAATAAATACCCATGGCACAACACTAGCAAACATGTTCAAGTGACACCTTTGAGAACATACGTCTTTACTATGGCGACATACGGACACGAGTTACGGACCAGTTTGTAATCACTATAGAAGAAACATTGGGGTATATATGTTAAGAAAGATTCTTAGAATATCGTGGACCAAGAAGACAAACACTGACATTCTACCAGATCTGAGCATGAAAGAAACCTGGCACACAGATACCAGCATGTCTTGGAGACTGAAATACATTGGTCATGAAATACCAGATGTCCCCCCCCCCCCCCCCCCATAAAATAGAGACACTTTATGAGGGGGGGGGGGGCGCGATATTCAGCACATAATGAAGTGCTAGAGATTTTGTGGGACCTGGCTTGTGATAATATTTCTACATTGCCAAATCATCTGTTGTGGTGTTAATGTAATCTGCTTGCTTGTGTTCGTTGGCTTGAGCTCCAGTGCGAAGTCCTGTATGTCGGATGAAGGCATCCTGTTGTCCAACATCAGTATGATGTCACATAGGACATGAGGTTTGCGTGAGTATCCGTTGTCCCATGTCTGGCTTATTGGTGTGCAGACTGGTGGTTCCTCGTCGTACAGAGACACTCTCCGACTTCGGAGGAATCGGCGATCCTACTGACTTTAGCCAGGACCCCGAAGGGACTTGTTGCCCAGGACGCTCGACGAGGACGCGTCAATAGTTCTTGGCCAGTATATAACCCGGCCCTGGTGCCTTGGAAACACCTCTGCGTCCCTTAATGTAATCTAACAAGGGGGCTGTCGCCACTTGCTTGATGATATGATTACAAGAGTTAGTTTATAAATTACGATGTAAAATGTGTACAGAATGCTTACCTTGTTGAATTGGTTGCAAGGGAAACCAAGGATTGTGAAGTTCTGACCAGCATATTTGGAACTAAGTGCATTCATTCCATGATAATGATGTGTCAGACCTCAGTAAGTTGCCACATTGACAATGAGGACAACCTGTAAGTATAAGGAACAATTCCTTGAATGAACTAGTAGAATTGAGTCTATTATTATTATTATTTTTAAAAATTATTATTATTATTTAAAAAAATTATTATTGTATATACGATATATAGCCAAAAACGAAGTTATGCAAGTTAGTCGATCTCCTGGTCCACTAAGTATACAAATAAATAGCACATCTCTGAAACAAGTTACAAAATTCAAATATCTTAGAAATATAATCATAGAAGACGGTAGATTTGATAGAGAAATCGAGATCAGATGTCAAAATACCAGCAATGGTACACAACATGTGGTGGTGCTATTGACAGATCCAAAATCAGTACTCGAGGATCTCCTGTCTTGGAAATTGCCAGTACTAAGGAGACTACTTTCTGAACTTAGCAGTCAGCATAAGGTCACCATACAGTGGATACCATCCCACTGTGGAGTACCCGGAAACGACAGAGCTGATCAACTGGCTAAGGAAGGAGCCAAAGAAGAACAGCATGATATGCCCGTTACATACCACCAAAAGAAAAAAATTATCAGATCAGTCAGAAAGCCACCAAAACCTGCTCAAGATGACTACCACATTATGGACAGACCAGAACAAGTCATTATTCTGCGCCTCAGAACAGGACACAATAGATTATGCAACCACACGTATACAAAATTCAAGATTGGTGAAACAGCCATGTGCACATATGGATTGGCGACGCAGACAGCAGAGCACATACTCCAAGACTGAGATTGGTGAAACAGCCATGTGCACATGTGGATTGGCGTCGCAGACAGCAGAGCACATACTCCAAGACTGCCCAAAACCTTCTGGCCTAGAGAGACGACAGTGGAAGGTAAACTCTATGGACCGCTGTGTGAACTAAAAAAGACAGTTAAATTCATACAAGAGACAACATTGCAGATATAGACATATTTTAAGCGAACGAAAGAAGAAGAAGAAGATGATGTCAAAAACAAGTGCACTTACATATCAACTATCACCCATACTGAAACATCCAAACATACATATGTCCGCAAAACGACAGATAATGAACAGCATATTCATACCAACCTTATGTTACCATTATCAAACTTGGACATTATCCAAGCCACACTTACGCAAAATCAACACTTGTGGGATGAGGTGCCTGAGAAGATCTGACAGTTAATCCGAAACCGAGTAAGCCATATTATATCAGACAATGGGATTAACACCTTGTGCGACATTTATCAAAATACAGAAGATCGAATGGTTTGGTCATCTCTTTAGAATGCAACACTATCAACTACCAGCACTGATGGTAGATTGGATAGAGAAATCGAGATCAGATGTCAAAAAGTACGTGCGAAGATCATCTGCAGCGAGAGCAAGAGGACGCCTGAGAAGAAACTGGATTGACGACATCAAAGACATTGTACAATCACACGGAATGGCACTATCCAGTGCCACCCATCGGGCGCTGGAACGCTAATTATTTCTCCCCACGACGCTTGACGGCAAAAGTGGAAGATGATGATGATTATATGTAGTTCTTCTGACTTGTTGGTGTCAGGACGGCATCCTCAACAGAACTAAGTTGTTTACATTATGACGACCAACTGCAACCCCTGGTATATTTTCCATCAATCTCCTTATTCTTTCACTGTAAAACGAAATGAAATTAGTACAGAACACACACCAACGCCCTTCTTTATGCACTGAAATGTTCCTAGATGGCACTCGATTTTATTGGCTTGTTTTTACTGTCATATATTATTTGCAAACTACTGAGCGTAATCTTGCCAAGAAATCAACAATCAGCTGAAAGATGCTGATGTTGATAGCAATGGCCTGTAAAGGATATGCGAAAAAAAAATAATTATTATTTATATTTCTCAGATCTGTGCTGTGAATGTTGACAGGTTCAACTGAGTCAAGTATGTCATGTAAACACGTCTTGCATCAGAATAGCTGTTTGTACTTTTAAATAGAGTACAGAAAACGGACGTTTACAAGTAAACTAATCTGCTTATGTGAAAATTGCGATGTGGTGGTGAGGGGCGGGGGTGTTTTGAACCTGGGGAATTAAGGTGAACCGTGCAGGTTAGGGTTTTCTTACTGCCTCCGACAGAAACCAATCCTTCACCTGACAGGGGTCTCTTGAATGGATGGTGCTCGGCGATATAGGCTGTCGGCCAGACACACCCCTACTGTTTACGTGCAACTATGAAATATTTCTGCTCGTGTCTGCCTTAGATGTCGAAAGTCATCTGTACAGCCAGACCTCGTATTAAAGTGCCATTTCAGCAAATGATTTTATTGTTCGGCTTGATGGAGAATAAACTGGGGACGTTTTTTTGATTTTTAAAATTTGTTTTGGAGTTTTCAGTGATTCTAATCAAGTGCTGAATGCTGATCCCGCTAGATATGTTTACGAATACAACACGGGGGGACAGTTGCTTTCTGTTGGTGCATTTAGCACGTTTGCTTGTATGTGATATGTGCAAGACCGTGTCAGCGAGGAAGCGCGACTTCAACATATACTCAACTAGAAATGGGCCAGCTGTGATCGAATACGGTAACAGCTGGTAGATATACACATACATTAACTCTCCTCTAGGTTGGGGGGGGGGGGCGGGGGTCACCTTGGCGAAGTTGTCCAGCCGCCTGTCTCATGCTACTAGGGTCGTAGGTTCGGTTTTGGACCCTTTCGGTTTACGAGTGGAGTTTTTTCGCAGACTCATGGGGGTCGTCGCTTGAGCTACCGAGTTCGTGCTGTGTGCCATGCTTTGAACAGGCCACACTGTGGAAAGGCCGAGCCATGTAGAATAGAACTCAGTGCAATGAAGCTGATCCTCTGGCTTTTAACACATGTAGCTCTTATGTGCCAGGCTGAACAATTCTCCTTGAAGTGCCTGGTCTGGAGCAGATATTGGCGATCACGTACCCCCGGTCATCTGTCTTATATTGTAATGAAATCGATGTTGCTTGTATTATTAACGTTAAAAGTACTCCCAGGTTGTCATTACACTAAGGAGATGCTGCAGCGGCAATTGCCTCTCATCGGACGACATCGCGGTAATGGGACTCAAAGAAAAACATTGACGTCCAGAAGACGTCACCATCGACACAGATGAAACCATGAGGCGTGGTTCATGTTGTGCGTGTTCGTAACTACATCAGCCCTGACTATGGTGCCTCTAGAGCTCTTGCGCGGGTAGCAGAACCGACAGCCTTACACGCAGTAATTATATCCACAAACCAGCTACAGAACATCGCGCCCGGCAGTCTCCTCTCCGAATTGATAGCATTCAGAAGTCAGGCTTCACATGACTAACCCGGATATAGGCATCTGGACTTGGCGGAGCGACAGCGGAGTTCAAAGGCGAGATGATCGACTTCATTGCACCCGGTTTTATCCCTTCAAAATTCTGATGAGCGTCCTGCCGAAAGCGTCACATAGAGAGCACGAACTCCTTAATTCCAGCGACAACCCTCGGGAGTCTCCAAGAACAGTGCATTCGTAAAAACGAATAAGGGAGTCTAAAAGCGAACCATGACCTTTGGGGCTGGAGGCAGGTGGCTCTAACACTTGGTCAGCGAGACTGCCAATAACTGGTTCAGTTTCTCTTGTTATGGCGTGCCTGGTGTATATTCTTTCTCTTCATGGTATTATTCTCCACTGTCACGAATTTTCAGCCTTTACTTCCCAGAACAATTTTCGGTTCACTTTTGATGGGCCATGTAGAAAATCAACAGACGAACAAAACTGTTTTCTCTATATTCAAGGCTATATAGTCTTGACGTAAGCTTGCAAAGCCTGCAAGTAAACAAACCACCACAGATGGCTTTCTAATTGGGAAGTTAATTTGACACCAGTACCGGTCACCCCCAGAGGTTATCAATCCAGCCAGATGGGAGGGCAGACTCAGGGGACTGAATGGTAATTAAAACCAACCAGGCATGACGCAAGCAAACCTGGTTTACCAACAGAGTTGTAAACTGGCAGCTGACCATGAGAACCTAATTGCTCCTTTGACATGACACCTGATAACCACAGCTAGGAAACCGCCCAACCGCGATGGCTGACCTCCATCTGGTAGAGACTAGAGGTTCAAGGTGTGAAATTACTGATAAGACTCAGGGGGCTAATAATTGTCAGACCCACAGGTGTGAAGGCTAGTGTGCATGCAGAAAGAATTTTTATGACTGGACAGACTTGGAGATAATTGCAATTAACGTCAGGGGGAGATAAGAAGAATTTATGAATGGAATTCCTGGGAGATAAGTGTCTACTGCTAGGCTAGGTATAAAAACCCATGCTAGACCTGTTCCCTTTAGATTAAGTCTGACTTCAGAACAGGTAGGCACCCAGCTCGTTTTGTAGTCATATGTATGATTCTTATGTTGCTAGATTTCACTAGGAGAATTATTTCTTAGTACCTATCTAAGTCTTGTAGATGTATGTACTGATTTTTAGTCTATATCTGACATAGGTTATTTCAATAAATATCATGGTCTAAGTATACTTTTAGGTGTCTTGGTAGATGCTTGCCATTTCTGTCTAAACTAGACTAGTCTCTTTTTGGTGTGTGCATTTGTTGTACAGAATATAGTCAACTGACTATTTATTTAATTCTTACAACAGCAGTAACTAAGTGGTGATTAAACCGGGCAGATCAGCAAATATGGCTGGTCTGTGTGGTCACTTCAATTAGACTTGTTGTATATCTCATTTTGTAGCTATACAATATTAGTACTCATTAATAATGCCTGATGCTATTATGTTGAGTATCATTAGATGTCCATCTTGAAGTAATATAATGTTTACGGATATGTTGGATGTATGTATGTGTAATTTCATATGAATATACGATGCTAGGAATATGCTTCGTACATATTCTTTTTGTGTATATACGTCTAATTTTGTATACATACAAACTAACTAGTGCATTATGCTATGATGTTAAAGTATCATAATATGTCTAGTTTAATCAATATGTTTATGTGTATTGGATGTTTGATATATTGATTTGTCATATGCAAACCTACCAATATGAAGGGTTATGCTATTGTCTCCGCATTGGCACATTAGCCAACGATTGTGTTGGAAGCAGAGGTGTAATGGTACAGACATTACCCACAATTTGTATAGGGTATATGGTGCTAAACTTTCTCAGTGTATTGTGGGCGTGCGTTCACGGTAATGCATGGGAACCTGGCACAGCTACTGGTCACGGCTTGTAAGCCCGGATGACCCGGTATTATTATAATACCATTACCGACCCTGTGAGCTGCTAAACCAACATTGGACGGAGCGGCTGTACGACACAGAATTTCTGTATTAGCGACATGTACATGGGCGGCAGAAATGTAATCATTACAGGCGTGTGAGACAATTGAAAAGCCGGTCCCAGACTAAGACCGTAGGACAGAGATATGGAGGAGGAGGATGGTGAACGCAGTAGAGCTGGAAGATAAACTTGGCCAGACTGGTCATTGTATATGTTTGTGTTATGATAGGTTTTAAGTAGGATTGCGCTGATGTAGAACTAGATATAACACATTCTTGACTTTCTTTCAAGCTCTCACAAGGAGCACCTATGTTGTAGATCTCAAGGACGAGTGAAGACTAGGTCGTGTCAGGACTGACAGGATTCGTCAGAATACCGGCAAGCTGTTTCTTTTTTTGAGTCTACTGGAGAGTGGGGATCTGGACCACAGATCCAGATAGATCAAGTAACAAGTTACGTAATGTTTCTCATCACTATCTATATGATATCATCATCATCATCATCATTTTGAATAACATCCAATGTTTAATATGATTAGTAAATAAATCTTGTAGTATTGTAACTCATAGTTCTGTCATTATATTTTTTTCCAATTGTGCATACGTGTTGTGTGTGTACATTGGTGGGGGTTCACTTACACACCAAGGAAAGGAGCAGTCAGGGAGAAAAACCTGTACTAGGATAGTTGTCCTTAAACTTTAATTCAGACTTAAAAATCTATCCTAGCTAACTTTCTCTTTCCTATTCCTTGGCGAATATTCAGCACAGTTCATTTCAATTTTGTAACGAGCCTCTTAGAGCTGTATGTTGGATATTCATGGGCCTAATCTATAGTTCAGCCATATAGATTTTGTCCCTAGTCAGTTTCTGACTATTTGGGGTTGCTCGCCAGTGAATAATACTTTCATCTAGCCGGTGGGGCACCCCGACTTCTGACATCCACTAGCGATAACAACACATTAGTTTGTAGCATATCCTATACAGGACGTAGCGGTCAACTCCAGCATTCTTTGCTGTTTGTGATTCCTGGGCAAGTTTTACGTTCAGTAGTTTGCCATTGCTTTCTAAACGACCGGCACTCATACCATTGTATGAAAACCACCGCAAGTCGGCCTGCTTCCATATCGCCCACAGCTGTGTTTCGAACGCGTAATGCGGGATTACGAATTGCATTCGACTACCAATCACGACCGGCTTCCTGGCCTAGAGGTTAGCGACTTTTCTCCGTAATCTCGAAAGTAACGTGACGACGTTGAGAATCAGTAGCGTTCGAATCGCGACAGTAACTTACGGGGTATATGAGCCGGCCGCTCAGAAAGCAATGGCAAACTACTGAGCGTAATCTTGCCAAGAAATCAACAATCAGCTGAAAGATGCTGATGTTGACAGTAATGTCCTGTAAAGGATATGCAAACAATTTTATTTACTAATCACGCCATTATCTGTCTCTAATTCCATTTTCTCTTAAATAATGATCAACTCAGGAAGATTGGATTCATACCAGTAGCAGCAGCAACAAAGTCTAGTAAAAAAATAAAACAGCACATTCGTTAAACAACACACCATAAACTTTTCTGTAGACAACTGATTGTGTTTGGGCGAGTAGAAATTTACTGAGTTGCTGACTATAAACTGAGCTACAAACATGCATTTTATGTATAAGTCATAGCGCCAAATTGAAGGAGTGGCCATGGGGAGTCCTCTTGGTCCTATTCCAGCTGACATATTCATGGCAAATTTAGAAGAAAATAGATCCTCAGACATTAACAACCTGGTCTTTTACCGTCGTTATGTGGACGATATATTAATTATTACCACAGACGAGCTACAAGCAACATCGTTCCAGGCCATAATGAATCACCAAAAAACCATAGGCCATAATGAACATGGCGCATAAAAGCATCTCTCTATCTATGGAACACGAACACAGCGAAGCGTTGCCGTTCCTGGATATCCTATTGAGACGTAGAGTAGACGGCACAATTCAAAGATCGGTGTACCGCAAAGACACATGGACTGGCCAATACATAAATTTTCATAGCTTCGCACCTGTCCAGTACAAACGGGGCTTAGTAAAGAAGATATGCACCCAGGACACACTGATTGATTGATTGACTGATTTAGGAACCAACATCACAGCATTCGGGGCATTCCCATAAATTCTCCGTCCCCATCCCCAGCACACAGCGAAGAGTTCCAACACCAACAGTGCCAGTAGCACTCTGATTATATGTCCGTCTCGCCTTCCCTTTGAGCGTCGAGCGTCGGCCAGATCCCCTCGTCACTTCCCGCTGTCTCATTCTTGCCAGACCATGGTGATCCATTTGCTCCTCCGAGGTGTACACGTGTTCCCACAAGGCCGCAACCACGTATGCCTTGTCGTGCATCAGTACTCCACCAAGTTCTGCAGAGCCAGCGAATCTGTCCGCCTGTTCATTCACCAGTACATCGGCATGCTCCGGAGAAAAGATCCAGGCGATGCCTGCTACCTGTGACCTCCGAAGTGTGTGTGTGTGTGTGTGTGTGTGTGCGCGCGTGCGTGCGTGCGTGCGTGCGTGTGTGTGTGTGTGTGTGTGTGCGTGCGTGCGTGTGTGTGTGTGTGTGTCGTATTCTCAATCCAGCGGAAAGCTGCACTGACCACCTCCATTCTTAAGCTAGATGTTGTGGTGTCATATGCCAGGCTCTCTTGCACCAAACGTCGACCATTAGCTTTTGCTAAGAACCCCCAGGCACTTCTCCTACCTCTCAACACCGAACCATCCGCGTAGATAATCACATCACCCGAGCGAGCATTATCCTGAATTAGTTGCTGGGTTTCCACTTCCCTGGCCCCTGCTGGCCACTCCCTGCTCTATGTGATTATAACTCTGCACAAGTCTGACTGCTCCGCTGGCACTCTGACCCACTCCTCACCTCCCCTAATGTTCTCCAAGGGGCACACCTGTCTGATTGGATCCTCCGCGTGAGCCATCCATGATTTCTCTCTTATCAGTCGCTGACGCTTAACTGCGTCCAGCACCTCATGCAACGGGTGATCTGTGTCTGCAGCTACTCTAAGGTATGCCTTCGCCTGCATCACCTTGTGCCTACCAGCAACAGTCGGCAAACCAAGGATGTAACGCATACAAACTACTGGGGTGTCTCTGGCTGGACAATTATTGGACAATTGAATAATTAGTTTATTATTAATTATTGAACAATTGAATAATTAGTAAGGACACACTGACAGAGGAAATTGAAACCCTGAAGAATGTCTTACACCTGAATGGATACTCCACAGGATTTATAAAGCGCCACTGCCAACAACCGAAACCAAAATTAGATGTAACTACAGTACCTAAGCTCAAGGCTTTTATCCAGCTAACCTTTCGAGGGGATGACGTAATGCAACGTCTACAGGACCGGCTCATTACAGCAGTCGGCCCAACATTCTGTGCGGCAACTCCAGTTATTAGGTACAGAACCACACATATTCCCATCCCAGCAGTAAAAGAATCTACCCCTCTGTATGCCACGTCAAATTGCATTTATCAATTCATATGCAGGTGCGAGTCTACCTACATTGGCAGAACAGAGCAGCAGCTACACAGCAGGATTGTTGAACATGTACCAAACTGGGTTGACAAGATATTACACACAGGCGATGGGATCATGGGAAGGCTGACACACCACAAATATAAACTTCCGGTGTCGTCAATTTTAATTCACCGCAACAAAGAAGAATCCCTTCGAGCCTCATTTGCATCGGTCCGGCAATCATTTTCCGGTTTAGTGTTCGGGGGACTGCTAGACAGATCGATGGATGTTTTTGTTTTGTTTTGGGTCCTACAGGCCCTCACTGTCGTCGACAGTGAGGGCCATACGGGCCCAAAAACTTAAAAACATCCATTGATCGGTCTAGCAGTCCACCGAACACTAAACCGGAAAATGATTGCCGGACCGATGCAAATGAGGCTCGAAGGGATTCTTCTTTGTTGCGGTGAATTAAAATTGAAGTACCAGACATGGTAGTCAATATAAAATTACCATGGTCAACAATTGATATTACTGTGCGAACATGTGTGTATTTCAGCTTGAACGATGTAACTGGTTATTTTACTCTACGTTGTGTGACATCTGCAGTATGTACCTGACGAGATGCAGCGAAATATGCCAGGCAATAAATCGTACATTCTATGGTTTGTGTCTTCGTTATTCAAATTCACTACGGGAAAACATTGTTTTGACAAACAGAAATATTGACACGGCAACGTTACCTTTCCCCTGTAATCACTGAGGCTGATGTTCCTCAGATTGTGCACGTCCATCAAGGTGAAGTCATACAAGGTCGTCTTGTCACTGTCTGGCTGCTTGCAGTCCTGTGTTGTCACATAAAGACAGTTAGTGGCCAGCTACATACAGGATTTTATATTTACAAAAGCGATGATGGCTGGGGGAAGCATTTCTATTTATGCTTTATGTGAACCAATAATAATAATAATAATAATAATAATAATAATAATAATAATAATAATAATAATAATAATAATAATAATAAATAATAAATAATAAATAATAATAATAATAATAATAATAATAATTTAAATGTTTCTTCAAAATTAAGTTTAAGAA
This sequence comes from Cepaea hortensis, assembly GCA_963921405.1. Classification (NCBI taxonomy): domain Eukaryota; kingdom Metazoa; phylum Mollusca; class Gastropoda; order Stylommatophora; family Helicidae; genus Cepaea; species Cepaea hortensis. Next base: position 66,839,359 of record OY992880.1, on the reverse strand, counting down.
ATTTGATCTTTAGTCTTACATTGTTGATGTCAACGACCGTGGCAGAATAGTATGGCAATTTTTGCAGTTATATTTATAACATCAGATGAAAGATGAATGACAGAGATTAAAAGCAGAATAGGTTAAACAAAAACTACATTTTAGAAAATGAAAAGTATCTTATGCAATAACTCACGATCACTTAATATCAGAAAAAGAATATTTACATGACAATATAACCTGTTCTGCTGTGTGGCAGTGTATCGTGGAACGCAAACGAGCAAATTTAATTTGAAATTAGGAAGAGCTTGGAGGCAACGGAGATCTGGTTTTAGAGACGCATATTGCAAAATATTTTGGATTGTCAGAAAAATTAACGAGCGCCTGGGAAAAAAACGCGTTATATACAAATAAAAGAATAAAAGAAGGTGACAAAAAGTCTACTTTTGCCATCTAATGAGAGGAGAAGCTTTAGAAAACATCGTCGCGACAGGAAAAATGGAGCGAAATGATGCTGGACGGACTGAGACGGTGGCATAAAGGAATATCATCAACAGAATTGATCCAGAACGCCAAGGACGAGATCTGTGGAGATGCATGATCTGTTTCGCCAGTTAATGGGACACATGATGCTGAGAATTGTTTGCTAGCAGAGAACAACTTTTACTGTGAATAACATGCACATTGTACTTACCAACATAATAACTCCGGCATTGGCTGCGACGAAAAGACCGCAGAAAGCGATCAGCATCCCGCCGGGACCAGTGGATGACCAGAGCCCCATAGTGAGACTCAGTGTTGACTGTCTGTCTCAGGCTTGCCCGAGAAAGGTGTCGTTGCTGTCTGTAGGCAGACTGGCTGCCGTTTATATATCCGCGCACAAAACAAATCTAGCAAAAAGTGGGCCGCGGAACTCATTTTTGTGTGTTTTTTTTTTTTTTTTATTTTAAATTCTGATTAATTTGTTGTTTAGTTGTGCTTATTTCTTGCAGAGAAGAGACTTTCAATTAGTTAAAAAGTATGGTCGTAATGGAATGTATATTTTTTTCTTCCGTTCGCTTTTCCTAGATAAACAAATGCGTAATAATTAACCGCTGTTTTTAATCACTGATGGGATGTGATTATCCATAGGCAGCTTTAAAAAAATTGTAAAACTTTTACACATTTGGCTTCTTCCTTCCTCTACTTTTCCTCCGTCCTCCTATTTCTCCTCTTTTTCTTCGTCTTCCTCCTGCACCACCTCCTCCTCCTCCTCCTTTTATCACCCAAATTGGCATTGGTCCTCAATCAAATCACGACAAGCCCTAGCCATTTTTGCAGTCTCCTGCAACTTCCATGACGTGCTCTCCAAACTATTTATCTCTGGTCTCTAATTACTAATTCTCTTCTGCCTGTGTTGTTAGGTCTCTCTCTATTCCTTCTGTCTTGTGGGTTCCAGAGAAAGGCTTTCTAGTTATATTCATTTCTTCTATGAAAGCTTCAGCTTTTGTATTCTTGTTGTAATATGCCTATAGTATGTCCACATTTGTTTGCCTTCATTCACGATCAATTATTTTGAAAACTGTCTGTTGCATCGTTATGAAATTTTTCCAGCCGTCTTATATTTACCCCCACCCAAGGAATATGTCTTTGATAGGTCCAAAAACAACTTAAATCATTGAAAGCGGCAACATTCCTTTGATGTTTTGCTGAACAACTAGTGATTTCTTGCTAACAAAGTTATTTTTACCGTAATGGGAGACCTGCAAATTCTGATGACACACAAAGGCGTATCCGGATTCATATGGGAGTGGGTGCAATGAAAGAACTAGCTTAAAATCGACAGGGTCGGCTGCATTGCACCGGGTTTTTATCACATATGGCTCAGTTTCTTTCCGCAGCGCGGAAAGCGTCGCACAAAGCACAAACTCCGTAGCTCCAGCGACGACCCTCGGGAGTCTCCGAAAAAATGCACTCGTGAAATTAAGGACGCGGCCCGGAATCGAACATACAACCTTCGGAGCCCGAGTCAGACGGCTTGACCACTTCACCATGGAGAATCCCGAGAGGGGTGCAATGTGTAATATTAGTAAAGACAGAGAATTTACAGAGGCACGGGTTAAATAATTTGTAAATTAACAGGAAAGTAGAAGGAATATATTTCTTACCTTATTTTTCATTTCCTTCTTGTTTCTTCAGCTGATGCTGATGCTGTAATGTTTAGGGCCTGCAATTCGTCTGAATAGTTGGAGCAAAATATCCCAGTAAGTGTGTACGTAGATTAAGGTCTGCGATCTGCTCAGACCTTAATCTGTGTCGGACGATTCCAGTAGGTTGATGATTGCTCTCGGTTGCATAAAATTCAATCCATCCTTTCTCCAATAGTCCTCTTCCTCTTTCAACACATGGTCCTGACGTTTTTTCCAGTAACTTTTATCAATATTTAATATCGCGGACAGACAGACAGACAGACAGACAGACAGGTAGGTAGGTAGGTAGGTAGGTAGGTAGACAGAAAGGTAGGTGGGTGGGTGGGTGGGTGGATGGCTGGCTGGCTGGCTGGCTGACTGCGTGGGTGGGTGGGTGGGTCGGTCGGTCGGTGGGTCGGTCGGTGGGCCGGTCGATCGGTGGGTGGGTGGGTGGGTCGGCCGGCAGGCAGGCAGGCAGACAGACAGACAGACAGACAGACAGACAGACAGATAGATAGATAGATAGATAGATAGATAGATAGATAGATAGATAGATAGATAGATAGATAGATAGATAGATAGATAGATAGATAGATAGATAGATAGATAGATAGATAGATAGATAGATAGATAGATAGATCCCCGCCAGAAGCCGGGCCTTGTCAGCTAGTTTATTTATATAATCACGTTTCATGAAAGAACACCCATTTGGCGACACCTCTGAATCTTCGCGCTGTTTGTTTCAAAACGGAAATCACGTGAAAATTTAAAAAAATGCGGGGACGTGTCTTGGTGAAGCTGTAATACTGTTAAAATGATGGACGTAATCTCTAATTCGTAATTTATATACCCCATATAATCAAACTTTGAAATCTGCAGTAAAATCTCCAGAACAAAATTTTTTTTGTTGGGTGGACATAATGATAAGGTTATATACTAAATCTCATCATTTTCCCTCAGTTGTTTACTGAGATATTGAATTTTAGGCTATATTGAGGCAAAAAAAAAAAACAAAAAACACACACTATAGCTGTTCCCCATCTTAGTCTACACTGTTACCTAAATATGTTTACGATTCCATTTGTCGAAATGTTGTTTCACCAAAAAAAGAGAGAGAATACAATTTTGAACTGTTCAGTAGAACTCAAACTGTTATATGCGTGTGAAACACTGACAATATACAGGCAATTTGAGAAATATCTGATTTGATTAATGTTATTTATGTGTAATTTGATTCATGTTATTTATGTGTGATTTGATTTATGTTATTTATGTGTGATTTGATTCACGTTATTTATGTGTGATTTGATTCATGTTATTTAATGTGTGATTTGATTAACGTTATTTATGTGTGATTTGATTCACGTTATTTGTGTGTGATTTGATTCATGTTATTTATGTGTGATTTGATTCATGTTATTTAATGTGTGATTTGATTCATGTTATTTAATGTGTGATTTGATTCATGTTATTTAATGTGTGATTTGCTTGCTTGCTTGTGTTCGTTATCTTGAGCTCCAACGCGAAGTCCTGTATGTCGGATGAAGGCATCCTGTTGTCCAACATCAGTGTGATGTCATACAGTACTTGAGGTTTGCGTGAGTATCCGTTGTCCAATGTCTGGCTTATTGGTGTGCAGACTGGTGGTTCCTCGCCGTACAGGCAGACACTCTCCGACTTCGGAGGAATCGGCGATCCTACTGACCTTAGCCAGGACCGCGAAGGGACCTGTTGCCCAGGACGCTCGACGAGGACGCGTCAATAGGTCTTGGCCAGTATATAACCCGGCCCTGGTGCCTTGGAAACACCTCTGCGTCCCAATGTGTGATTTGATTCATGTTATTTATGTGTGATTTGATTCATGTTATTTAATGTTTGATTTGATTCACGTTATTTATGTGTGATTTGATTCATGTTATTTAATGTGTGATTTGATTCATGTTATTTGTCATGTGATTCATGTTATTTATGTGTGATTTGATTCATGTTATTTGAGATTTGATTCATGTTATTTATGTGTGATTTGATTCATGTTATTTGAGATGTGATTCATGTTATTTATGTGTGATTTGATTCATGTTATTTGAGATGTGATTCATGTTATTTATGTGTGATTTGATTCATGTTATTTAATGTTTGATTTGATTCACGTTATTTATGTGTGATTTGATTCATGTTATTTAATGTGTGATTTGATTCATGTTATTTAATGTGTGATTTGATTCATGTTATTTGTCATGTGATTCATGTTATTTATGTGTGATTTGATTCATGTTATTTGTCATGTGATTCATGTTATTTATGTGTGATTTGCTTCTCTTTTCGTTCTCTCGCTTTGAACTCAAGCGTAGCCCATACACGTGCTAATGCACACGACTGATTTTTGCATGTTAATTATCTTTCCCTGTTACCATTGTCCCTCGTTAACATTTTAGTCCAACTGACCGGTGTAAGGGTTGAACCCGCTACCTCGGCAATGGCACACCGAAAGATTAAGAGCGAGCTCTTATATCCATTCGCCATGCAGATGGCATGTGTGATTTATTATGTTGTGTCACTTTTTCTACTTTTTCTATTTCTTGCTGTCGTTGGTCCCATTATGTTTAAATATTTCAACCTGTTTCTATGATGTCTCGTTACAAGATATCTCAGTACAGATTATCTTTCCCGTTAATAATAATAATAATAATAATAATAATAATAATAATAATAATAATAATAATAATAATAATAATAATAATAATAATAATAATATGATGATATTAAAGAAGACTTTTATAATGATCTCGAAGATGTCATAGAAGAAACCCCCAAACAGGACATCCTGATTGTGCTGGGAGACTTCAATGCAAAAATAGGTAGAGAGCAAACTAATAAAAAAGTGGCCGATATGGAAAGCCTACATACAACTTCAAATGATAATGGATGGAGAGTCATCAACCTGGCAGAAGCCAAAGGACTGCAGATTAGCAGTACCAGACTACAAAGAAAGGATATACACAAACAAACTTGGAAATCATGTGACAAGAGAACCTATAATCAAATAGATCACATTTTAATTAACAACAGAAATGCATCAAACATACAGCAAGTCAGAAGTTATAGAGGAGCTGAGTGCCACAGTGACCACTTCCTCGTTGGAGCAAAATTTAAAATAAAACTTAAGAGAGCTTTCTATACTAAATTACAAAGATTACACCCAACATATAACAGAGAAAAACTACAAGACATTACAGTCAAAGAGAAATTTACAGATGAAATAAAATGTAAACTTGAAACTCTGCAAAACCCTTCGGAAGAAAGCGTTGACCAAACTTGGTTGAACATCAAGAATACAATTCAATCTACCGCAGAAGAATGTCTCGGTGTGTTAACCACGCATAGAAAGAACAGATGGTTCAATCAAAAATGTGAAGAAGCAGTCATTAGGAAGAAGAATGCCAGACATGTATGGTTAAATGACATCAATAACATCCAAAAGGAAAAGCATTATAGAAATGAATGTAAAGAGGCTACAAAAATAGCCAGACAGCAGAAGCGAGAATATATGAGTAATATAATCAAAGATATGGAAACTAATCACCAGAAAAATGAATCCAGAAAATTTTTTAAAGAACTGAAGTCAATGAAACGAGGGCACCAACAAAACACATATGGTTTAAAAGACAAAAAAGGGAATATGATAAATACCATTGAGGAAATGTGCAACACATGGAAAGAATATTTTATTGAATTACTAAATTGTGAAGCTCCAAGTAACATTTTCCCACAGGAAGAGGTTCTAACATGCGAACCACAAATTGAAGAACCTACATTTGAAGAAATCCTATATGTAATCACACGACTTAAAAACAATAAGGCAACTGGGACTGATGGAATTGCTGCTGAATTTATAAAGGCAGGTGGCCATGCATTACATCTAAAGCTATACGAACTAATAATAAAAATCTGGAGGACAGAAGAATTACCCCATGACTGGAAAGAGTCATTATTGATACCTATCTTTAAGAAAGGAGACAAGTTCCAATGTGGAAATTATAGAGGAATATCACTACTGTCCACAAGCTATAAGATACTATCCGCAGTATTACTAAATAGACTAAAACCATATTCAGAAGACATATTAGGTGACTACCAGGCGGGTTTTAGACAAAACAGATCAACAATAGATCAGATATTTATCTTACGACAAATAGCCGAGAAACATTGGGAATATAAAAGAGATCTCCATAACATTTTTGTGGATTTTAAAAAGGCTTATGATAGTGTCCATAGGAATAGTCTATGGAATGCTATGCAGGAATTTGGAATACCAAGGAAGTTAATCAACATGACCAGACTATGCATGGAAGATACTTATAATATAGTAACATATAAAGGCAGGAAATCAGACCCCTTCCAAATAACATCTGGCTTGAAACAGGGTGATGCACTATCGCCGCTGCTCTTCAATCTGGCTCTAGAGAAAGTTGTAAGGAAGATAAAGGAGGAATGTGATATTGGAGGAACATCCAAGCTGCTTGGTTATGCAGATGATATAGATATTATAGGGCAAAGTGAACAAAAGACATTGGAAATATTGACTCACTTAAAGGAAAAAGCCCAACAGATGGAGCTGGTTATCAACCAAGATAAGACAGAATATATGGTAATTTCAAGAGACAGAATGGCTACATACTCTGGCCACATACAAATAGATAATATGACCATTAAAAGAACGAAAACATACAAATACCTGGGTACAATCTTCAACTGCTCCAACATCATAAGGGAAGAAATACAAACTAGAATCAACTCTGGAAATAAGATATACTATGCACTACAACATCTACTAAAATCAAAGGCGCTATCTCGTAACACCAAAATCACAATATACAAAACACTGATCAGACCAGTTGTGCTGTATGGCTCTGAAACCTGGAGTACAACGAAAGGAGACGAAGCCTTGTTACAAACCTTTGAGAACACAATTTTAAGACGCATCTTTGGACCCATTAGGGATACACAAAGTGGAGAGTGGAAAAGAAGAAGTAACAAAGACATTTATGATCTGTTTAAGTCCCCGCTAATCACTGGTATCATGAAGGCTAATAGACTACAATGGCTGGGGCTTATAGAAAGAATGGAAGATAATACGGATACAAAACTCGCTTACACTCAGGAAATAAATGACCGTAGACCCCGAGGTAGACCAAGAAGACGGTGGAGAAATAATACATGTACAGATCTACAAGCACTTGGAATCAACGACTGGCAAGAGAAGGTCCACCAGAGAGACGAATGGAGACGGATTGTATTTGCAGCAAAGAACCTCAATGGCTCGGAAAGCTGAATAATAATAATAATAATAATAATAATAATAATAATAATAATAATAATAATATAAATAATAATAATAATAATAATAATAATAATAATAATAATAATAATAATAATACCCAGGATAACAGCCAGTCCCCTTTTGGTAGAACAGTATGTTCCCCATAGCTAATACAAACTGCTACACGACTCATTAACATTAGTGAGTTATGTAGTATTGATGTTTGCATATTCCCCATGCATTTATAATGCATAACTGTTATATTGTTGTTGTTCTCAGTTAGCCTCACATGATGTATGGATGAAATAATGTATGAAAAAGAGTGATAGAAGGGCCGAAAGTGCCCAATTGTTAACACTTTGAAAATAAAGTTTGTTCGTTCGTTCGATCTTTCGTTCACATGGCGGAACTTGGCGAAAAAAGGGAGTTGGGGGAACAGGGGCGGTTATGGTGAAGTGGTCAAGCCGTATGTCCTGGGTTCGTGTGCGGGCTCTTTCATTGGGTTCCCAGAGATTATGCGGGTCGTCACTGGAGCTACGGAATTCTTGCTCTGTACAACGCTTTCTACAGGCCACGCTGCCAGTTCAGCGAGTATTTTGTTGTGGCACCTCGTGAATCGATTTGCCAAAGGGCTACCTTAGTAGTATAGTAAGTGACATAGACGTCGAATTTTTGTGGATCTTATATATTATTACTATTTATCGAGCCTGATCTACAAAGGTGTGATAACTTCTCACTGTCCGATATCGATTTTGTATGTGAAAAAAGTGGGCGTGGTCAAGTGACCCATCGGGGTGTAGGGGAGGGTACTCTAGTAACGTGGTGGTGGCTAATGTGAGCGATGAGGTGGTGTACAACATAAAAGTACAACATAAAACAATAACAAACGATTGAAAAAGAAGGTATATAATAATAATAAAAAAAAAGATAAAACATATATAGAATGAAATACATAGTTAAATTAGAAGAGGTGTCGTGGTGACGATATAGTAGGTTACAAAAGTGACCGATCGGGATGTAAGATGGACGGTAGCACAACATATGTATATATAAAAAAGGCATGGCCTCAATGACTTAAGAAGAACGAGGTATAATTTAGTATCATAAGTGTTATAGAAAAAGTATCATAAAACGCCGAGGTGGTGGGCGTGGTAATTGTCAAGTGACCCCTAAGGGTGTAGGGGAGGGAATATCTAGTGACGTGGTGGTGGAGGTGGTAGTCTATAAGTCTATAGTACAACATGAAACATTGAAATAATAAATGATTCAGTGAATATATATATATATATATATATATATATATATATATATATATATATATATATATATATATATATATATATATATATATATATATATATATATATATATATATATATATATATATATATATATATATATATATATATATAATAAAGGGAAACAAATATAGACATACATTAAAGGAGAAGAGATGTGGTGGTGACGTTATATTAGGTTAGAAAAGTGACCACTCGGATGTAAGATGGCGATAGCACAACATATGTAGTTATATTTAAAAAACGCCGTTTCTTCAATAAATTAAGAGGGGCAGGGTATGGTTTAGTATGATCACACGTTGTAAAATAACATCATACGTATGTATTAGGATGTATTAGGGTATGGATTAGGATTCCGGGGGTGCATGGAAAGAGCCAGTGGTGTTGAGGTGCTAAAGTTGTTTGGTCCAGACGTTGGATGTCTCAGTTATGGTTGTATCGAACTGTCTGCTCTAGGTAGGATGTCACTGACACAACCACTGAAAAATTACAATCATTGAGACAATCAAAGAAACGACACAATCAACGAAAACTAAAACAAACAATGACAAATGCCAACATAAACACTGAAAACTGACACAAACAATGAAAAACTGACACAACGATAAACTGACACAACGACAAACTGAAACAACGACAAACTGACACAACAAAAGAAACCAAAATAGTCAAACGTTAACGTCAAAATGTAACAGACAACCACTGAAAATGACACAACGGCAAAATGACACAACATACTGACACAAACAAGGAAAACTGCTGACATAAACACTGAAATCTGACCCCCACACCCCCCCCCACACCCACACACACACACACTGAACTAGGAACCTGAAGAAAGCATGACATCCAAATGTAAACGTCAAAATGTAACACAAAAAGAAATCGACAGCAAAAGAAAATGACACATTCAAGGAACACTGACGCGTACATCAACAAAGTGAAACAACCAATGAAAACTAACACAACCAAGGACAACTGCTAACATAAACACTGAACGAGGCACCTAAAGAAAAAAAGACAGACAAAATGTAACAGTCAACAACTGAAAATGTCACACTCAAGAAAAGAATGACACAACGACAAACTAACTCGACCAATGAAAACTGACACAAGCACTGACAACTGACACATCAACAAAGTTAAACAACCAATAAAAACTGACACAACCGAGAAAATCTGCTGAATTACACACTGAAAACTGACACAAACACTGAACGGGGCACCTAAAGAAAACATGACATCTAAATGTAAACGCGCAATGTAACACACAATAAGGAAAACATCAACAACTGAAAATGACACATTCACTAAAAAAATAACAAACATTGAATGTATTCCCCACGTCATATCATACAAATATGTCGCTCACCTCAGATAGTAATAGCGCTCAGTTGAAACAGAAGTGACTTCAAGTCAATAAACTGTGTCCAACATCACATACAGAAGTGCCCCCCCCCCCTCATATTGCAGAACTTGTTGAATGGTCCTAACAACTTCCCCACTTGCTTGCACAACTTGTCGAATTCCCCTGTCAACTTACCCACTAGCCCTATCAATGTGCCCACTAATTCTCACAACTTGTCGAATTGCCCTAGCAACTCACACACTGGACCTAACAACTTTCCCACTTGAGCTCATAACTTATCGATTTACCCTGACAATTTACACACTGACCCTATCAATTTGCCCACTGGTTCTCACAACTTGTCGAATTGTCCTAACAAGTCACCCATTGGCCCTAATAGCTCCCCTACTTGCTCTCACAACTTGTTGAATTGCCCTACCAACTTCCCAACTGGACCTAACAACGTCCCCACTTACCCTCACAACTTGTCTAATTGCCCTAGCAACATACCCACTGAACTTTACATATTTCTCTAATGGCTCTCACAATTTCGCCACTTGACATTACAACTTGTCAACCACCTTTCACAAATTACCCAATTACTCTTACAAAGGTGTCCACGTGTGATGTCATGGCTTCCTCTATCTCTAACACTTTATACGAAAGTGACCCTCTTGTCTTACAAACGTTTACCTCTTATTTAAGTTCATGTCATCATCAGACATTTTTTCCCTTCCGGTCACGAACATGGAGTATAGGCAGTGAAACGGTTAAGGCCTCTGGAGTGTTTATGCTCGTGGCCACCGTTTGCATTTGCATTTCACTCATGTTTGACTGGCAGTTTATGGTTCAGTCGCCCTGCTACTGAGTTGAGTGCGTGGCGTGACACTGTGAGTTGTGAATTTCATGTGAATGCTTTTCAATCTGCCCGAGTTTGTGGAGCGTGAGCTGCATGTTCAAAACAATGGCGGCTGGCTATGTCCCAGAATTGACCGGTTTTTATGCCTTATGCAGAAATGTGTGGCTGCTGCTCTTCTGGTTGACTGCCGCTTCCTTTGACGATGAACTGTATTTCGCGGAGGACTGTTGTTTTGGCATTCTTGAGACGGCATTATGTATAGTGAAATGTTTTGTTTACATCTGTCTGAGGTGTTATGGCGTGAACTGCATGCTCGGAAAATGGCGTAGCTGGCTAGAAAACATCTAGAAACGGAACAATATCTAGATATATCTGCATGCATGGCGGCTGGTTGTGACGCAGCAGTGACTGGATTTTCTTGCCTTGTTTTCTAATGATGCCGTTTCCATCGATGATGAAATGTATTTTCGTAGAGGACTTTTGTGTTGGCATTCTGGCAACGGCATTATGAACAGTGAAATGTTTTGTTTTACATCTCTTCGAGGTTGTTGTTTTGCGTGAACTACATTTCAGAGAAAAAATGGCGTGGGTGGCTGGAAAACATCTAGAATTGGAGCAACAACATCTAGAAATATTGAGACTTTGTAAGCTAATATCTGATTGGGATAGTGTGCCTGCGCGGATTGTTGCTTGTCGAGACTCCTGTCTTTTCCACTTTTCACATGGGGCAGTGAGAAACATTTTATGTGGTATTCACTGGCACAGGAACTGATCATAATGGGGACGACCCGTTGCTTTGATGTTGGAACCGCGACTGAACTGAATTATCAGACAGTTTTTATGTTCATGCCATCATCATAATTATTTCTTATGTTCATGTCGTCATCAGAAATTTGTTTTTGTAAGTTCATGTCTTCGGCATTCCATGTTTTGGTAAGTTCATTTCTTCAGCAGCAGATTTTTGAAAGTTCACGTCAGCATCAGAATATTTTTGTGTGCAAGTTCATGTCTTCGGCAGTCTATGTTTTGACAAGGCATATTTTTCGTGAAAAAGCAGAAGTCTATTGGCTCGAAATTCAAGCTGAGTGGTCAATTACTAACTCTTCCTGTGGACAGCTTTAATTACACATGTGCTAAAGTTGAGAAAATGAACTTATGTTGAATGGAAGCTAACACGTCCGTGAATTGTTAAACCCTTCTGGAGGTAGTAGAGTCATCTTAACGAGAGAAAGGACTGGAGTAGTTAACCCGGGAATTATAAAAATGAATGTCGCTGCAGGCGATATTACCCATGACGTCATAAAGAAACAAAAAAACAACAACAAAAAAAACTAAAGAAGAAAAATTGAGGCTCTACCTCATTTGTTCTATCTTTATTTTTTTTTTGTGTTTCTTTATGACGTCGCGGGTAATATCGCCTGCAGGGGCATACTTTTTCATAATTCCCGAGCTAATGGGGCTAACTACTTCGGTCTTTTTTTTTCTCGTTAAGATGATGCGACTACTCCCGGAAGGGTTTAACAATTCAAGCACGTGTTAGTTTCCATTCAACGGAAGTTCAGTTTCTCAACTTTAGCGCATGTGTAAGAATAGCTGTCCATAGGAAGTGGTAGTAATTGACCACTCAGCTTGAATTTTGAGCCAATAGACTTCTGATTATTCTCAAAAATATTCCTTACCAAAACATAGACTGCCGAAGACATGAACTTACACACAAAATATTCTGATGCTGACGTGAACTTACAATAATCTGCTGCTGAAGAAATGAACTTACCAAAACATGGACAGCCGAAGACATGACTTTAAAAAAAAAAAGAATTGCAGATGACGACATGAACATAAAAAAGTAAAAATTATGATGACAAGATGAACATTAAAAAATTCCTATGATGACATGAACTTAAAAAAGGAGATACATTTGTAAACACAAGGGTCACTTTCGTATGACGTGTTGGACATAGTGAGAAAGCCATGACATCGTCGTAGACATCCTTGTAAGAGTAAGTGGGTAATTTGTGAAAGGCAGTTGACAAGTTGTAATATCAAATGGCGAAATTGTGAGAGCCATTAAGGAAATTTGTGAAGTCCAGTGGGTAAGTTGCTAGGGCAATTAGACAAGTTGTGAGAGTAAGTGGGGACGTTGTTAGGTCCAGTTGGGAAGTTGGTAGGGCAATTCGACAAGTTGTGAGAGCAAGTGGGCAAATTGATAGGGTCAGTGGGTAAGTTGTCAAGGTAATTCGATAAGTTGTGAGCTCAAGTGGGGAAGCTGTTAGGCCAAGTGGGTGAGTTGCTAGGGCAATTCGACAAGTTGTGAGAACCAGTGGGCACATTTATAGGGTTAGTGGGTAAGTTGTCATAGCAATTCGACAAGTTGTACAAGCAAGTGTGCAATATGGGGAACACATCTGTATGTGATGTGGGACACAGTTTATGGACCTAGGAGTCACTTCTGTTTCTAGTGAGGGCTATTACTGTCTGAGGTGAGCGACATATTTGTACGACATGCGGTGGGGGATACATTAAATGGTTGTTATTTTTCAGTGAACGTGTCATTTTCAGTTGTTGATGTTTTCTTTATTGTGTGTTACATTGCGCGTTTACATTTGGATGTCATGTTTTCTTTAGGTGCATCGTTAAGTGTTGCATCAGTTTTCAGTGTTTATGTCAGCAGTTGTCCTCTATTGTGTCAGTTTTAATTGGTATTTTTCATTTTGTTGTTGTGTCAGTTGTCAGTGATAGTGTCAGTTTTCATTAGTCGAGTTAGTTTTCGCTGTGTCATTTTTTTTCTTGGGTGTGTCATTTTCAGTTGTTGACTGTTATATTTTGGTTGGCTTGTTTTCTTGAGGTGTCTGGATCCGTGATTATGTTAGCAGTTTTCCTTGGTTGTGTTATGTTTCATTGGTTGTTTCATTTTGTTGATGTGTCATGTCAGTTTTCCTTGAATGTGTCATTGTTGTTTGTTGTCGATTTCTTTTCCTGTTACATTATAACGTTTACATTTGGATGTCATGTTTTCTTCATGTGCCTATTTCAGTGTGTGTTTGTGTATGTGTGTTTGTGTGTGTATATGTGTGTGCGTGTGTGTGTGTGTGCGGCGGTGGGGGTGTCAGTTGTCAGAGTTTAAGTCAACAGGTTTCCTTGTTTGTGTCAGTTTGTTGTTGTGTCATTATGTCGTTGTGTCATTTTAAGTGGTTGTCTGTTACATGTTGACGTTAACATTTGACTATTTTGATTTCTTTAGATGTGTCATTTTATCGTTGTTTCAGTTTGTCTTTGTGTCAGCTTGTTGTTGTGTTAGTGTTTGTTGTTTGTGTCAGCAGTTTTCATTGATTGTTTCAGTTTTCATTGGTTATGTCGCTTCTTTGCTTGTCTCGATGATTGATTTTGACGTTGTGTCATTTTTCATTTGTTGTCCATCTCTGTTTATGTATGTGTCTGTTACATTGTGGATATTTTGCTTTCCTTTAGGTGTAACGTTAAGTGTTTATATTAGTTTTCAGTGTTTGTGTCAGCAGATTTCCTTGTTTAGGTCATTTTGCCGTTGTGTCATTTTAAGTTGTCCGTTACATTTCGACGTTTTAATTTGCATCTTTTGGTTTCTTTGGTTGTGTCAGTTTGTCGTTGTATTCGTTTGTAGTTCTGTCAGTTTGTCATTGTGTCGGTTTTCATTGTTTGTGTCAGTTTTCAGTGTTTATGTTGGCAATTGTGATTGGTTGTTTTAGTTTTTGTTGATTGTGTGGCTTCTTTAATTGTTTAAATGGTTGTAATTTTTCCGTGGTTGTGTATATGTTTCAGTCGTTGTAGATTTCTTATTTTTTGTATGTTTTCTTTTGACTTGTACCTTTGTTTTCTTGAGGTGCATCGTTCCATGTTTATTTCATTTTCATGGGTTGTTTCAGTTGTCATTGTTTGTGTCGGAGACTTATCATACATGTGTGTTTGATTGAGCAAGTTGAGGACTTAATGAGCGCCTATTTGTCGACCGTGCTGGAACGGACAACTGATGATCTCATAAGTCGTGTATGTTACGCTATACCTGACACCATTTTGTCTTGTAGTTGATGCTCCACTCCTCACCCCCCAGCTGTTGTATTTTTGTTTGCTCCTAATGGTCATGCATCCCAGTGTGGAGAAGGGAGTAATCGATATCACACAGTGATCCTTTTTTCGCGGCAATGAAGGCACTATCAATAAGATGTGGTCAATGATAGAGTGGGTGACTCAGCTTATGACGTCATCATCTCTTACAACTATAAAAGATAGATATTTAATCAACACATTACATATCATACAATATAAACTAGCTTTATACCACATAGCACACAAGATACCACATATTAGAACAATACATAACACATTATACTGGAATAGTACCTAATATATAGACCGCCTGTATGAACGGTGTACACGGATATGAACTTCTGTTACATGGTAACAACTACTCCTCTCATCATTATTACAACTATTACGACGACTACTACTTCTAGTCCGTCTCCAACACTTTTTTCTCTTCTTCTTCTTCTTCTTCTTCTTCTTCTTCTTCTTCTTCTTCTTCTTCTTCTTCTTCTTCTTCTTCTTCTTCTTCTTCTTCTTCTTCTTCTGCTGCTGCTGCTGCTGCTGCTGCTGCTGCTGCTGCTGCTGCTGCTGCTGCTGCTGCTGCTGCTGCTGCTGCTGTTGCTGCTGCTGCTGCTACAGCCACAACTATTACTAGACATTTTTACTATAATACTGATATACTACTTCTTCTATTTCTGCCATTATCACCAACATCGCTACTACTGTTATTAATACAATTGCTACTACCGCTGTTACTAATACTACTGTTACTGTCAGAGAACGCAATATAGGGATGTGAATGATCTCCTACGCCAGCAACATATCTCTTGATGATGATGATGACTAGTACTACTGCTAATATTGCTAGTACTAGGTATTTCGTTGCTAGGGAAGGACGCTGTTTTCCGAAAGTTCAAGGTCGTTTGGTTCACAGACAACTTCCTGTGGCTGTAAACAGCTGTATACGAAACTAGCCCTGTCTTATTTCAAATTGGATTAATTCGAAACTACGGGACGAAAATCGCGAATGACAACTTTAACGAGTTGTCACATGGTTAATCCTTGATTCTGCATTGTCAGAAGAATTTTAGTGGTCCTCCACGAAGCACAATTCTAATTTTCTCCAAAAGGTAAGAGAGTTTATATTAATAGTGTGTCTATTATCGATATTACATGCATTTAGAGTGCATTTTTGAATTCCGAGCCCATTTTTACATAGAAGTGTCAACTTTCAACAAGATTTACATTGCTGGCCATGGTGGGAAAAAAATTTTTAATGTGTGTGTGCTCGGTCTGGCTATTTTTTGATAAGAAAATGCACAATGGCGGAAATCACAGCATATTTGACCTGTGTGTTTTTTAAATTAATAGAACACAGGCAATTTTGAATGATAAAATTAAACAGAATAACAGTTTACTTTTAAATGCTTTTAATAATTAATTTGGTAGCTTTAATTATTGTTCATCATGCAGTATGGTTTAAAATTTTTGAAATTCAAACCCATCCTGGGTCAATGACTGGCATTTTTTTGACTGACTTTGACTGGCTTTCAGTTGCATTTGTCTATTAATTATCTATTTAACAATACTTTAACATGCATTTATGGATTCTTTGTCCAATTTTACACACAACTATGGAGTTTCAACACATTACGTTATACTGGTGTGTGGAAATAAAATTTTTTGTGAGACCAAGGTGGTTACATACTTAAGATTGGCAAAAATTCCTTCGGCAGCTCAGATAGTAGGACCAGTGTCTGTTTCTATGTAAACACTGGAGATTTAGATTTAGAATCAAAACATACAGTTAAACAGAGTAGCAATATATAATAATTTCATTATTTTAATTTCTCCTTAGATTTATCATGGCAAAATCAAAAATAAATCTTGATCATCTGAGAGCACATCTGTCAGTGTTCGAAGCTGAATATCCCATAAAAAAGGACTACATTGCTCGGCTGTTGATGGTGGATGGACATTTTTCTATGGTGAGTTGAATTTATACCTTTATAGTTTTAATATCTATTTATTATACTGTAAAACAAAGGTTTTTTAATACATATTAAAATTAAAAATTTGTTGCGTACCCCTTACGGGACGTTGCATTTTCAGCTGCTGTTGATGTACTAGGCAAGTGTTACGTTCAGTAGTTTGCCATTGCTTTCTGAACGACCGGCCTCTATAGTTCTATACCTTTTTCGAAAAAACCAGCACCACTATGTTTCGAACCCAGGTATACGGCTCACAAACCGCGTTCGCAAGCCCTTAGCCACAGAGACCGTTTCTTTTCTCATCAGATTTAATTTTAATAATTTATAACTTCTTCATGTTATCTATCTTTATAATTTTAAGAGCAATTTATTATAAAGTAAAACATTTTAAAAATAAATATACCTTTAATTTCTTTTTCTTTTCTCCTCATATTTACAGTTCACAATTAATAATGTATAAATTCTTCATGTTATTTTACAGCATTTTTGTTATTTTTTCAGATTTAGTAATCTTTTTATTTTCTCTTTTCAGGTTCTGGAAGACAGAAGAGATATTGAATGCCAAGACAGGTCAGTCGCCAACAGAGGTAGTATTTCTCTAATTAAGGACATTTTTCTATGGTGAGTTGAATTTATACCTTTATAGTTTTAATATCTATTTATTATACTGTAAAACAAAGGTTTTTTAATACATATTAAAATTAAAAATTTGTTGCGTACCCCTTACGGGACGTTGCATTTTCAGCTGCTGTTGATGTACTAGGCAAGTGTTACGTTCAGTAGTTTGCCATTGCTTTCTGAACGACCGGCCCCTATACCTTTTTCGAAAAAACCAGCACCACTGTGTTTCGAACATGGGTATACGGCTCACAAACCGCGTTCGCAAGCCCTTAGCCACAGAGACAGTTTCTTTTCTTGTCAGATTTAAATTTAATAATTAATAATTTATAACTTCTTCATGTTATCTATCTTTATAATTTTAAGATCAATTTATTATAATGTAAAACATTTTAAAAATAAATATACCTTTAATTTCTTTTTCTTTTCTCCTCATATTTACAGTTCACAATTAATAATGTATAAATTCTTCATGTTATTTTACAGCATTTTTTTTTTATTTTTTCAGATTTAGTAATCTTTTTATTTTCTCTTTTCAGGTTCTGGAAGACAGAAGATTGTTGATTCACCTGTTGATTCCAGAAACTCTACCACATTATGCATATGTATTATATATGTTATATAATATTAATAAAGATTACTAACTGAAAAGAAAACTCTTTTAGTTTAGTACATTTTCATCTATTGACACTTATGCAAATTTAGTAATTTTATTTTAAACGAACCTCATAACAACTATTCATCACTGCAATAATTATCGGTGGCCATTTTTAATTGCTAATTAGGTCACCACAAATCATACTGACACAGCAAAGACACCATAAGGTCTGTAGCATCATTCCGCATATTACCAAATTCATCTTGTAATTTTTAAAGCTAAAATTAAGAAAACGTACGCTAATTTGTGAAATAGTAATTAATTAGCGGCCATTTTTAATTGCTAATTAGGTCACCACACATTATACTGACACAGCAAAGACACCATAAGGTCTGTAGCATCATTCCGCATATTACCAAATTCATCTTGAAATTTTTAAAGCTAAAATTAAGAAAACGTACGCTAATTTGTGAAATAGTAATTAATTAGCGGCCATTTTTAATTGCTAATTAGGTCACCACACATCATACTGACATAGCAAAGAGACCATAAGGTCTGTAGCATCATTCTGCATATTACCAAATTCATCTTGAAATTTTTAAAGCTAAAATTAAGAAAACGTACGCTAATTTGTGAAATAGTAATTAATTAGCGGCCATTTTTAATTGCTAATTAGGTCACCACACATCATACTGACACAGCAAAGAGACCATAAGGTCTGTAGCATCATTCCGCATATTACCAAATTCATCTTGTAATTTTTAAAGGTAAAATTAAGAAAACGTACGCTAATTTGTGAAATAGTAATTAATTAGCGGCCATTTTTAATTGCTAATTAGGTCACCACACATCATACTGACACAGCAAAGAGACCATAAGGTCTGTAGCATCATTCCGCATATTACCAAATTCATCTTGAAATTTTTAAAGCTAAAATTAAGAAAACGTACGCTAATTTGTGAAATAGTAATTAATTAGCGGCCATTTTTAATTGCTAATTAGGTCACCACACATCATACTGACACAGCAAAGAGACCATAAGGTCTGTAGCATCATTCCGCATATTACCAAATTCATCTTGAAATTTTTAAAGCTAAAATTAAGAAAACGTACGCTAATTTGTGAAATAGTAATTAATTAGCAAAATAATTAGCGGCCATTTTTACTTCCTAATTAGGTCACCAGACATCATATCAAAAAATAAATAACATGACCAGTTAGGCCTTGCAACCCCGATCGCAGTGATGTATGGTTGCTAAGATGTTCGTTTATAAACAAAACAGATAGTCTCAAAAAACACCAAAATTTTGATAATCTAGGCCAGATTTTGACCAGGACGCAAAAAAAAATCCTTCAGTGAGCACTCTTTTGTGAAAATTTTAGTCCAAAGGTCACAACACTCAAATTTACATAACTCAGCTTAGAATTGAGATAGACAACTCATTGAGGTACCGTTAGATTTGGTTTTTCAAGGCCTATCTATCTGTGGTTCTCCCAATAGTAAATGCTCAATTTGAAAATCATGATCAGAAAGGCTACTAGTACTACTACTACTACCAACATTGCGTGAAGACAACGTCGTTAACGGAGATTCCAGTAGAGTGAGTCAACACGCGAATTGATTCATGCTTGCGGAAATCGCAATTTGTGGGACGATATGATCACCCACGCCAGCCGACATGTCTCTTGCTCCTGATGACTACTACTAACATCGCTTCTCTACTACTATTACTATCGGCAGTTAAATCTACTTTTCACGGATAATGTTGCTGGAACTTCCGTTACTATCAATATTATGAATACTTCTATTACTTAGACAGATAGCATATTGATACTGCTATAAGCATAAGACCCAGAATAATACAGAGGTATATTTACAACTTTATAAAATAGCTAAGAGACACCGGTATGATACTATTGTTTCACTACAAACCCATAATACTCGTGATGCATGAACGTTTGCTCTCACTAACCATAAGGCGTGTGGTTTTCTGCTCAAAGAAGCCAACTCGATACTTCGACTTCCACATTCAAGCTATCGAACATTCTTTTACAGAGGTAACATTCTTAGCATTAGTCGCATGACTAATAACACATATAAGAGAAAAAATAGCCAATATACAACAAAGTAATTTTCTCCACTTGTTTCTTTATTTTTATATATCAATATTTATGTTTTTTATGTTTTTTATGTTTTTATCATTTATAATATAAATAATATACGCTATGCAGATGACACAGTATTGTGGCTCATAATTCAACAGACCTACAACAATTATTAGACGTTGTAGTAACAGAGAGTGCAAGGAAAGGACTCTCCTTGAATATCAAGAAAACAGTAACAATTGTAATATCAAAGAAAATGGTGACACCAAAATGTGACATAGAAATAGAAGGGAAAATCCTTAACCAAGTGGATAATTTTAGATACCTAGGGGCATTTATAACATCAGATGGAAGATGTACAGCAGAGATTAGGAGCAGAATAGGGCAGGCAAAAGCCGCATTTCAGAAAATGAAGAGTATCCTATGCAATAAGTCGCTAACACTGAATGTAAGAAAGAGAGTGCTGAAATGCTATGTAGAACCAGTTTTTCTGTATGGCAGTGAATCTTGGAATGTAAATGAACAAGTTAAGAAGAAATTAGAAGCAACAGAGATGTGGTTCCTGAGACGAATGTTGCGAATTCCTTGGACTGCCATAGTAACTAACGACGACTGCCTGAAACAGGCTAATGAAACTAGAACATTATATACAACAATAAGACAGAGACAAACATCTTTCTTCGGTCACGTGATGAGAAGAGAGGCATTGGAGAACATCGTAACAACTGGAAAGATCGAGGGGAAGAGAGGCAGAGGCAGACCAAGAGAAATGATGCTGGATGGATTGAGACAGTGGCATAGAGGAATATCAGCAGAAGAGTTGATCCATAAAACCAAAGACCGAGAACTGTGGAGAGCCATGAACGCCTACGCCAGCCGGCACGGCACTTGATGATGATGATGTTTTTCCTTTGAAGAGCTGTAACCTGTAACCCCACCCTTAAAAAACAGCGGTCACTTCTTTTCCAAATACACCATCAAAATAGACATGCCGTATTAAGCTGTTGTTTCTACCTACAACCCCGCTGACTTTACATGTTTTCAAATAAAACAGCGCCGCAAATAGACAAATCAATAATACACGGGGAAAAGATGCACACAACACAATACAGAAGAATCAATAGACAATATAGACAAATCAATAATACAGGGGGAAAAGATACACACAACACAATACAGACGCCGATATAAGCAAACCAACACACCCATACAGACAAAATCAATACATCGACACCCACGCCAGACCTAACAGGTATTTAAACCCTTGTTGATTGTATACGCCACACCAATGACCATCTCTTAGCTCTAGTGTAGACAATGCTGCTAGATGTCTATGACTGATATCGGTAACACTGATTTGATTTAATACAACTCTTAAGAAGAAAAATGATGGTGATGTTTACACACTGAACATACCCCTACATCCCCCCTCTCTATCTTACAGACATCAACCCTACGAGAAGTTATTTTGTACTGTCATCACCTCTCTCCTCACATAACTGACCACTACCAATTATGCAGATACACCATTCAAGAAATATATTTACTATACAAATACAAGCAAGGAAACAGACAAACTCGCGTCTCTCACACACGGCGGTCAGTATAATAATGTAATCATACTTACCACACCCTAAGAAACGCCGCTTGGGAGGATCGATTTTTGAAAGGCACGAAAACGGCGTTTTTAATTTCCCCACCAACACTAGACACAGTAGATAAACACATTATAACATCCCCGCCCTGTCCAGCGACATCCTACCCAGAGCAGACAGTTCGATACATCAACAACTGAGACATCAATCCTCTGGACCTGGTAACTATAGCATCCCAACACTGCTGGCTCTATCCACGCAGCCACGTAATCCTAATTCTTACCCTTAAACATACGTATGATGATACTTCTACATCGTATGATGATTCTAAACCCTACCCCACCCCCTTAAGTCATTGAGGCCATGCCATTTGATCTTAAAATATATACACATATGTTGTACTACCGGCTCTGTGGCTAAAGGCTTGCGAACACAGTTCGTGAGCCGGGTGTCAGGCGTTCGAAGTTCAGCTGCGACCGATTTGTGCAGCAGACCATGTCGCGTTGTGTTATAACGTGCTGGTATGGGAGCCGGTCGTTCAAAAATTTTTACTACCGTCAATCTTACATCCCGAGCGGTAACTTTTCTAACCTAGTATAACTCCACCACCACACCTCTCCTCCTTTTATTTATGTCTATATATGTTTTGCCTTTATTAAAATTATATATATCTTAACTGAATCGTTTATTAATTCAATGTTTCATGTAGTGCAATAGACTACCACATCCACCACACGTCACTAGACGGTCTCTCCCCTACACCCTGAGAGGTCACTTAACCACTACCCCGTCCACCACGTCAACCATCACGGCGTATGAAGAAACTGTTTCTTTAACACTTATGATACAAAATCATACCCGCTCCCTTACGTCATTGAGGCCACGCCTATATATATATATATATATTGTGCTGCCGTCCATCTTACACCCCGAGCAGTCACTTTTCTAACCTAGTATAACGTCACTACCACACCTCTTTTCATTTAACTATGTATGCCATTCTATATATGTTTTCCCTTTATTAAAATTATTATTTACTTTCGTTTTGAATCGTGTGTTATTGTTTTATGTTGTACTTTTATGTTGTACACCGTGTCATCGCTCACTTTATACACCACCACGTTACTAGACGTACACTCCCCTACACCCCGAGGGGTCACTTGACTACCACGCCCACACTGATGAGTCACTTGACCACGCCGACTTTTTCAGAAAAAATCAATATCGGACAGTGATGCGTTATCACCCTTTGTGGATCAGGATCAATAAATGATAATAATATATAAGATCCACATAAATTCGACGTCTGTGTCACTTACTATACTACTTACCTTGCATTCTGACAATACATGTTCTATCTAGTGTCTGTTTCTTTTTAGAGGCGACGTGTCAGGTCGATGGAGCTACTCAATTGGACCAGGTTGGCAGCTGGTAGGACATCGCAAAGTGACTAGACAACGAAGCTTTGTCTCAATAGTGGTAAGTAACATATTCGTATAATAAGTTTTTCGTGGCGTGCATCATTACATAAGGGTGCAGTCACTTGCGAAGCAACCAGTGCTGCAAGAGCTGTGAAGAAAAGGCTGGACAGAAAAACCACTGCAGGAGATCCTCCTCATGGAACGTCAAGCATCCTTGCCCACATTGTTAAAGAACATTTTGAGCCAAAATAGGCATTATTAGCCATCTTAGAACTCACGGCTTCATACTTTCAACCCCACTGGATGAAATTAATGGTCATCATCATTCTTGATGGACAAACAACGCAACACAAACAAGTAACATGCATCACTCCACGCTAGGGACGTCTGCAGTGACCCTTACCATGACATCCACTGATCTTGTTGCCACTGTTCAGCAGGTTGTTTGGGCTCTCTTGTCGTCCTCTCATTGACGGATCTCCTGGACCTCTATAAGACATCCAATAATCAAAGTGCTGCAATTAACACCCGTAAGATTTCCCTCAACATCCTCTCATTAACCCATGTAAGATCCCCTTATCACCCCTATACGATGTCAGTTAAAGTCCCTCTATCAACCCTGTAAGATGTCAGTCAAAGTTACCTCATCAACCCTTGTAAGATATCAGTCAAAGTTACCTCATCAACCCATGTAAGATGTCAATCAAAGTTACCTCATCAACCCCTGTAAGATATCAGTCAAAGTTACCTCATCAACCCATGTAAGATGTTAGTCAAAGTTACCTCATCAACCCCTGTCAGATGTCAGTCAACGTTATCTCATCAACCCCTGTAAGATGTCAGTCAAAGTTTCCTCATCAAACCCTGTAAGATGTCAGTCAAAGTTACATCATCAACCTCTGTAAGATGTCAGTCAAAGTTACCTCATCAACCCATGTAAGATGTTAGTCAAAGTTACCTCATCAACCCCTGTAAGATGTCAGCCAAAGTTACCTCATCAACCCCTGTAAGATGTCAGTCAAAGTTACCTCATCAATCCCTGTAAGATGTAAGTCAAAGTCACCTCATCAACCCCTGTCAGATGTCAGTCAACGTTACCTCATCAACCCCTGTAAGATGTCAGTCAAAGTTACCTCATCAACCCCTGTAAGATATCAGCCAAAGTTACCTCATCAACCCCTGTCAGATGTCAGTCAAAGTTACCTCATCAACCCCTGTAAGATGTCAGTCAAAGTTACCTCATCAACCCCTGTAAGATATCAGCCAAAGTTACCTCATCAACCCATGTAAGATGTTAGTCAAAGTTACCTCATCAACCCCTGTAAGATTTCAGTCAAAGTTACCTCATCAACCCCTGTCAGATGTCAGTCAACGTTACCTCATCAATCCCTGTAAGATGTCAGTCAAAGTTACCTCATCAACCCATGTAAGATGCTAGTCAAAGTTACCTCATCAACCCCTTAAGATGTCAGTCAAAGTTACTTCATCAATCCATGTAAGATGTCAGTCAAAGTTACCTCATCAATCCCTGTAAGATGTTAGTCAAAGTTACCTCATCAATCCCTGTAAGATGTTAGTCAAAGTTACCCCATCAACCCCTGTAAGATGTCAGTCAAATTACATCATAAACCCCTGTAAGATGTCAGTCAAAGTTACCTCATCAACCTCTGTAAGTTGTCAGTCAAAGGTACCTCATCAACCCTTGTACGATGTCAGTGAAAGCTATCTCATAAACCCCTGTAAGATGTCAGTCAAATTTATCTCATCAACCCATGTAAGATGTCAGTCAAATTTATCTCATCAACCCCTGTAAGATGTTAGTCAAAGTTACCTCATCAACCCATGTAAGATGTCAGTCAAATTTATCTCATCAACCCCTGTGAGATGTCAGTCAACGTTACCTCATCAATCCCTGTAAGATGTCAGTGAAAGCTATCTCATCAACCCCTGTAAGATGTCAGTCAATGTTACCTCATTAACCCCTGTAAGATGTCAGTCAAAGTTACCTCATCAACCCATGTAAGATATCAGTCAAATTTATCTCATCAACCCCTGTGAGATGTCAGTCAACGTTACCTCATCAATCCCTGTAAGATGTCAGTGAAAGCTATCTCATCAACCCCTGTAAGATGTCAGTCAATGTTACCTCATCAACCCCTGTAAGATGTTAGTCAAAGATACCTCATCAACCCCTGTTAGATGTCAGTGAAAGCTATCTCATCAACCCCATGTAAGATGTCAGTCAATGTTACCTCATCAACCCATGTAAGATGTCAGTCAAATTTATCTCATCAACCCCTGTAAGATGTCAGTCAAATTTATCCCATCAACCCCTGTCAGATGTCAGTCACAGTTACCTCATCAACCCCTGTAAGATGTCAGTCACAGTTACGTCATCAACCCATGTAAGATGTCAGTCAAAGGTACCTCATCAACCCCTGTAAGATGTCAGTCAAAGTTACCTCATCAATCCCTGTAAGATGTCAGTCAAAGTTACCTCATCAACCCATGTAAGATGTTAGTCAAAGTTACCTCATCAACCCCTGTCAGATGTCAGTCAACGTTACCTCATCAATCCCTGTAAGATGTCAGTCAAAGTTACCTCATCAATCCCTGTAAGATGTCAGTCAAAGTTACCTCATCAATCCCTGTAAGATGTCAGTCAAAGTTACCTCATCAACCCATGTAAGATGTTAGTCAAAGCTACCTCATCAACCCCTGTAAGATGTTAGTCAAAGTTACCTCATCAATCCCTGTAAGATGTCAGTGAAAGCTATCTCATCAACTCCTGTAAGATGTCAGTCAATGTTACCTCATCAACCCCTGTAAGATGTCAGTCAAATTTACCTCATCAACCCCTGTAAGATCTCAGTCAAATTTATCCCATCAACCCCTGTCAGATGTCAGTCACAGTTACCTCATCAACCCCTGTAAGATGTCAGTCACAGTTACCTCATCAACCCATGTAAGATGTCAGTCAAAGGTACCTCATCAACCCCTGTAAGATGTCAGTCAAAGTTACCTCATCAATCCCTGTAAGATGTCAGTCAAGGTTACCTCATCAACCCATGTAAGATGTTAGTCAAAGTTACCTCATCAACCCCTGTCAGATGTCAGTCAAAGTTACCTCATCAACCCCTGTAAGATGTCAGTCAAAGTTACCTCATCAATCCCTGTAAGATGTCAGTCAAAGTTACCTCATCAACCCATGTAAGATGTTAGTCAAAGTTACCTCATCAACCCCTGTCAGATGTCAGTCAACGTTACCTCATCAACCCCTGTCAGATGTCAGTCAACGTTACCTCATCAATCCCTGTAAGATGTTAGTCAAAGTTACCTCATCAACCCCTGTCAGATGTCAGTCAACGTTACCTCATCAATCCCTGTAAGATGTCAGTCAAAGTTACCTCATCAACCCATGTAAGATGTTAGTCAAAGTTACCTCATCAACCCCTGTAAGATGTTAGTCAAAGTTACCTCATCAATCCCTGTAAGATGTCAGTGAAAGCTATCTCATCAACTCCTGTAAGATGTCAGTCAATGTTACCTCATCAACCCCTGTAAGATGTCAGTCAAATTTACCTCATCAACCCATGTAAGATGTTAGTCAAAGTTACCTCATCAACCCCTGTAAGATGTCAGTGAAAGCTATCTCATCAACCCCTGTAAGATGTCAGTCAATGTTACCTCATCAACCCATGTAAGATGTCAGTCAAATTTACCTCATCAACCCATGTAAGATGTTAGTCAAAGTTACCTCATCAACCCCTGTAAGATGTCAGTGAAAGCTATCTCATCAACCCCTGTAAGATGTCAGTCAATGTTACCTCATCAACCCATGTAAGATGTCAGTCAAATTTATCTCATCAACCCCTGTAAGATGTCAGTCAAATTTATCCCATCAACCCCTGTCAGATGTCAGTCACAGTTACCTCATCAACCCCTGTAAGATATCAGTCACAGTTACCTCATCAACCCATGTAAGATGTCAGTCAAAGGTACTTCATCAACCCCTGTAAGATGTCAGTCAAAGTTACCTCATCAACCCATGTAAGATGTCAGTCAAAGTTACCTCATCAACCCATGTAAGATGTTAGTCAAAGTTACCTCATCAACCCCTGTAAGATATCAGTCAATGTTACCTCATCAACCCATGTAAGATGTCAGTCAAAGTTACCTCATCAACCCATGTAACATGTCAGTCAAAGTCGCCCCCCCCCCCCCATAAACCTATGTAAGATGTCAAAGTCCCCCCATAAACCCATGTAAGATCTCCCAGTCACATCCCCTCATCGACCCTGGTAACATTCACTCAAAGCCTTCCTCCTCTCCCCCCCCCCCCTCTCATCGACCCCTGTAACATGTCAACCAACATTTCCCTACTAACCCCTGTAATATCTTTAGCAAAGTTACTAAAAGGACACCACCATTTTTAGCACACAGTCTAATGTTTAAGACGCCCTAATTCATCAGGGGGACCGACCACAAGGCCCACATTTCCCCGGGCAATCTGACACCGTGGCTAGCCTCTGCCTCAAAAAGGAGACTGAAGTTTGGGCCGATGAACTGGTTCGTTTCAGTGAAGATAAAGCTGACATTGAGTGTTTCTACTTTCAATCGCTATCATAACAATACAACAGCCACCGCCCACTTCATCATCACTCAAATTATAATCTTGTAGCCGTGGTTGCGCAATTTCTAGCAAGCTTGCCCTCTGACCCGATGCTCTAGGGTTCGAATCCCCACCTAGGTGGATTTTACAAAACATTGAACTGAGCTCCCAGGTTGACCCAGCCTAAATATTTACCGGGAAATGTTCCGGGAAGTAAAGGCGGCAATTACGGTATTGACCCCATCAACCATCAACTATATGATATTCTTTATTTTAAATTTACACATATTTCTCTTTGCTCTACAGAATTATATTTAGGCGTACAGTTGTGTTTAGTGTTCTATATTTACATTCCCTGGCATTCACAGTTTGTATGTAATGTTTGTCTTCCAGCGGCCGATATTCATATACATGCAACATAAAGATTATGGTTAGGTGTTCCATGACATTGGTCGTCCAGTCATGGTTTGGTGTATGGTAATCGCACTATGGACAGTCTTTTTGTAATATACATGGTATTTTGCACTCACACTATGTACGCTGCGTACAGGCAATACGCAACAGGGGAAAACTACCGGGCTTATAACTATACGCTTAGCTGGCAAAGGTTCATGTATAGCGGATCATGTGTACCGGATGAAAACGTTTATTGTAAATATGAACAATGTTGACAACAGCAGGTGGCAGAGAATGGAGACAAATTATGTTTATAAATATTGACAACAGCAGGTGGCAGAGAATGGAGACAAATTATGTTTATAAATATTGACAACAGCAGGTGGCAGAGAATGGAGACAAATTATGTTTATAAATATTGACAACAGCAGGCGGCAGAGAATGGAGACAAATTATGTTTATAAATATTGACAACAGCAGGCGGCAGAGAATGGAGACAAATTATGTTTATAAATATTGACAACAGCAGGCGGCAGAGAATGGAGACAAATTATGTTTATAAATATTGACAACAGCAGGCGGCAGAGAATGGAGGCAAATTATGTTTATAAATATTGACAACAGCAGGCGGCAGAGAATGGAGACAAATTATGTTTATAAATATTGACAACAGCAGGTGGCAGAGAATGGAGGCAAATTATGTTTATAAATATTGACAACAGCAGGCGGCAGAGAATGGAGACAAATTATGTTTATAAATATTGACAACAGCAGGCGGCAGAGAATGGAGACAAATTATGTTTATAAATATTGACAACAGCAGGTGGCAGAGAATGGAGACAAATTATGTTTATAAATATTGACAACAGCAGGTGGCAGAGAATGGAGAGAAATTATGTTTATAAATGTTGACAACAGCAGGCGGCAGAGAATGGAGACAAATTATGTTTATAAATATTGACAACAGCAGGTGGCAGAGAATGGAGAGAAATTATGTTTATAAATATTGACAACAGCAGATGGCAGAGAATGGAGGCAAATTCTGTTTATAAATGTTGACAACATCAGGTGGCAGAGAATGGAGGGAAATTCTGTTTATAAATGTTGCATGACCTTTACATGGCGTGGCGATCAGCCCCAAATTCAGATTTTTTATTTGCCTGCAATTTTACATTCAGTAGTTTGCCATTGCTTTCTGAGCAAGAAGTCAACGCTGAAGACCAACGGACAAGGGTAGGAAATGAGCCACGCACCACGCCGTCAGGGCATTGGAAGTTTAAGCGCAATCGCATTGATCCCTGTCGCTGGGAACACTGTTTTAGGTTTACTGTCACATAACCTAAAATACAGATAGATTATTCTAGGTTTACTGTCACATAACGTAAAATACAGGTAGATTATTCTAAGTTTACTGTCACATAACCTAAAATAAAAACCTCTACACCAGTTACACTTCACTTCTGGTGATCGAGTGAAATGGCGAATCATGACCGCTCACGCTTGTCGGCATGGCACATGTTGAATGAATGAACCTAAAATATCGTGAACAATCAAATGTACTTTGCGAATGCCCCCCCCCCCCCTTCCCCCCCTTCATCCCCAATACATGTTCGCAACAATCTAGTTGAGAGATCAGCAGGTGTCAATGTTACATAGAAAACATGTGCACAGCTGTACAGTGTTGACTTTCATGTCAAGTGAAAGGACAAAATTATGGTAACAGATCTCATTATCTGCATAACAACTGTAGGCTGACTACAAAAGGTTGGCTATTAAAACCCGACATGTGTCACGTGTCACGGTTAGTTATAAATGACAAATTTGTCCTAAAGATAATAGACAAGATAAATGGTTACATTATCACCATCATCATGTGTTTTTGCTAATTCACCCATTTTATTCTGCGTTCTTCTTCTGACTCCTAGCTGAGTACTGGCCACCGGCAAGCAGTGGCGTGCAGAGGATCTTTGATGCCCGGTGCCAACCCATTAATTGGATGCCCGTAAATTGTTCTTTCCCTAATTCATTCCCCTTCCCTCTCCCCTCCCACTGCAATGTGCTGCCCCCTCTCCCTAATTTGATGCACTCCCCTCCCTCTCCCGACTGGATGACCGGGGCCGTCGCGCCCCCCTGCACCCCCCCCCCCTTTGCACGCCACTGCCGCCAAGCATTCCAAGCCCTTTCTAGACCAACTCATGGCAGGTTGGATGTTGGCTGAAGCTGTCTACGGAGTGAAGTAGCCAGTCCCACACTGACCTTCGTTTGTCGCCGAGTACGAAATGCACAGGAGGTCACTGTGTTGTTGCGTTCCATGTATGCTCTAAGAGTATATCTGTGCACTGGGTTGTAGCCCCAACCCTGTGGGGAACCATTGCTAAACACAGCCAGCCCGTGTGTACTGTGCTGAATCATGACGTGATGACATCATAGCACGCGCCTCTACAGATGTGAAGTTCCAGTACGTGTCTTGCCCAGCCCATTGGTTTCTGAGCTGGCAGAGGGCAGGTGAAATCTACAGTCTGGTTCCCCTAGAGATGGTACTTTGGTATCAGGAAGAGCAATAAAACCTCTACATTACTTACACACTCCGATATACTTTTCATGGCTCAAATGCATTGGACATAGAAACTCAGTCTTACAAGAGGATTAACCACCACAACACCAACAACAAAATCATTGCTACGTGGCATATTTGATAATTTGCTATGTTGTTCTCACTGGACGATTACTGTTTTTTGTTTTGCAATGCACTTTGTTTTGCCCTTGCAGATGATCAAAGGTCGGGGATTAATTACCTTCACTCTCCTGCCCCACCTCTTTCCCACTAGCCTCTTCCCGCCATTGAAATACTCAACACACGTTCCTGTGTGTTAGAGACTGAGCACAACAACAGGCCGTTCGAAACGAAACAAGGGAGGTCCGGAGAGATTCTGTAGTTTTTCGCTGATTCGTCTGTATATGCATGCTCCCAAGTGCTGTTTGGTTTTCATATATTGTTCATGGCTGTTTTTGTTTCCTTTCTGTTTCCTTCTGTGAGTTTTTCGCCCCTTTTATTTAGGCATGTTTTCTATTATCTCAGTAAGTGTATACAGGCATCCATTTCACAGTTTCACCTGTTGCGATTGCAGAATAATGTAATCCGATTGTTGGAGTCGAATAGCCTTGAAGTTGATTTATCGCTGATTAGCGTCTTAGTTTATTTTAATCTGTACTCGATTTCTTCCTATCAGCTACACCTGGAGCTGTCGGAGATCACCCGCCATATTTGACTTTAATTTATGAAGCCAAAGTCAAGAAGCCATAATCAGCAAACTGACATGAATATCTGCGACTACGTGCAAGTGTTTGTTTTGTTCATGTTGATTTGGCCTAATAATAGCCAGTCAATGAGGGGTAAGACACAGTAACCTTTGGTCTGCCGCATGTATCGTGCATGCTAGCATTACATGACCACCTTATCGAGATCTGATTCACTGTTTTACTGCAGCCGAGGAATAACAAAATGACAATGCACAAAAATACAAAAGGTGTACTGCTGGATGTCAGCCTGGTCATTGCAGGTCCACTCTCTACAACAGCCAAGACTGTCTGCTTCCTCGTTTCCCGTTACACCCGCGTCCCCTGACACAAAAATTAAACAGGTATTAGTCAGTCTTGACCTGCTCAGGAATTCAGGAAATTGTCTGCCAATTCTATTTCCAATTCCTGAGAAGAATGATCCCATTCAACCGTCGACTATTTGGTTATAGTCGGGGCCTTTATGGTGTATCTTGTACTTCTTCTTTCGTAAATAGAGATGCGTATATAAACTACATGGATTCTAATTTGTTGGCATTGTATTCGTTTCATCCTTGTGCTTTTACATGTCTGGACAGAGTCACACATTTGTTAAGGCCTTGCGTAATTGTGTACCCGCCCCGTCATATGGTGTTGTTTCTTTCAGGGAGCTTTATCAGTTGTCGTCTCTATTACCCCGTCTTGGTCGGTCTTCGAATCTTCTTGGTCGTCTCTGGTACCTTGTGTCGTGGACGGGTTGGTGGAGAGTAATTTCTTCTTCTGGCCTCCGTCCACACTTGATTTAGGTTTTGGTCCAATTGCCGTCTAGCTCAGCCCATCTTTATCTTCATACTCATGGGGTGGCGGATGAAACATGCATGGGTAAAAATACATACAAATGGCGACTTTAGCATTGAAGAGGGAAACTAGTAAGATGGGTAGACAGTAGGTAATTATGGACAAGATGAGCACTGTGAAAGACAAGCTGAACCTGTAGCGTGGGAGCAAGACAACAACATTACTATAACGCATGACCCCTGGTATTTGTGACATCCAAGAAGGTTTTAGGTGTGAGGATCTGGAAACTATTTTATACGACATTATTAATCAGAATTGAATAACTCAGTCACGAAGGTTGTGGAAACAACTATTGTGGAGTATGAACTAGAACGAGCGTAATTGGTTCTGGAAAGTCGTTCGTTATAGCATTTATACGTGTTAGCATACATTGAAATATATTCACGTAGTTGTAATCCATTCCACCTACAGCAAAATTCAGATCCAAGACAATCACTTAAATATGTAAGTGTTTACATATTTCATGTATTAAAACAAATAAAGCAAAGTGCATTCGTTTAGCTTTCACACGTTATGCGTGTACATTTGAACGACACAATCAACCTTCACTGATTAAAAGACTATGAACCAATGTTCTGTAATAGCAGGACCGAACTATCAAACAGCATTGAAAAGCATAAAGAATGTTACACATACGGAAACAGAAAAAAAAAAACTATGCATGAGACACACAATCTTTACCCAGTGAAAACTATAATCAAGACGTCCATGATAAAACTCACACAATCTTTTCCTTGTGAAAACTATTATCGAATCAAAACAATGTTTTCCCGTAGTGAATTTGAATAACGAAGACACAAACCATACAGTGTACGATTTATTGCCTGGCATATTTCGCTGCATCTCGTCAGGTACTTACTGCAGATGTCACACAATGTAAAGTAAAATAACTAGATACATCGTTCAAGCTGAAATATACACATGTTCTCACAATAATATCAATTGTTGACCATGGTAATTTTAAATTGACTACCATGTCTTTCTGTTTGCACACCTACATAGACCAATTTTGTGCAAACAGAAAGACATGGTTGTCATTTTAAAATTACTGAGCTTGAAGTGCAACAACTGATCCAGAGAAACACACATCAATGTGACATAGTGATCTTCTTCTTCTGCTGCTGCTGCGTTCATCCGGAGTTTTTTTTTTTTTTTTTTTCAGACGTGATTGCGTTTTGCTTGTTTACAGCCGAGCTGCGTTCTTGCGCCGTTAGGCCGACACATCCGACTTCTGCGGACATTTGTTGACCGGGTTAACCTTCCCGGGAACATAGTGATCTATACTGATAGGTCAGTGGTGAAAAACAGACGGAGTGGTTGGGTTTCATTGCGAAGGCTAATGAACGATTCTCGCATGAGAATGAAGGTGGAAGTAGTAATAGCGGCATTACGTTGGTTCGAGGAGACCATTGCAACACACATTGTATTCATTACGGTCTCAGGGAGCATGCTTAGTAAGGTGGAGAAAGGAATATTTAATGTGGAATGGCTAACCTCGCTTCAGAGGTCACAGATTGTGAGAATTATATGGATTCTTAGCTCCGGCCATACTGGAGTGCGGGGGGAATGAACAGGCTGATAGGCTGGCAGGGAATGCACCTATTGGTAGTAGTTTACCTATGGACAAGGGAGAGGTGGACGTGCGCCTGAGGGACCAAATGGAGAAGGTGGGAGAACAGATTGAGAACCCGTATGTGGAAATATTGAGATTGCTGGGAATTGACAGAGGTTCTTGAAGAATCTCAAAACTGAGAGAGAAGCCCAGGAGAACTTTCAATCAGATAGCGGTGGGAACGATTAGTAGTGTGACTCCTCTATGACTGTTGAACGAGGAGACGGAGCGCGTATGGGAATGTCCCGAGTTTAGTAATGACGGTTCTTAGCGCAACTCAACTCAACTCACATAGATAAAGCAGTAAATATTCTATATAGCACTTCAACACTCTTTTCTCACTGCATTTGACAGCTTTTTAATTGCTCAGTATGTTTTTCATCTTGAAAAAAGCGGCGATAGCCATAGCTGTTCTGGTTCTAATCTCTAACAGGCATCTCCTAGCGGATGTTATGACTGCCGATGTGACGTCTATCTGAAAGTCTTTATATCTATATATTCCACTCAACCTTCCTAGTGTTCCCATATTTTCTACTCTCTATTTATATTACATTTTTGAGAATTTAAATATTGAGCACAACCCACTACTGGCAACGCCGATCGCATTCCGGCACGAACCTAAGGCCTATCCACGTCATGGAAGCACTATACTCGAGTTTCGCCCTCGTTTGAGCTCGTCAGTAGTGCATATCCCTGACCGGATCCGGAAACAAGCCCCGGATCACGCGTGTGAAGCGGGTGTGTAACCACGCAGCACACACTGGACACGCCAAATTATCACACCGGAATACCACAACGCTACCCATCGTAGGCTATGCTCAAGATTGCCCAATCGCCGCGACTGACGTCCGTCAATCGATGTGGACCCGAACGATCAGGACTTCTCACCGGCAAGGAACACCAGGCCTCCTAAATCCAGTGAGCAACGATAAAATTGATTATTTGGTTGTTTCGGGATTTGAAATTTAAATATTGAGCACAACCCACTACTGGCAACGCCGATCGCATTCCGGCACGAACCTAAGGCCTATCCACGTCATGGAAGCACTATACTCGAGTTTCGCCCTCGTTTGAGCTCGTCAGTAGTGCATATCCCTGACCGGATCCGGAAACAAGCCCCGGATCACGCGTGTGAAGCGGGTGTGTAACCACGCAGCACACACTGGACATGCCAAATTATCACACCGGAATACCACAACGCTACCCATCGTAGGCTATGCTCAAGATTGCCCAATCGCCGCGACTGACGTCCGTCAATCGATGTGGACCCGAACGATCAGGACTTCTCACCGGCAAGGAACACCAGGCCTCCTAAATCCAGTGAGCAACGATAAAATTGATTATTTGGTTGTTTCGGGATTTGAAATTTAAATATTGAGCACAACCCACTACTGGCAACGCCGATCGCATAGCCTACGATGGGTAGCGTTGTGGTATTCCGGTGTGATAATTTGGCGTGTCCAGTGTGTGCTGCGTGGTTACACACCCGCTTCACACGCGTGATCCGGGGCTTGTTTCCGGATCCGGTCAGGGATATGCACTACTGACGAGCTCAAACGAGGGCGAAACTCGAGTATAGTGCTTCCATGACGTGGATAGGCCTTAGGTTCGTGCCGGAATGCGATCGGCGTTGCCAGTAGTGGGTTGTGCTCAATATTTAAATTTCAAATCCCGAAACAACCAAATAATCAATTTTTGAGAATGTTGATAAATCTTGAATATGTAGGGTTTTGATTATATTAATAGCTCATATCTTTTGGAAAGGTTTAGGAGATTAACACACCCACATGTCCAGAGCAACCATCATTACAAGCAACCTTAAGTGTTCAGTTACCCTAATATCTCTATATTTAAACAGGGAACATCCTATTTCCTGCCTAGGTTGCTCAATATCTTAAAAGATACATGTGTTACCAAAACAATAACTTGACAAGTGATTTATAAAAGGATTGTATAACATGCTTAAATTAAACACAATAAAGATAGTTTTCACAATAAATGATGCCGTAGATTTTACACAAATAGTAATACAGATTATGAACACATTAACAGAAAATGTCCAGAAACGATGTTAATTCAACATCTTGATGATGATTGTGGATCATTTCAGATCAACCATATTCACATGGGACACTTTACTGAGAGACTTGGAAATGCTCCACTTAGTTTCTTCTGGTTAAGCTGACGAATTGGTGACCCTCTTTAGTTGAGCAAGATTGAATAGTCTAAGCGTAGGTCTCAAGAGGTCTGATGAACCTCTCACAAGGTCTATACTGAGTGTTTGTAAGAATATCAGCCCCGGGCCACTATGCAGTCTGTCTCCCACTAGATGTTGATATTAAAGAAGACAAAACATGTGTAAAACAGGATTGCTTCCAATAATGTACATCTTTCTGTCAACCATGGGTGGTGCCCTAATTCTTGGAAGTTTTCTCGTCGTATAAGTCACCAGCTGGCAGTCATGGTTTGTGCTGGTTTTCCACCATGTAGAGGGTGACATCATGACAGTCATGGGTGCTAACTGGCACCTGTAGAAATTGTGGCATTTCCAACATGACACTTTAAAAACACGCAATCAAACACAGCCATGCGTGTGGGGTAACTTAAGATAAATAATAAAATCAAAAACAAGACAGGACTTTTACAGCGGAGGTGTGGTTACCTTTCGCAATCCTGGGTATTTAGGCAGTGTGCCTAGGTTGTCTCACCTTGGTTCTAGTGGAACAGTCAGTTCTCTTCTGACTTAACAAGTGAGGAATTGCACTGGGTCTGCCACCTCTTATATAATGAATCATGTCTTTCAATTAAGAAGGGATATGGGTTCACCTTTTTGATTTTTGGTTTTCAAATGTTTATTTCGTACAAAACAGTGTGTATGTATAAGGTGTAATGTGACGTTTCTTTTGTTTGTGTAAATCACAAGCGTTGCCGTTTGTTAGTGTTAAGTGACACATGTGAAAATAAAACAAATATATATATACATTTATGTTAATATAAATAATTGCCTCAGCAAGCCAAACTGAGAAGATATGTTTAAGGGAAATATTCAAAACATAGGGTTATAAATTACACTAAATATGTCTCGTCAACATCTTCCCACATTATACAGCATTCCTGTAACTAAGACACATTAAAGATGTTGGAGTGTGTTATTATATACATGTATGTGTGAATCTGCCGGTCTCTCTGGCTGTGGGGTTACAACACTTCCTCTCTGTAATCCCGTTTATCACGCAGAGTCTCGCAGCGGAGCGAGAACTGAGGTGGTTCGACCCCCGCTCGTGACTTGCGGATACTGAGCCGGCCGCTCAGAAAGCAATGGCAAACTACTGAGCGTAATCTTGCCAAGAGATCAACAGACAGCTGAAAGATGCTGCTGTTGACAGCTAAGTCCTGTAAAAGGATACGCAAAAACATTTATTTATTTATGTGTGAATCTGTGTGGTTGTCCCATATCTGACAATGTGTGTATGATGCACTAGCGTCATGTATGAGTCTCTCATATGTAGTGTAACATAATTAATCGAATCTTTAGGAAATCACAGAGATGTTGGTCTTTCATTCTTTCGCTTCTCTCGGTGTAGGTGATTTCCTTGGGGAAAAAAAAGTGACAACACACATACACACGCACACACAAACACACACATGTAAGTGTGACATTGCGTCAAGTACATTTCAGATGCATCGGACATGTATGTCTGTGTATGTGTTAATACTATTATTACTAAACACACACACACACACACACACACACACACACACACACACACACACACACACACACACACACACACACACACACACACACAGACTCACATACAGACACACACGCACAAGTATGTGTTAGTTAGTTGCAAATTCTTCACAGAACGTAGCAGTCAACCCCAGAATTGTTTTGGCTGGTCGTGATTCCTGGGCAAGTTTATCTTCAGTAGTTTGCCATTGCTTTCTAAACGAACGGCACCCATACCATTTCATAAAAAACAACGTAAGGCGGTCTGCTGCCAAATCGCCCAAGGCTGTGTTTCGAACGCGGTATGCGGGATTACGAACTGCGTCCGTAACCTCATCGCCACGGAGCAGTATATATGTGTAGCTATGTATGAGAACTGACAAGATGTGTTATATGTATCCTAACTCCGATATATTTGTAATGTCACTGATGCGATGTCAGTGACCTCAAACATTGAAGCAGAATACTGGAAATCAAAGGGAGAAGACAAAACCTATAATATCGACAAACAATATTACTGATTATCTCCCATAAACTACAGAAATATTAGGCAAGACAAGACAGAGATACTTTAATATTAGAAAGAATTATTAGATTATGAAAACATACGTTTTTAACAGTGAGTACTTAAGGATATCAAAATAATTTTATTTTAAAAGTTGCATGGCCTTTTATGGGACGTTGCAGTCAACGCCAGCATTTTACCGCCATTGTTGTCTTGGCAAGTTTTACGTTCAGTAGTTTGCCAGTGTGTTCTGAACGACCGGCTCTCATACCAACAAGTTAAAACCAGCGCGACACGGTCTGCTTCCACATCGGTTGCCGCTGTGTTTCGAACGCCAGTAAGTGGCATTACGAATCGCGTCAGCAACTCCATCGCCAAGGAGTCCGGCATCAAAATAATATTAGACAGAATTATTAGATTATGAAAACAAAAGTATTTAACATTGAGTACTTAAGGATATCAACATAATATTAAACAGAATTATTAGATTATGAAAACAAACGACATAATATTAGACAAAATTATCAGATTATGAAAACAAGCGTATTTAACAATGAGTACTTAAGGATATCAAGACATTGTAATGTATTCTAAGATTCTAAGGATATAAAGTTACGAGGCGCGTGTTTTAAGTAAGTCCCGTTTTGACCATACCGACAAACACCGATGGAAAACGGATATGTGCATATGCGGATATGTGTATATATGTTTATGTTGTTCATTAGCTAGCTGTGTGCTATTTCTTCACTGTCGAAATCTTGTTTGATGCTGCGTGTGAGTGATTTATAAAACTGCCAACTGCCATTTACTGCCAGTATAGTACCTTGCGGTGTATGGCAGAGGGGTCTTTGAGCCTGAGGAATTAAGGCCGCCTGGCTAGTGTAGTCGCCGCGAACTGTACAGGTTAGGATTTTCTTTTTGCCCCCGACAGAAAAAAAATCCCACACCTTACCGAGGGATCGAACCCGGATTTCCCGAAGGAGAGTCCGGAATTCTAGCCACTTGGCCAGTCATTTATAATGAGTGCAAAAATAAATACTCCCGCCAGCTGTGAGGTTCGTGCTTGTGATCCGTTATTTTTTGTTAGCAAACAACAACAGTGCTGCAGAAATTCATGGCCACTGTTTTCTGGGACAAAAAGGGGGGTCTTGTTTATTAATTTTCTTGAACGTGGAAAGTTAGTTGATGCCAAATCTTATTGTGACACTCTGATAAAACGTAGATGTGCCACCCAAAATAAAAGACGTGGGTTGCTGCCCTTGGAATTGTGCCTTTGCACGATAATGCTCGACCTCACGTCGCATATGGAACAGCTGTTGCAAACATTTCACTGGGAAATTGCCGACCACCTCCGATCTGGCACCAAGTGATTACCACTTTTTCGTGCACCTAAAGAATTGGCTGGCATTCCAGCGGTTTGAAACTGATGATGAACTTGCAGACAGGCGTTAATGAATGGTTCAAGACACTGGTGGCAGACTTCTACGACATTGGAATAAGAACCTGGTGCCACGATACCAAAAATGTGTTGAAGTCAATGGTGAATATGTTGAGAAATAATGTAAATGTTCACCTTTTGCTGCAATAAATCATTTTTATATATAATAGTTTTTAACATTTTTTATACCGAGACTTACTTAAAAAAACGCGCCTCGTATATTAACAAGTGGCATAACTATCGATGTGACTTATTCTTGCATATTGAGAGTGACATTACAAATCACAACTACCAGTATGTCAGAATGAGAGTCCTAAAGATGGCGGTCATCATAATCATGTGCCATGCCGTTAAACGCGGACGGTCAAAGTTCGCCATCTCACATCAGGTCAATGGTCTACTCCCGACTATACTATGTGGCTAAGCCATTCATGTATTTATTGATATACTTTCCCTTTGTTCTTTTTCCATACAATTTGCCAGTTGTCACTAACCTTTTTAATTTATTTCTCCTCATAACGAGCCCAAGAAATATATTTGATGGTTTTCTTTTATTTCTTGTAGAACTTTTTTCGTTTTATTTCCTGTATGTTTTTCTGTCATTGCCTTTACCCCCAGAAAACATGTATCCACTGCTATTAGATCAGTGGTTCTCAACCTTTTTTAGTCCATGCACTCTTTTACCATATGTTCAGAATGTCATTCCCCTCCCCTTTTTCCAAAATGTCACCCACCCCCAATTCCACACACACACACACACACACGCACACACACACGCTCACACACACGCTCACACATAATTCAAGAAAATGAGACGATCGGGTTTTGTAGGGTTCTGAAGCCAGTTTGAATCTGCCAATCTGTGGTATTAATCTCCCCCCCCCCCTCCTCCTCGAAACACTAAAATTCCTCCCTGGGGTGGGGGGGGGGAGAGGAGAATTCCCCACCGGTTGGGAACCACTGTATTAGATGTTTCTCATCTGTTCTGCTTATTCTTCATGTCCCGTATACAAAACATGGCCCGTATCCTTTAAAAGTAATACGATAACAAGGGCTAAGATACACTTACAATCTGCTAACCAAATATGTTTTAACCAACCAATTTCCTGGAAGAATTGGAAGACAGGGAACAAAGAGGAAAGTAATTGGAGAAAACGGTTAAAGGGTTATTGTCCTTGTGGCAGAGGGCGCGGAAAATAATAACGTTAATTAGGTACGGATGCCATGCGTGCAAGACAACATGGTAGAGCATCTGGCTTGGTTGGTCTGTAGCAGGTATGTGCTTGAAAGTGTAGCATAGTAGATCAGCTGTGATATCAGAGGTTCATTCTAACCCGTGTTAAAGCGGTTAGAATATCCAACAGTGGATCGTCAAGAATATCCATTGGCACCTTGCCGTCTTGACAGACGATAGTTTGTGCTTTAAAAAGGCATAATAACTTTTAACTATGGCGGTAGCGAGTGTGACTGATAAGGCCAATTTGCGCTGTAAATGTCCGTTCACAGTGGGTGCATCTGAACACGTGGTCATTTCCACCATCATGCACCATCTTACGTCTCAAACGCTTGGTGTGTGACTTTTCTGTCGTCAAGAATAATAAAGGTACATACTGCAGAAATCACACAACATAAACTAAAGTAATTAGATAAATCCATCAAGCTGAAATACAGCACGCATATTCACACAGTAATTCCAGTTGTCTACCACAGTCATATTAGACTGACTCTCATGTCTTTCCATTTGCATAACACTCGCTTATGTAAATTTATGGCGAGTCCGTCTGCCACCTTTAACATGCGGTTTATCTAATTACTTTAGTTTATGTTGTCTGATTTCTTCGGTACGTCCTGACGAGATGCAGCGAAATATGTCAGGCAATAAATCGTGTAATCTATTGTTTCTGTCTTCGTTATTCACATTCACTACGGGAAAAGATTGTTTTGAATAACAAAGGTCACAAAAGACACCAATTTATCACGACTGTTCTTATTTCAAATGCTTCTGTTAGATTTTATTCATGAAGAACTTTGCACCCGATATCTTTTTATGCTGCCTTTATTCAGAGCCAAACAAAAAGTTGGTTTGGACCAAACAAAGATGGACGGCAGAAAATAGGAAGTAGGGTTGTGTCACAGTCATGTCTTAAAAACTGTCAATATGGTAGCAGACATGTTGTATTATAACATTTCGGTGATATATCTCCACGGCAGATACAAGAAGCTGCTTAAGACGATTAATCATCCTATATCATTTAATTAAGTTAATGACTTTCTGTGAAATGTCACAGTGTCTCAATTGTTTTCAAAATGAGACACAAACAATGCCATTAAAAGCTTCTTCATAGTCTGAAAATCCGGTATAAAGTGATAAATTCATTTCGATGCTTTGTTCTATTATTTTTGTTTGTCCATCAAGACGATGATGACCATTCATGTCTTCCAGTGGGGTTGAAAGTATGGAGCCGTGAGTTCTAAGATGGCTGATAAGGCCTATTTTGGCTCAAAATGTTCTGTAACAATGAGGGCAAAGAATGCTTGACGTTCCAGGAGGAGGATCTCCTGCAATGGTTTTTCTGTCCAGCCTTTTCTTCACAGCTCTTGCAGTCCTGGTTGCTTCGCAAGTGACTGCACCCTTATGTAATGATGCACGCCACGAATTACGCTCATTAGCAGCAGTCTCCCAGATGTCAAGATGAATTCCAAAAGCTTTAATTGAGATTTTCAGTGTCTTTAAAGCGTGTCCTCTGTCCGCCTTGTGAGCGTTTACTTCAACGCAGCTCGCCGTAAAATATTTGTTTAGGGAGCCTGTGATCTGGCATACGAGTTAAGTGACCAGCCCAGCGAATCTGATTTTTTATTAGTAGAGTGTGGATATTGGGCATGGACGCTCTTTCTAAAACTTCAGTGTCTGGGATCTTGTCTTGCCATTGCATCTTCAATAGCTTCCTAAAGCAGACTGTGTGTAAGTGGTTTAATTTCCTAGCATGTCGCTGATAAACAGTCCATGTTTCACAAGCATATAGCAGTGTGGATAATGCAGCTACTTTATAGAC
Organism: Cepaea hortensis; assembly: GCA_963921405.1. Classification (NCBI taxonomy): domain Eukaryota; kingdom Metazoa; phylum Mollusca; class Gastropoda; order Stylommatophora; family Helicidae; genus Cepaea; species Cepaea hortensis. The sequence continues at coordinate 66,796,519 of OY992880.1, read as the reverse complement.
TTTCAGCTTTGTTTGCAGGCTTATTCCATTTCTGTCCCATACATTCTTTTACAGTCTGCCAAAGGCCGCACTGGCCTTGGAGATTCTTGCATTCACTTCGTCATCAATTGTGGCAGCTTGTGACACAGTGCTGCTAAGATAGGTGAATTTGTCCACAACACTTAGTCTATGACCGTTCACCTTGATATTCGGCACGGTGTGATTATTCCCTGGAGCTGGCTGGTACATAACTACAGTCTTCTCCAAGTTGATATTGAGCCCAAAGTTGGCACGGGCATATGACAAAGCTGAAACATTGTGTTGCATGTCTGCCTCTGAGTTGGCATATAGAGCGTAATCATCAGCAAACAGCAGTTATCTGACGGTGTCGCTGTTAGTTTTGGTTTTGGCTTTCAGTCTTCTGAAATTGAACAACTTTCCATCCATGCGGTAGTTGATGTCTATTCCAATGTCATTGTTCTCGAAGGCATTCGTCAGCTTAGCTGAAAACAAGAGGCTGAACAGTGTTGGTGCCAGGACACATCCTTGCCTCACTACATTGGTGACAGGAAAGGGCTGGCTCAGACAATTTGCCATTTTCCTGTACTCTTGCCTGCATACCATCATGAAATAGCCGCACTATTTGGACAAACTTTTGTGGCCAGCCATATTTCGCCATAATCTTCCACAGTCCTTCTCTGCTGACTGTATCAAAAGCCTTGGTAAGGTCAATGAAAGTGGAGAACATTTCAGAGTTATGTTCCTGACATTTCTCTCGCAGCTGCCTTGCAGCGAAAATCATGTCAACAGTTCCTCGTTCTTTTCTGAAGCCACATTGACTCTAAGGAAGAAGACCTAGATCGAGATGGGCCGTGAGGCGATTGAGATGAATTCTGGCGAGTATCTTCCCTGCAATTGAGAGCAAGGAGATGCCTCGGTTGTCACAGGCTTGGCGGTTTCCTTTACGTTTGTAAAGGTGGACTATTGATGCGTCCTTGAAATCTTGTGGCATGGTCTCGTTCATCCATATGTTTGTAAAGACTTGGCGAAGCTGCTCTACTAGGACCTGCCTTGTATATCTCTGTTGGGATGGAATCAGGACCGGGCGCCTTTCCACTGGAAAGTTGCTGGATGGCTTTGTTTAGTTCCACTATGGTTAGCAGGTCATCAAGTGTATCATTAGTGGGAACTTGAGGAAGGCAGTTGATGGTTTCATCATCGAAGAAGTAAGTTGCATTCATGATGTTGCTGAAATGCTCTGCCCAGCGTTAAAGGATTTCTTTCTTATTGGTGACCAATGTTCCCCAATCTGCACCGAGGAGGGGAACTATGCCTGGTAATGGAGGACCGTAGACAACTTTCAGTGAGTCTGTAGAAGGTTTTCATATCATGTCTGCCAGCAAAGCCTTGAATTTCATTAGCTTTGTTGCTCAGCCAGGAGTCCCGCATGTGCCGAAGTTTCTGCTGCACTACTCTCCGAATGTTATTGAAGGCATCTTTTTTCTATGTTGACGTCTTCTGTTCTACTATTATGCTTAATGTGATCGTCTGATCAACACATTATCTAGTTCGTCTGAAGCATGTCTGTTAATTCCCCTGTTATTTGTCAGTATGATCTCTTAATCTATCCACAATGATTCTGCTTAAGAGACAATAACATTACGTCTCCATAATTTTTCCATTCATGTAGATGCTCTTTTTTGGCATCTTCACCCGTTATCCTTCTCTCCAGTCTGCCGGTATTTCTTCAGTCTCCCAGATTCTGCTAAATAATTTGTGATGTATTTCACTTGAGGTCTCTGAAGGGAAACCATTTGGACCAGCATCCTTTCCATCCTTCAGAAGTTCGGTAGCGTTACTGTTCTATTCATTACATAATTTCTCGCAGTTGATATCCATCTCCACTGCTGGAGGCTGGACATATAGATGGTCTTCTTCGATTGATCAATTCATGAGTTCTCAAATAATTCAGCATATTTGTTCAATCGATCTTTAATGTTAGTGACAGCTTTCTCATTTCCTGTCGTGTTTCCACAAGAATGAAGCCCGTGTTTTCCGATCATTCTTCTTCTGCTGCGTTCATGCGGATTGTTTTTTCTTCCAGATGTAGTTGAGATGTATTGTTATGCACCCTTGGGCCTAGACCCTTAAGCCAACACATCCGACTTTTGCGTGCGTTTTTGAACAGGTTAACATTCCTGGTGAACTCTAACTTTTGTGGTGCCGTCCACATCCCAGCTGGTCAAGTTATAATGGTCGAATACTTCACGATCAGCCCTAAATGGGAGGCAGGGACAGTCCATGGGCAATATCCGTCATCCAAGGGAGGCTTCCATAGTTGCAGAACCGACACATAGCGCTCTGGTACTGGGTTCACTAAGGGAATCGCAACGTCTTGCTCATGGCTGCTTTAAATCCTCACTTCAATGTATTGGGCCTTTCGTTCGCGACGTGCCGCTCCCCGCACAAACCAGGGACGGTCAGACTGCAGATGGTATCCACTCAGCGAGCTTTCGATTCGAACATGTGCTAGTCGCTGTGTCCGGAAAACAAAATAGTTAGAGCTGTTCGGACACAACGGACATTCGGAAGACTAGTTAGTCATAGCTGTTCCGAGCATGAAGGACATTTCACTCGGACGTTTATGCGTTGTGCCTGATTTAATTGCGCCCTTAGGCCAGCACTTCCAACTTCAGCGGGCGTTTTTACCTGTTTGCCCTCCCGGGGTTTCGAGGGACGTTAGACTTTTACTGCTGTGGTGTCGCCTACATCTCAACTGGTCAAGGTGGAACCGTCAAAAACATCACGGTCAATCCTCAAGGGAAGGCAGACCATGGGCATTCCCCGCTATCCAAGGAGGCTTCCATAATTTCAGAGCCGGCACATAGTGCTCTGAGACTGGGCTCACTCGAGGAATCGCCACTTACTGCTCATGGCTGCTTTAATTCCTCACTTCCATGTATTGGGCATTTCGTTTGCCACTGCTCGCTCCCCGCGCAAAACAGGGACAGACAGTCTGCGGACGATATCCTCTCATCAAGCTTTCGCTTCGGACTTCCACGTGATGGATGTGCTGGCCAAGCGTTCCATTTCGTGGTTTTGGGACGTTTTTCCACCTTTGACTACGCTCACTCTATGAGTATAGATACATATTTTCATCGTAAGCATGTCGTACGACTGGGGCTCTTTTCCACCTTTAGTACCCGCTCACGAGGTAGGCTACATGTGCTGCCGGCTCATCGCCTTACCTCCGTGCGACAGTGACCTAGTAACGGCCAGACCCTCTCATCCGGGGATCCCTCATATCCCCCAGCTGAGAGCCTTTGAGAAAGTATCTGAACTAAGCATGCAGCGTGCTCAGTGCCAAGTAGCAGGACAGAGAATATGACGCAAAAGTAAATTCGCGACGATATTGCGAAACCAATGTCTAGGAGTATCGAATGGGCTGACTTAGAACGGAGAACACGTCAGGAGAATTGTCAACAACAACAAACATTCTAATCACAGAGCTCCACTAGAGAAGCAGCCCGTTAAAGTTGTCTGGAACTTAGAAAAGATATTTACTGGCAGGACAACCGTACTCATGGCCAAGAATAGTATGGCATCTTACATAGCAAACTAAATATATTTGATAGATGCGGAATATTAGAATGAGACTTAAAATGTCACAGCAAAAGGACACTTTGGCAACCTTGCAAAGGACAGAAGGACTGCGATACGGACTTGATAGTTCTTAGTAGCTAGTCTGGTCAACAGTTGATGATTTATAATTAAGGTACTTTTGCCTTAATTCACCCCAAACAAACGTCACCAGCTATATTTAGGGTCACCAGCTATATTTAGCACTGACGGTGATCTCCTCTGTGTTCGTGTACAGTTCGTGTCAGTGCGTTTCAATTCCCCCCACAGTGTTTCTTTGGTGGCTTTGGCAACCGTTTCTGTGTGTGTGTGTGTGTGTGTGTGTGTGTGTGTGTGTGTGTGTGAGTGTGTCTCATTATGAGTTTTCTGGAACTGGCAGCAGCAGTAGCAGCAGGAAACAGCAGCTGTCCACGACAAGCCAGAGTAGCGTTGCCTTTTCTGCAGCAGCATCGTGGCATCTGACATTCTGCTAGACACTGTTCTCATAATCATGTCATCATGGTGCTATCGCTGACTGAGCGTCAGGACAGATGGGAGATGCCGAGGACGACGACATTCACCATGTATGTAGGCAGGACATCCTCCCGTTGAGACAAGGCGCACATGGCTGCAAGGCCTCGCGTCTCCCGTACAGACAGATCATCATCATTCTTTTCGTATACTGCTGGTCTCAAGAGTTGACAAGCATTTCATTTTGCCAGTTACAGTTGGGGGAATGTCGCCGAGAGCAACTGTTGCACACCGATAAAATTTCGCACCGAGCTACGGCGCAACTCAGGGAACCCCTGGATGTGACGTCATACCCTGGGATTCCGTTTTGTTTGGGGTGAATTCAGGCAAAAGTATCAAACAGACCATATTAAGAAGGCTTAGGAGGTGAGGCAAAAAAATAATTACAGTGAAAGGAAATTTCATTAGGCATACCAAAATTACTACGTGTCGTGTCGATTCGAGTAGGTGGTTATGGCTCGACATCTCACACGATTCTTGAATCCGGTCTGTGTTCTTGTTCCGATTACGCCATGTGCTCAGGCCTCCAGGTATTGGCAAGCTGCCATAAAGATTGATAATGAAGTGGGACAATATCAGCCTATTAAGAGAGGTGTTAGGCAGGGATGTGTAATGTTTCCAGATCTTTTTTCCCTATACAGTGAAAATATTTTCAGAAATGTAGAAGATATAAATGGAATCAGCATTGGACGACGAAACATCAATAACATTAGATATGCAGATGATGCAGTATTGATTGCAGACAATGCGCAGGATCTGCAACAATTAGTAGATGCGGTTGTTGTACACAGTGAGCAACTGGGGTTAGAATTAAATTGTAAAAAGACACAGGTTATGGTTGTCACTGGGAAGAACGAAGTACCACAATGTAATATACAAGTAAATGAGAATATTCTTCAACAAGTGAATCGGTACAATTCTCTCGGAACAGTCATAACATCTGATGGGAGATGCCTTGAAGAGATTAGAACAAGGATCGCCATGGCGAAAGTAGCCTTTAGCAAGACGAAAAACATTCTGACCAATAAAAAGATGTGAATTGAAACGAGAAAGAGAGTGTTGAGGGGATACATAGAGCCTGTTCTTTTGTATGGATGTGAAACTTGGACAATGGGCAGTCAAGCTGAAAAACATCTGATGGCTGCAGAAATGTGGTTTCTGAGGAAAATGCAAAGAATACCATGGACAGATAGAAAAACCAATGACCAAGTACTACAGGAGACAAATCAAAAATAGTAAATTGATTAGAGAAATTAGACGTAGACAGTCAACATTTTTTGGACATGTTATGAGAAGAAATGGATTGGAGAACTTGGTGACAACTGGCAAGATCGAAGGGAACAGACCAAAAGGAAGACCGAGAGGAAAATACCTGGATGGCTTGGCCACATGGCATGGACGAGACAGGAACACTGAGCTGATCCACGACTCTGGTAATAGAGTGAAATGGCGAGTCATGACCGCCCACGCTTTCCGGCATGTCACATGATTGATTGATTGATTGACTTTCCCATAATTTCCAAGCCAAATCTAGTAAAGCTAATATATTATACTGAAACCTTGCCGTCTTGACAGATGATAGTTTGTTGCTTGCTTAAAAACAAAAAATACATAATAACATCTGCATAGCACAAAGCCTGGGCTGAATTGTAGAGATCATGTGTTGTCCATGAGGCATGATCCCTCTCTCGGTCTTCCTGGGTTAAAGGCAACACCAATACACCTGGAACAAGACAAGCTGCAGAAGCTGTCGGATCAGCAAAACAATCCTCTAGCTGTCCACCTGTCGGAGCTTCGATCCTAGACCTGTTGCCGACTAAGGCTTAGAGTCTGGTCTGCCCTGCCCTGCCATGACATTTGGTCTTTAGGCTGCATTTCCTAGCACCAGGGTAAGGCTTGTACGCTCCTAATTTCGCTTCTCCGCCCGATGCCGTTGGTACAATGTGGGGTGTCGGGTTTGGTGAGCGCCACCCAATATTCGGCGCTAACAGAAAGCAGGTAGTATCGTCTACTGTCATACGGTAGCTTAGCCATATCTGACTAAGACCTGATTTAAAAGCCAATATAAACACATAACTAAATTACTGCACAAGTAGAATAATCTCCTCTTGGAGCAGCACGACATGGGCCTGTCGATCGTATGGTGTGTCAACCTCCGCATCTTCTTGACAATCTTTGATCGGGCCTATTCGGATCATGACACCCCCCCCCCCTCTTTTCCGGTTTCATTCCCCACTTACCTATTGTGCATCAGTACATTATTGAATGTAACATTCCACAGTACTGTGCCTTTAACAGATGCTGTGCCTTACAAAATGTAGGGATGGATCACACACAAACGGATGGCGGCAAATAAGAAGTAGAGATGAGTCACAGTTATTACTTACAAGTTGTTAATATGGTAGCATACATGTTGTAGACATCTTGTATTATAACGCAATGACAACATTTCGGGGATACATACGTCATAAGCCCATGGCAGATACGGGATGTCGCTTAAGACAATCAATAATTCCATTGGCACTGAATCAGTTAACTTGACCTGCAGAAAACCCAGGAAATGTTGTCTCTGTTGCCGCCTCGCCATCGGCGGTCCGCTATACCAAGGTATACGTCTTTACAGTCATGTGACACCCCGTCCACATATGAAGGACACTCGCTTCTGCACACTCCCATGGGTATTTAGCTCTTCCTCCTCTGAGCTATTTCCGTTTTGCTGCGGGCCTGCCCCCCCCCCCCCCTTCCCCCACCTGCTCTCTTTTCGTCTTCTGCTATACAAGATGTCTTGTACTACCACCAACGACTGCTCTCGCAGTCTGGCTGTAGAGGTTCGACTTTCTGTTGACATTTGTCATTCCTAGTGACCGCTATGTTGTGTGTCGACCATTTAGTAGTGTCCTGGCTCAGGTGTGCTGTTCTTACTTGGCGGTTGGCTATTGGTTCGGCGCTAGGGGGTTAAGATTGCTCTGATCTTAGTTGAGAGACTAGTTCGATTTCGTTTGGGCTAGAGATTGGTTAGATTGCTCTGCAGGCGGAGAAATGAACCATCCTATTGCCTCGATTTGTCCTAGTCATTGTTCCATTTGTTCCAAAGCCAGCACGAGGCTTCCTCCGCAGCCTCGCCAAGTCGTGTTAGTGTCCGAGTACTTGATTGCCCATTTAGCCCCAACTGCTAAACATTTACTGGGATTTGGAAACCAGACTTCTTGCGACTATCTATCTCTAAGGCAACAGCCTGGATCTGTAATCGTTCAGTCTCAGAGTAGTGACCAGGTCGATGTACTTTTCCATCTCGAATATGCGCTGCTCCTCAATTCACATTTTATATGGGACAGTCAGTCGAGCCAACGAGGAGTATAGTTCAATCTCAGGACGTTGTTTCTGAGAGTTCAATCCCAGGGCGTTTCTGAGACCTCCTCATTATGTCACAGCCGTGTAGATGAACCGACAACTCCCAGTCCTCTGAGCCATCGAGGATGGACGACAAGTTTGCTGAATAGTCGACTCTGCCCTCAGATGTCTGACTAGCTGTGAGGAAGTATATTGAGTCTGCCCAAGCTGTGATCCCGCTGGCATTCTCGCTACATTCACTACGGCTGGCAGCTTCGAGACAAAGTTTATTGTCGCACCAGGTGAGTCAGCCGTGTCCAAGGTCTACCTTACCCGTGAACAATATGTTTTCAAGTGTCTGCCTCTGAAATTATTCAGCAGAGTCTGTGAGACAAAAGAAATGAAAACAGACTGGAGAGAAGAATATCTTGTCAAACCGTCAAAGACAGGGGGACATGCTGGATTGTGAATATTATAGACGAATAATGTTATTGTCAGTTCTTAGGTAAATATTAAGCAGGATCATTCTGGAAAGGGTGAACGGACAGGTCTTCGGGGAAAAAAACACACCTGATCCTGTACTAACCAGATATCCATAGGGGCAAAGGATTGAAATGTGTGATAGAATCATTAATGTGCAGCTCATGGAAGAGACCTTGACACTGGGTAAGACACAATTCGAGAACATCTGTTAATAGTTTAACTAGAAAGTCCTTTATCTCTAATGCACCGGGCTAACGAATGAGAGGGAGACTTAATACACAGAGAGAACAGAATTAGAGACAGCGGCACAAAATATAGAGATGATATGAAGGGATCTGAAAGAGATAGTAGCGGACAGGACGGCATGGGGCGACTTGGTTGACAGATTATGCTTTAATAGGGGATGAAGGGAAGAAGAAAAAGAAGACGGAGGAGGAGGAGGAGGAAGAGGAGGAGGAGGAGGAGGAGCAGTAGCAGCAACAGCAGCAGCAGCAGCAACAACAACAGCAGCAGCAGAAGAAGAAGAAGAAGAAGAAGAAGAAGAAGAAGAAGAAGAAGAAGAAGAAGAAGAAGAAGAAGAAGAAGAAGAAGAAGAAGAAGAAGAAGAAGAAGAAGAAGAAGAAGAAGAAGAAGAAGAAGAAGAAGAAGAAGAAGAAGAAGAAGAAGAAGAAGAAGAAGAAGAAGAAAACAAAATATTTAAGAGTTTCATGATTACCCAGGTACCTATGAGTAATCAAATTGCCTGACTGAGTGGAAACGGGCGGGAATTATTAGGCATATTTGTTTATCGAAGGAAAACGAACATAAGAAAAAAAAAAACACAGCTGCAGGTAAAGAATAGGAGACATCATGACTAATGGATTACAAATATGTTCTCTACAAACCTCAAGCATATTCAAACAAGAAATGAATCGTCATGTAAAAATACTAATTCTTCGGCCCACTTTCAACACAAGTTATTTTGTGCGCCGATATATAAACGACAGACAGTCTCTGGGCAGACAGCAACGACATCTCTTTTTCGAGCTAGCGTCAGAGATGGAGAGTACACACTGAGTATCGCTATGAGACTCTGGTCATCCACCAGTCCCGGCGGGATGTTGATCGCTTTCTGCGGTCTCTTCGTGGTGGCCAATGCCGGAGTTGTTATGATGGTAAGTACAATCTGCATGTCATTCACAGTAACAGTTTTTCACTGCTAGTAAAAATTCCCGCCATTAATTCTGACCATTCACAACAAGTTCTTCTCTACTAGCAAACATTGCCGCAATTATTCTGACCATTCACAGTGTAGGGAACATAACATGAAAATTAGCACAAGCAAAACAGAGGTAATGCCTATAACTAAAGAAGAACAAACAACAACAATTCACCTAAACGAACATCCCTTGAAACAAGTAAAGAGTTTCAAGTGCCTAGGAAGTATAATTCATCAAATGGCAGATCAGAAGACGAGATCGAAAATAGGTGCAATAAGGCAAATCAACTCATAGGACAAATGGCACCAATACTAAAGAACAAACATGTATCAATAACTACTAAGAAAGCACTTTACAACACAATCTTCCTACCAACTCTATGTTAGCAATGCCAAACCTGGACAATGACAGAAAAAGAGAAAAGAAAAATCACAACAACAGAAATGAGGTTCCTGAGAAGAATACTCAACGTATCAAGAAGAGATAAGAACAGAAATGAAGAAATCAGGACTAAAGTGGGGGTTAAAGCAGCACTAGATTTTATTAGAAAGTAGCAAGTCAAATAGTTTGGCCATGCAAGTAGGTTACCAGTCAACAGCGTACCAAAACAAGCAATGATGTACAGACCAGATGGAAACAGAGGAAGAGGCCGACCACGTAAACGTTGGACGGAGGGAATAGCACAATCCATGGAAATGTCGATATATGAAGCCCATAATCGGGCACTCTCACGAAGTTTATACTTCACCTCGACACCGCAAGGTACAAGAGGAACATGATGAGATGAGATCTCCCCCGATGTGTCTCCACCTTGCCGTGGTGGGGGAGCTTGTGTGTCCCATCGACCCCATGTGCTTGCCGATGGGTGAAAACTACATATCGGACGGCTCGTGGGATAGGGACCAGACTAAGAGAGACACAACCTGCTGCTCTGCAGGTAAGACTGAGGATAGCAGTCAAAATCAGGCAAACGATCCCTAAATCTCAGTCCGGGCATAACCTCTAAGGCTCCCATCCGAGGTGTATGGCTGAACGTCTCTAAGCCATAAACTCTCGGAAGTGAGAGCCTGGCCGACACAAACCTACATCAAAATTGTGATGATGTGCTGAGAACGCTACATGCTCGGCGCAGATTCGTTCGATGGCTCTTAGCTGGGGGATATGAGGTATCCCCGGATGAAAGGGCCTGACCGTTACTCGCCCACAGTAAGGTGCTGTGCCGGCAGCACATGTAGCCTACCTTGTGAGTGAGTACAAAAGGTGGGAAAACACCTCGGTCGCACGTCTCGCAGACGTCCGATAGTCTGTAACCACACTCATGGAGTGAGTGCAGTCAAAGGTGGAAAATTGTCTCGTTGACACGAAATGGAACGCCTGTCTAGCGAATCCATTACGTGGCAGCCCGAAGCGAAAGCTTGCTGTGTGGAAGCCGAAACAAGAGTCTCGAAACCCGAGGAAGGCTAACCTCATTAAAAAATGCCCGCCGGAAGCCGGAAGTGTCGTCCTACGAGTGGCAAACTAAAAATTGACACTACGCATTTACGTCCGAGTGAAATGTCTCGTCCGAATGTCTCTCGTGCTAGGAACAGCTCTGACTACCTAGTTTCCGAATGCCGCTCTTGTTCGGAACAGCTCTGACTAGGTAGTTTTCCGAATGTCTGTCGTGCCTGGAACAGCTCTGACGGGCGCAACGACAAGCACATGTCCGAAAACTCGCTGAGTGGATGCCGTCTGCAAACCTGTCTGGTTTGTGCGGGAATGGCCCGGGGCAGACGAAATGACCAATATATTGAAGTGAGGATTTAAAGCAGCCATGAGCAGGACGTGACGATTCCCTTGGCTAGCCCAGAACCAGGGCGTTATGTGTCGGCCCTGCAACTATGGAAGCAACCTTGGATGGCGGAAAATGCTATGGACTGTCCCTGCCTTCCTTTGAGGGATGACCGTTGTCTTCGACCGTTCTAACTTGGCCAGCATGGATGTAGACGGCACCACAAAAGTGAGAGTCTCCCAGGAATGCTACCTGGTCAAAAAAGCACGCTAAAGTCGATGTGTTGGCCTACGGGTTTCGGCCCAAGGGCGCATAACAGACACACCGCAATCACATCTGAAAAAACACTCCGGATGAACGAAAAGAAGAAGAAGAAGATGAGATGAGATGAGATGAGATTCACAGCAAGTTTTTCTCTGCTAGCAAACATTGCCTCCATCATTCTGACCCGAGTCTTTGTAATCAACGATGTAAAAGATTAAAAGAGAAGATTACATAAACTATTGTTTGTAGAAAATTCACATTATTTTGGTTCACATAAAGCTAGAGAGAGAGAGAGAGAGAGAGAGAGAGAGAGAGAGGGGGGGGAGAGTTAGAGAGAGAGAGAGAGAGAGAGAGAGAGAGAGAGAGAGAGAGAGAGAGAGAGAGAGAGTTCCTGCGTGTTACATAGAACCAATTTAAACATATGGCTGTGAATCCTGGACAAATTCGTAAACTGGCGAAAAAAATTCAGAAAGTCTTAGAGATGTGGTTTTATAGAAGAATGCTGAACAATAATTGGACAGACAAAGGGAGCTATCTGGACATTTTGAGGGAAGGTTAGTCGCAAAGATAACTTATCACAAACATCCAGACAACCGAACAGATTTGCAGAAAGAGAGATAGAGGAAGACAGCGGGAGAAGATTCTTGAGTTTTGTCTCATGGCACGGAAAGGAGTCAACAAACGAATCGAACCATGCCGTCGGAGATCGCAATTTGTGCAGAGGCATGATCGTCCACGCCAGCCGGCAAGGCACTGGATGATGATGATGATGATGATGATGATGATGATGATGATGATGATGATGATGATGAAAGTATATTATATTCCTCCAGCCATCATCCTGTACCCACACTTTAGTCCACGTGAAATCTTGTATGTGGCCGGTCATTAATTGTCTATATGTGAAAATACAGGACTGTAAGCAGCCAGACAATGACACGACGACCTTGTATGACTTTACCTTGATGGACGTGCACAAGGTGAAGAACATCAGCCTCAGTGATTACAGAGGAAAGGTAATGTCGCCGTGTCAATGTTTGTGCTTACATATCACAGTGTTCATGTTAGCTTAGTATATAGTCAGCAACTCAGTAAGTGCCTAATCGACCAAACACAATCAGTTGTCTACAGGAAAGTTTGTGATGTTCATTGTAACGAATATGGTGGGTTTCTCCCCCCCCCCCTTCCCACCTTGGTTGTTGCTGCTGTGTCTGCTTTTGTTGTGAATCCAGTCTTACTGAGTTACTCACTATTTATGAAATGGAAGAACTGGATTCTAGTGATGGCTTAATTTCACAACCAACGACAGCAACTCCCACAGTCTGGGCATTTGTCTGAGTTTCCATATGTTTGTTGCTCGCCTAACACCATCATGAAGAATTAGTTTGACACTCTTGCAGAATGCAAAGTTCGTAGTTTATGGTGGCCCTTCCTTCATTAACCTAACTAGTCGCTGCTTCTTGGATGTCACAAGATAAGCTGACCTGAGGTGTTGTTCAGCACAGCTGTTGACCTTGGCACCCCAGTCTCCCATAGAACCCGTCTTGACAGTTACAAGTGATTGTTGAAACTCGTTGTTCCGTGCACGAGGACCATCTTTGCCTGGTTCTATACAGGCTGTTACATTACCTGGCTTGCACACATTAGCCGCACAGAAACAGTCTATTCACATGTGAATCACCACTAATTCCATCACAATAATGAGCATATTCACCAACCAGGAGTGGGGGAGGGGGAAGGGAGGGGAGTCTATACTAAACAAGCTGTCAACAACAATGGCAATTTTTAAGGGAACAAGAAACTAGTGGAGTACATCACGGGTGCAGCATTTTATGTGTATCAGCTGTTAATTGAAGTTATCGGTCTATCCGCCAGAGTGTTATTATTGTTATCAATATTGTTATTTTAAAATATTGTGTTGTGTTTGTATATATTGCAAGATTAATAACATACCTGTTACTGCACTTTCAAAAACAACTGTGAGCATAATAGTTGACTTTAGTGTTATAAACTGAGACTGTGCTTGTCGTCATTGCTGGAGATACAATGCATACCACACGTCTGCATAAGGTTGACTTATATTGGGCCTAAAAATTATACTTGCGACGGTTGAGACTATAGTAAATACTTCATCCTCTCGTTAGTAAACCCGCATACCATCCATCCATCCATCATATGCCATGCCGATAAGCATGGGCGGTCATGTTCTGCGATCTCACTCGATCACCAGAGTCGTGGATCAGCTCCGTGTTCCTGTCTCGACCATGCCACGTGACCAAGCCATCCAGGTCATCATGTACACCTGCAGACGTCAGTATGAATAAGTCCAAGGTAATCAGCAACCATACTAAAGTGGTGAAGTCTAAGGAAATCAGCAACCATACTAAAGTGGTGAATAAGTCCAAGGTAATCAGCAACCATACTAAAGTGGTGAAGTCTAAGGAAATCAGCAACCATACTAAAGTGGTGAATAAGTCCAAGGTAATCAGCAACCATACTAAAGTGGTGAATAAGTCCAAGGTAATCAGCAACCATACTAAAGTGGTGAATAAGTCCAAGGTAATCAGCAACCATACTAAAGTGGTGAATAAGTCCAAGGTAATCAGCAACCATACTAAAGTGGTGAATAAGTCCAAGGAAATCAGCAACCATACTAAAGTGGTGAATAAGTCCAAAGTAATCAGCAACCATACTAAAGTGGTGAATAAGTCCAAGGTAATCAGCAACCATACTAAAGTGGTGAATAAGTCCAAGGTAATCAGCAACCATACTAAAGTGGTGAATAAGTCCAAGGTAATCAGCAACCATACTAAAGTGGTGAATAAGTCCAAGGTAATCAGCAACCATACTAAAGTGGTGAATAAGTCCAAGGTAATCAGCAACCATACTAAAGTGGTGAATAAGTACAAGGTAATAAGCAACCATACTAAAGTGGTGAATAAGTACAAGGTAATCAGCAACCATACTAAAGTGGTGAATAAGTCAAAGGTAATCAGCAACTATACTAAAGTGGTGAATAAGTCTAAGGAAATCAGCAACCATACTAAAGTGGTGAATAAGTACAAGGTAATCAGCAACCATACTAAAGTGGTGAATAAGTCCAAGGTAATCAGCAACCATATTAAAGTGGTGAATAAGTCTAAGGAAATCAGCAACCATACTAAAGTCATCTTGTTCATAAATAAATACACGCATACTGTTTGGCGCTCATTGGAGTAGGGGTAAGAATTTGATACTAGAGGACGGACTAGACAGCATACACATTGAAAGCTATAATTACCGACTGCGATTCGAACCTGTACCTCCAAATGACGACAGCGCCTCTCTGCAGGAACAAGTGTACATCGACGCAAGACCAAGTAGACCCCCCACCCCAAATGATATTAAAGTGATGCAGTACATGAACAGCAATGTATGCGTACATCTGCGGCTTAAGGAAGCTTGTAACATCTATCAGCGCCATTGTAACATCTGTGAACATATTTTTATAGATGTAGAAGATATGAGAGGAATCACCATTGGGGGACTAACATCAATAACAGTAGATATGAGAGGAATCACCATTGGGGACGTAACATCAATAACATTAGATATGAGAGGAATCACCATTGGAGGACGTAACATCAATAACATTAGATATGAGAGGAATCACCACTTGGGTGGGGGGGGGGGGGGGTAACAAAAATAACATTAGATAGGCCTATGAGAGGAACCAATACTGGGGGACGTAACATCAATAACATTAGATATTTGAGGAATGACCACTGGGAGATGTAAAATCAATAATATTAGTCATGAAACCAATCACCATGGGAGACGTAACATCAATAACATTAGATATTTGAGGAATGACCACTGATGGACCTAAAATCAATAATATTAGTTATGAGACTAATCACCATAGGGAGACATAACATCAATAACATTAGATATGCGGATGACACAGTATTGATTGCAGACAATGAACAGAATCTGTAACGTTTAGTACAGGGGTCACCAAACTTTTTTCACGGCGGGCCGGATAACTGACAAAATGGCGAGCGCGGGCCGGATAACGGACAAAATGACGCGCGCGGGCCGGATACTCATTCTGTACAATACTTGCGCCGTCTCCGTGGCGAAGATCTTACGGACGCGGTTCGTAATCCCGTATACCCACTTTCGAAATACAGCTGCAAGCGATTTGGCAGCAGACAACGTTGCGCTGGTTTTTACGCTATGTTATGGGTGCCGGTCGATCAACAAGCAATGGTAAATTACTGAACGTAAACTTGCCAAGACATCAACAACAGCAAACAATGCTGGTGTTGAGTGAAAACGTCCTGTAAAGGATATAAAACTAACTTTAACAATAATTGCAAGCTAGAATGAAAGCTCTGGGAAAAAAGACGAAAAACTAAGTTAATCATGGAAAGGGGGTGCAATGCACACAAACAAACAAACAAACAAAGACAACCAACATATTTATATTTATTTACTAAACAAAGTTATCAAAGAAGGCGACGTTAGAAAAAAGATAGTTACATCAGACATATTGTGTACATATCCGAATCTCACAAACTAAGCAGCAAAAGAGGATAGTGAGTTTTGTGAAACTGACGTGTAGCTTTCAAAATACCATTAAAAACTTCAAAATACCATACAGTTTGGTTTGGAATTGCTGCATCCAATCAAGAGAATTGCTTTCAAATGATCATCAGTCAATCTCATTCGATGTGGTGACTTCACAGACTTCTTTTTTGAAAATGTTAGCTCACAGACATATGTTGTTCCAAACAATGATGTCATACCAGTGGCAAATTTCTTAAGTTTCGGAAACTCAACATCAGGTAAGCAGCGGTACATCCTCAATGAGCTCCAACTATAATTCAACTGGCACACCATTAAGGTTACAATCAAACGGATTCTGGAACAGAAGGATGTCACTCTCAAATCTGTCAAGATCTGAAAATCTCTCCAAACTCTTTGAAACAGTGAAAATGAGAAAGGTTTTTCTCCTTCCAGTTGTGCTTCCAACAATAACAGCTTTCTTCGAAATCCTTTGATGGTTCTGGAGAGATCACAGACGAGGTAATACTTTCCCTGAAGTTTCAAGTTCAGTTCATTCATATCGACCAAAATTGACAACTTTGACAGCCAGGTAGGATTTGACAGCTGTGAATCAGCTTTATCTTTTTCAGTGAGGAAAACATCTATTTCGTTTCGGAGCTTGTAAAAACGAAGCAGAACTTTACCGTAGCTGAGCCACCTGACTGATATGTGATAAGGCAAGTCACAGAATTCAGAATCAATTTCTTCAAGAAAAGCCTAGAACTGACGGTGAATGAGTGCATGTTCCTGAATGAAGTTAACAGCAGAAACTACTGGTTTCAGTACACAAGAAATATCTAAATCTTCCCCATAGAGTACTTGCTGATGCACGATGCAGTGTATGAACAGAGCACCCGGAATTTGCAAATCTTCCAAATGAGTCCTGATCTGCCCCAACAGACATTTCCTCACTCCAGTCATGTTTTTTCCCCTCATCAACTGTAACACCTCGAAACTTATTCCACCGAAGGTTATAGTCTTGGAAAATTGTTTGCACTTCCACGAAAATGACTTTCCCAGTTGTTGTTCCATGCATGCTGCAAACGGACGCCATCTCTTTCGTTATCTGAAAGTCCCAATTGACACCACAAATGAACACGAGAAGTTGTTACGTACTCGAGAGATCAATAGACTCATCCAGCGCCAGAGAATACTACAACAAGTTCCTAGCTTTCTCGCGTATCTGTAGCACTATGTTCTCTCCAAGTTCTTCTGTTCTCCGCACAACTGAACTTGCCGAAAGGCTGATAGTTCCAAACAAATCGGCTTTCTCAGGACACAAGTCATTTGCTGCTTCGATCACACACACTCTTTAATGACGTTGCCATCAGTAAACGGTTTTCCTCGTTCTGCCATTTTATGCACTGTTTTGTAACTTGTACGAGTGACAGATTCATTTTCAGCAAATTTTCTCGTGAAGAGATTTCTTTGCGTTTCAAAACCACGTTTAGTTAGTTAGTTAGTTAGTTAGTTGACATATCATCCTCATTGCACATCGAACCATTCAGTCCATAAGTGCTCGGATCCCCTCCTCAGCAAATCCCGCAGCGTGTAGCGGCTAACGACGCCAGTTCTGTGTTGGTTTATCAATATTCTTTGGCTTCCTGCGTAGTGTTCTTGTTTGGCCACCCCACTTTTAATTTGCTGCTCTCGCAGTCTGGCCATTGTTGTAGATTCACAGTCATCACTTGGTTCTCGCAAAAGTCTTACTTCTCGTAGAGCATTCAGAATGTCAGCCTGGCGCGTCCGCCCTCCACAGTAGCCTCACCTGTTAGCCCGCTCATTTCCTTGTACTCCCGCATGCCCTGGCATGAAGATGAAACTAATCTTTGCCAGCCGAGACCGCTCCAGAGGCAGCAACCATTCTCTTCGGATCGACCCCTCCTCTATCCTCTTGATCATGTTCATTGAGTCGCCAAGGAAACAAGCCCTAGTGAATGTCTGTGTCTCGAGCCATGTTATTGCTTTACTTACTGCCATGACTTCCATGGTCAGGCTACTTGTGGTTTCAGTGAAAGCACCAGAGTCCTCCTTCACAATTCTCCCTCCGGCCCGAGCTGTAAAGGCCCATGAGCTTCTCACATGTCGGACGACCGACCCATCTGTGTAGATGACCGCGTCACCGTCTAGCGAATTCTCGAAAATCAACGCTTGTACTTCAGCCTCAACAGCAGCCGGATTTTCTTGTCTGCATTTTCTATCTAGTTGGATGCAAACTGAAAAGGATGTGCAGAAGTCTGTTGGCACTTGCACCCACTCATCGCCAGGTTCTAAGTCCTCAAGTGAACACACCTGTTGAAGAATGTCTTCGGCTTGACCCATCCACGACCGTCCTCTTTTTAACATGCTGCCCTTCACCTTCCTAATTTCACTATGCAGTGTATGTTGTGTGTTTGCGTTAATTCTGAGGTAGGCGCGTGCCCTGCAAACTTGTATTCTCTCTTCAATGGTTGGGAAATCAAGAAGGTTGCGCATCGCCCTGCATGCTGTATCTCTTGTACATCCAAGAATAATGCGCATAGCTTCATTCTGTATCCTTTCCATCCTTTCTATCTGCTTATGGCTGAGAGTCAGGATTGCCATTGCATACTCCAAAACAGACATGACCAGCCCCTCGTACAGAAGACATAGATGGCGCTGCTCACAGTTTGCTGCCGCCATCACCCGCATCGCTGCCAAACCCCGCTTGGCCTTTGTTATCACCTGGTCTATGTGCACATTATAAGCAAGGCTTCGATCAAACCGTATCCCCAGGTAATTCATTGCCTGCGTTCTTTCCACCGTCTCTGAACATAGCATTACAGTTGGTGTTGGATTGTTGACAATATGATTATTCAACGAGAACCAAGTCACTGTTGCCTTTGTTGGGTTGACCATTGCCCCAGCTTCATCACACCAAGTACTTATGCGATTGAGTTCGGTTTGTAGTTCCACAGCAACCTCCTCTCTATCCTTACCCTGACGATACACTAAGACATCATCGGCATATGACAATGTCCTGCCAGGACCAGTGATCTGCTCACTGGTGATTCTCACTGTGTAGGCATTGAACAGTACCGGAGATAATGGTGATCCCTGTGGTAGGCCAGGATATATTGTTGTTGGTTCCGAAGTCCAACTGCCACATCTAAAAACTACTTTCCGTTGGAAGAGGGCTGCAGCGATCCAACTAAGGAGGAATGGACTTACGTTTAGTTCAAGAAGCTGAAACATTAAAAAATCCAGTGGTACTCTGTTGTATGCGTCCTCAAGATCAATCGCTGCAGCAACGGTTTCAGTGCCTGAGTGGAAAACTTCATAGACATCATGGGCAAAGACTGCTGCATTGGTCCAGGTTTCTCTTTTCGGACGGTACCCACCCAGGGTAGGTGGGAAAACACCTTGCCTCTCTAGTTGGCTTGATATTTTCCTGGCAATTACCTTCTCCAGCAGCTTGCCTATTGTATTCTGCATGGTTATAATTCGATATCCCTGAATTTTTTTGTGGTCTTTGTCAGGCTTCGGCAAGGGAATCAGATAGCTGTGTAACCATTCCTCCTTGATGCTAGCACTCTCTATACTGTTGTTGTACATGTCTGCTAGTTTCTCTAGCTCATTGTCGGTACACCTATTTATGTCGTCGTATCTTATGCCATCTGGCCCTGGGGCGCTGTTTTTTGATCGTCGAAGCACAGCCTTGATTTCTTTCACTGTCACTGTGTCTTCATCCGAAGTGTTCTGGGCCTTGCATCTGTCTGAGGTGACCTCCTTAGCCAGATTTCGGCCTCCCATGTCTGTCTGGTTGCTCTGCTCAAGGTAGCGTTCAAAGAGGGCTTTGCCCTTGTCATCGTCAGTCCTCTGCCAGATGAGGTCAGCACCTTGGAAGTCAGAAATGCTCTTATTCTTGACTACACCACTCATGCTTTTATGTAGTCGCCAGAACAATTTCAGTGACTTGTCTGTGCTTACTTTTTGACACACCTCTGCCCATTTTTCGCTTTTAACCACCTTGACCAGTTTTTTGAAATAGCTTACTTTTGTGTGCATATACTCTTTCTAAGTGCAAGCAGGGACTAGGATGACCAGCTCTGTTCTTCTTGGCATTTTGCCATCTCCTTACAGCACTACGCTTATCCACCCAAGCCTTCTCCACCTCGAAACTCCACAACGGTGGCTGCTCCCAGCTTTTTTTCCTGCCCTGGAACGTTCTGCGCTTGTCACGTCTTATTTTACTCACCACATCTTGCCCTGTACTGTCATACTGGAACGTCTTTACCTTTAGCTTGTGCTGCCTGGTTCTGCCTTTCTCCACCAATATGCTGCAAGGGTGGTGGTCGCTGCCATGGTGTCCTAGGACACCCCATATACACACTGTAGTGAGTGAAGGTGAAACTAGCGCCAGATCAATAGCACTGTCCTCATCGCCTGGACGGCTTGCTGTCCTGGTGACACAGCCACTGTTGATACAAACCAAGTCGATGGTTTCCAGTGCAGTCTCGAGCTCTCTCCCCCCCCCCCCTGTGTATTGGAGGAAGTGTTTCCCCATGATCTGCCTTTAGCGTTGAAGTCACCACAGAAAATAACATTTCTCTCGTGGCCTAATATGCCACTTAAGCACTGCCACTTCTAGGCGTCCACACTCGCATTGCGGGCATAAACATTAACCAACACGAATGGTATACTGGAATGAACTCTCAACGCCTGTATTTGTATATCGTCACTGTCCCAACTGGACATGTCTAGCTCTGACGCCACCATGCTGTCGCGAACGAGAATCGCCATTCCCAAAACCACGTTTAATGGTCTCATATTTCCCAGACAACTTTTAATATGTTGATGGATGTTTTGTTTCGTAGTGACGCTGAAGATTGTACTCTTTCAAAACGGCAACACTTTTGCTGCATATTACGCAGCTGGTTTTCTGGTCCTTTGTTTCCACAAAGAAGTACTTTACTCCTCACTCGGCGTCCACTTTTCTTTTCCTACTAGCCATAATTAAGGGTGAAGTACACGGGATCTGAAAATGAAAAAGACATTACATTAGAAACATAATTACAATCCTATTGAAATACAATAAAAGCAGAGGACTAGGGGTCACTGGTGAAGCTACTGCTCATCAAAGGTACATATACAGTTTATAGGTACCTTTGTGTAACCGCACAGAGATGATAGAGATAATAGCACAACGCCGACTGCTCATGGGCCGTAGAAGAAGAGAGGAATAAGCAGACAAAGAGAATTTCATTCTATCTCTACGGCTAACAAGAAAAAACAACGATTTAGAGATATAAGAAGAAATTCAGGTCAGTGTACAGGGAATCAGAATAATGTAATTATAAAGATACAACAACATCTGATTAATAATGCCAATGCCCTAATATATAAAATTCATGATTAGATGCAATGACAAAATAGGCATCCCCATGAATAAACATACACATGATCATCCTTCACAGTACCATTGATATTCCATCACAGCTTGAGTAGTCATCCAACACAGTACCAGTGATCTTCTATCACAGCATGGGTAGTCATCCAACACAGTACCAGCGATCCTCATCACAGCATGGATAATCATCCAACACTGTAACTGTAGTCTGATACACAACACCAGCAATTATCAGACAACAAGATGGAACAAAGGTCATTCATTCAGTAGCATGTCCTTTGCAGAACCTCGCTCCCACAACAACCTTCCGGAAAACCTCTCGATCATAAGCAAGATTTCCCGCTTCAGATACATCCATCTGGAGATCATCCGCCACATCCTGCACCCATCTTCTCTTTGGCTTTCCTCTCCCTCTCTTCCCAGGCATATATCCCTCCATTATTGTTCTCAGGCACAGACATAGCTATTATATTCCTATATTCCTATTAATCTATGAAGGTTCGTTTAAAACTCACCCCACAGCAGATAATCGTCAATACAAAATCAAGATCCTATTGGATCTTTTGGATCTTCACAGGGCCTGTCTACCCTCTCAACTGCGGTCTGGAAAAACAGTGGCTACGCTCGGCCGTGCCTGGGGCATGTTCGCCCATCTACTTGGTAGTGGCTCAGGGGTTTAAGTTCAAACCCTCTGCTGAAAATTAGACATCAGCATCTCTTCGGCCTAACTTGTTCCCAAGGCCAAAGAGGCGGGAACATGGCTTTACTGGGCTGTTATAGGCACGCCAACACAACATCCCAGCATTCTATACATTTTTTACCAGGATATCAAGGTATATGCTACTCCATACTCTTGTAGAGTCGAGGCAGGCGGCTTCATTTGGTAATAGAATATATCTCATAATAAGGTTCGCCAAATTTATAAATAGGGCCACCTAAATAAACAACCTAGTGCAGCCAGGAGGTCTCTGTACGTGTGAAGATCTCCTATTATTCTAAACATAATATTTACATTTAAATTGTATCACAACGTCTCGTGTTTCATAGTTATATCAAGCAAGTTCGAGTTCAGACGGCGGGCCGGATGAAATGACGGATCCGGCCCGCGGGCCGTAGTTTGGTGACCCCTGGTCTAGGTAATAGGAATGAGAGAGATGACGATTAATAGGCGAAGTGAGTAGGACAAAACCTGGTCTGGCACAATCAAGGCCTGAATGCACTTATTTTCCCACTGGCGAAAGGCCGTGCATGCTTATGGGGCTTATGTTGACAAATATTACAGATAGTTCCCCCCCCCCCACTCTTCCTCCCTCCTCTCTCTCTCTCTCTCTCTTTCTCTCTCTCTCTCTCTCTCTCTCTCTCTCTCTCTCTCTCTCTCTCTCTCTCTCTCTCTCTCTCTGCTAAATGCTGGTGCAATTACGTTTGCTTAGAGAATATTTCAAATATCGTAATAACATGATAGTAATGCCTTGATTGATCACTACTCTTATGTTCAAGCATTCAGCGGAATTTTTTTTTTTTCGCATATCCTATTTACATCGCTGTCAACAACAGCATGTTACCGCTGTTGTTGACAGCGATGTAAATAGGACATGCGAGAAAAAAAAATTGCAAGATTACGCAGAGTGTTTTGCATTGCTTACTGAGCGACAATCTCAGATTGTAAGTAACCCACGCGACCCGATTCCATACCGAATCTCGCGCAGCTGTTTCCCCACACGTGGATATACGGGATTACGGAGAAAATTGTTAACACCTTCGCCAGGGTTACGGGCTCCGCGAAATTGCTAGATATCTAAAAGAAAAACACCCCGACAAACAAAATTGATGGTCCTTCATTATTATTATGATGATCATATTGTTCTTGTCTTGTATCATCATAAAATAGCAGTAGCTTCCTAATTTTCCTGTGAATCTCTTCGTATATTTCCTTGTTATTTTTGTTATTTCTTCTTATTTCCATGAGTTTTAAGATGTCTTCCATCATCCATTTCTTGCGCCCTATTATCTTTATTTTTGGGATTATTATTGTTGTTAGTGCAGCTTCTTGACTGATTTCTTTTATATTTTCAATTGGTCACTGACGTCTTGAAATAATATTGCCTTGCCTTATCGGACAATGCATCGAATCTGTTCTTTACCTCTACGTTGAATTTACTTTTATCTCCTCACTCTTCAGTGTCTGTAGATCAAATTTTGCGTTTCTATTTGTATATTTGACTTTCTTTAAGTTTATATGCAAATTCCCTAAGATTAATCTATGGTTGCAGTAGCAGTCTGCGCCTGGCAGGGGGACATAAACATCTAATATTGTTACAAGGGAGGTTACTAGAACTTGAAAAAGAAAATGGTATACCTAGCTACAATACCTCTAACTAACATCAAACTCTTTCATTTTTATTTGAGAAATAAAGCAGTTAATATTCTAGTCATTTTTTGCAATCGTGAGAGAAAACTTTTAAAGTATTTATACAACATTTTGTTTAATCTTTTTTTTACTTACATTTTATAATCAACTTTTTCAATTCTACGTTTATGTTCAATTATTAAAACTGTACTTTTAATGACAAGTAGATTTTCGTAAGTAGTTCAATTTCCCCTCTGTGGGGAAACAACATTTTTTTACTGGCCTCTTAAGGCCACCCACAATTTAAAGAAAATTTACTTACATTAACGGCGAAAGACCTTGGAAGTCTATGGGGTTTATGTTGATAAATATGTTTAGAGGAAATGCCATTTCTGTTTGTAAATTTCATTCAATTTGAACAAATAGCTCTCTCTCTCTCTCTCTCTCTCTCTCTCTCTCTCTCTCTCTCTCTCTCTCTCTCTCTCTCTCTCTCTCTCTCTCTATCTATCTATCTATCTATCTATCTCTCTCCCTCTCTCCCAAATGCTGGTGCAATTACGTTTGCTTAGAGAATATTTAAAATATCATAATAACATGATAGTAATGCCTTGATGGGTGCCTCCTTCCCTCCGCTAGCCCATGGGACACCCTTGGGCAGGGTGGAGTACCCGTTTAGCCTCCCGATCAGGGTTACGTGAAACCATGAGTGCAGGTGGTGGATGAAGTTGAAGAGCAGCCGACAGATAGTTGTAGTTTATGGTCTCCACAGCTTCACGACGGAAGGCAGATGATCTCTTTTTTGGGAGACATTGGCTACGGTCATCGACCAGTATGGTCACTGTTAGGAAGGAAAGCAATGGCAAACTATCTTCTTTACAGATGCCAAGAATATCATGTACTGAAGTCTTATCGATAATCAGAGAAACGGCGTAAATGGGTGCTCCATAGGAGCAGGCTCGCCCGGTAGGGGTAGTCATGTGCACCAGGTGACTCCAGACCGTCATCAGGAGAATGGGTGCAAAAGAATATCAACTTTGAAAGTAGGAACTTGGAATGTAAGAACTATGAGTGGGGATGGGAAATTTGATAACATTAAGAATGAAATGAGAAGATTAAATATTAACCTGTTAGGTGTACGTGAGACCAGATGGACAGGAATGGGCATTATGACATCTGAGGAATATAGAATAATATATTCTGATGGAGAGAAACAACAGCGAGGAGTAGCAATTATAATGGATACAGAGAGAGAAAAATCGATCAAAGGATATTGGACTGTATCAGACAGAGTGTTACTGGTGAAGTTGAGTGGAAGACCTTTTGATGTCAACGTCATACAAGTTTATGCACCAACAGCAGACAGTAGTGATGACAGCATCGATGAATTTTATAGTGATTTAGTGAAAGCCTTCAAGAAATGCAAGAATTCTGAAGTAACTATCATAATGGGTGACTTGAATGCCAAAGTTGGAAATCAACAGGACGGATGCATAGTGGGCAAGTATGGACTAGGGCAGGGGTCACCAAACTTTTTCCACGGTGGGCCGGATAACTGACAAAATGACGAGCGTGGGCCGGATACTCATTCTGTACAATACTTGCGCCGGTCTCCATGGTGAAGATCTTGCGGACGCGGTTCGTAATCCCGCATACCCACGTTTGAAATACAGCTGCGAGAGATTTGGCAGCAGTCAACGTTGCGCTGGTTTTTACGCTATGTTATGGGTGCCAGTCGTTCGAAAAGCAATGGTAAACTACTGAACGTAACTTGCCAAGACATCAACAACAGCAAACAATGCTGGTGTTGACTGTAAACGTCCTGTAAAGGATATACAACTGACTTTAACAATAATTTCAAGCTAGAACGAAAGCTCTGGGAAAAAAGACGAAAAACTAAGTTAAGCATGGAAAGGGCGTGCAATGCACATAAGCAAACACACAAACAAACAAACAAACAAACAAACAAAGACAACTAACATATTTATATTTATTTACTAAACAAAGTTATCAAAGAAGGCGACGTTAGCAAAAAGATAGTTACATCAGACATATTGTACACATATCCGAATCTCACAAACTAATCAGCTAAAGAGGATAGTGAGCTTTGTGAAACTGACGTGTGGCTTTCAAAATACCATCAATGTTTGGTTTGGAATTGCTGCATCCAATCAAGAGAATTGCTTTCAAATGTTCATCAGTCAATCTCATTCGATGTGGTGACTTCACAGACTTCCTTTTTGAAAATGTTAGCTCACAGACATATGTTGTTCCAAACAATGATGTCATACCAGCGGCAAATTTCTTAAGTTTCGGAAACTCAACATCAGGTAAGCAGTGGTACTTCCTTCTCAATGAGCTCCAACTATAATTCAACTTGCACACCATTAAGGTTACAATCAAACGGATTCTGGAACAGAAGGATGTCACTCTCAAATCTGTCAAGATCTGAAAATCTCTCCAAACTCTTTGAAACAGTGAAAATGAGAAAGGTTTTCTCCTTCCAGTTGTGATTCCAACAATGACAGCTTTCTTCAAAATCCTTTGATGGTTCTGTAGAGATCACAGACGAGATAATCCCTTCCCTGAAGTTTCAAGTTCAGTTCATTCATATCGACCAAAATTGACAACTTTGACAGCCAGGTTGGATCTGACAGATGTGAATCAGCTTTATCTTTTTCAGTAAGGAAAACATCTATTACGTTTCGGAGCTTGTAAAAACGAAGCAGGACTTTACTGCAGCTGAGCCACCTGACTGAAATGTGATAAGGCAAGTCACAGAATTCAGAATCAATTTCTTCAAGAAAAGCCTAGAACTGACGGTGAATGAGTGCATGTTCCTGAATGAAGTTAACAGCAGAAACTACTGGTTTCAGTACACAAGAAATATCTAAATCTTTCCCACTGAGTACTTGCTGATGTACGATGCAGTGTATTAACAGAGCACCCGGAATTTGCAAATCTTCCAAATGAGTCCTGATCTGCCCCAACAGACCCTTCCTCACTTTAGTCATGTTTTTTCCCCTCATCAACTGTAACACCTTGAAGCGGATTTCCACAAGAATCCAGAATCTTGGAAAATTGTTTGCACTTCCACGAAAATGACTTTCCCAGCTGTTGTTCCATGCATTCTGCAAACGGACGCCATCTCTTTCGTTATCTGAAAGTCCCAATTGACACCACAAATGAACACGAGAAGTTGTGACGTTCTCGAGAGATCAATAGACTCATCCAGCGCCAGAAAATACTCCAAGTTCCTAGCTTTCTCGCGTGTCTGTAGCACTATGTTCTCTCCAAGTTCTTCTGTTCTCCGCACAACTGAACTTGCCGAAAGGCTGATAGTTCCAAACAAATCGGCTTTCTCAGGACACAAGTCATTTGCTGCTTCGATCACACACACTCTTTAATGACGTTGCCATCAGTAAACGGTTTTCCTCGTTCTGCCATTTTATGGACTGTTTTGTAACTTGTACGAGTGACAGATTCATTTTCAGCAAATTTTCTCGTGAAAAGATTTCTTTGCGTTTCAAACCCACGTTTAATGGTCTCATATTTCCCACAGCGTAATTTTCCAGAAAACTTTTAATATGTTGATGAATGTTTTGTTTCGCAGTGACGCCGAAGATTGTACTCTTTCAAAACGGCAACACTTTCGCTGCATATTACGCAGCTGGTTTTCTGGTCCTTTGTTTCCACAAAGAAGTACTTTACTCCTCACTCGGCGTCCACTTTTCTTTTCCTACTAGCCATAATTAAGGGTGAAGTACACGGGATCTGAAAATGAAAAAGACATTACATTAGAAACATAATTAAGATCCTATTGAAACACAAGAAAGCAGAGGACTAGGGGTCACTGGTGAAGCTACGGCTCATCAAAGGTACATATACAGTTTATAGGTACCTTTGTGTAACCACACAGAGATGATAGAGATAATAGCACAACGCCGACAGTTCATGGGCCGTAGAAGAAGAGAGGAATAAGCAGACAAAGAGAATTTCATTCTATCTCTACGGCTAACAAGAAAAAAACAACGATTTAGAGATATCAAAAGAAATTCAGGTCAGTGTACAGGAAATCAGAATAATGTAATAGTAAAGATACAACATCTGATTAATAATGCCAATGCCCTAATAAATAAAATTCATGATTAGATGCAATGACAAAATAGGTATCCCCATGAATAAACATACACATGATCATCCTTCACAGTACAATTGATATTCCATCACAGCTTGGGTAGTCATCCAATACAGTACCAGTGATCTTCCATCACAGCATGGGTAATCATCCAACACTGTAACTGTAGTCTGATACACAACACCAGCAATTATCAGACAACAAGATGGAACAAAGGTCATTCATTCAGTAGCATGTCCTTTGCAGAACCTCGCTCCCACAACAACCTTCCAGAAAACCTCTCGATCATAAGCAAGATTTCCCGCTTCAGATACATCCATCTGGAGATCATCCGCCACATCCTGCACCCATCTTCTCTTTGGCCTTCCTCTTCCTCTCTTCCCAGGCATATATCCCTCCATTATTGTTCTCAGTCACAGACATAGCTATTATATTCCTATATTCCTATTTAAACTATGAAGGTTCGTTCAAAACTCACCCCACAGCAGATAATCGTCAATCCACAATCAAGATTCTCTTGGATCTTTTGGATCTTCACAGGGCCTGTGTACCCTCTCAACTGCGGTCGGGAAAAACAGTGACTACGCTCGGCCGTGCCTGGGGCATGTTCGCCCATCTACTTGGTAGTGGCTCAGGGGTTTAAGTTCAAACCCTCTGCTGAAAATTAGACATCAGCATCTCTTCGGCCTAACTTGTTACCAATGCCAAAGAGGCGGGAACATGGCTTTACTGGGCTGTTATAGGCACGCCAACACAACATCACAGCATCCTATTCATTTTTTACCAGGATATCAAGGTATATGCTACTCCATACTCTTGTAGAGTCGCGGCAGGCGGCTTCATTTGGTAATAGAATATATCTCATAATAAGGTTCGCGAAATTTATAAATAGGGCCACCTAAATGAACAACCTAGTGCAGCCAGGAGGTTTCCGCACGTGTGAAGATCTCCTATTATTCTAAACATAATATTTACATTTAAATTGTATCACATCGTCTCGTGTTTCATAGTTATATCAAGCAACCGACGGCGGGCCGAATGAAATGACGTCGCGGGCCGGATCCGGCCCGCGGGCCGTAGTTTGGTGACCCCTGGTTTAGTGGATCCGGTTATTGTACACAGTGAGCAACTTGGGTTAGATTTAAATTGTAAGAAGAGACATATTATGGTTGTTACTAAAGAAATATCACAAAGGAATATACGAGTAAATGGGAATATTCTTAAACAAATCAATCGGTACAACTATCTCGGAATAGTCATAACATCTGATAGGAGATGCCTTGAAGAGATTTGAACATGACTAGCTATGGCAAAGGTAACCTTTTGCAAGATGGAAAACATACTCATAAATAAAAAGATGCCAATTGCAACGAGAAAAAGAGTGTCTAAGTGCAAAATAGAACCTATACTATGGATGTGAAGCGTGGACAATGAGCAGATAAGCCGAAAAACATCCAATGTCAGTGGAGATGTGGTTTCTAAGGAAAGTGCAAAGAATATCATCGAAAGACAGAAAAACCAATATGCAAGTCCTACAAGAAGCAAATGAGAACAGTAAACTAATTAGAGAAATTAGAAGTAGACTGTCACAATATTTTGGACATATTATAAGAAGAAATAAATTAGAAAACTTTTTGACAACTGTCAAGATTGAGGGGAAAAGAACAAGGTGAAGGCAGAGAAGTAAATACCTGGATGGCTTGGTCACGTGACATGATCGAGACAAGAATACGGAGCTAATCCACGAGATGCCGAAACATGACCGTCAACGCTTATCAGCTTGGTACATGATTACCATGATGATGACGTAACTTCTCCATAGCATTATTTTTTTTAAAGTTGCATATCCCTTACAGGACGTCGCAGTCAACGCCAGCATTTTTCAGCTGTTGTTGACGTTCTTGGCAAGATTACGCTCAGTAATTTGCCATTGCTTTCTGAGCGACCGGCTCACATACCCCGTAAGTAATCAACGCGACGCCATCCGCTGCCGAATCTCGCGCAGCTGTGTTGCTTACTTGGATAAACGGGATTACGGAGAAAGTCGTTAACGCCTACGCCAGGGAGACCGGCATATACAGGCAGCGATAAACAGATTATTGGAAAATATATAGCTATATTGTACTTTTCTTTTAAACAAACCATACACGTATTTTCCGTCCGAAATGCATCACGTGTGATCACCAGATGATGAAAGATGGCAAAGTTACAACTTGTTCCCACAAATTACTGCTTACAACACAAACAACGACTGTTTTAATGATCATGAACAAGAGATTTATCTGCTCCATAAACGACACCTTCTTAAAGCTGAGGCACCTGTTCGCCACTGCATTGTACAGACCAGTCGTCTCTCATATTCAACACTTTAAAAAATAAAAGCCGTACTGGCGCAGTAGCTAGCATGTTTGCCTGCCGGAATGATGTCTTCAGATCATCATCGTGACGTGGACTATTTTACGCATTGACCTGTGCTGGAAGGTCGGCCCAGCCTAAGACTAGGTACCAGGAAATGTTGTGGGAAGTAAAGGTGCCGGTGTGATGCTGACATCATCGCCCAGCCAGTGCTGACTGGTTTATACAACAGGGGGCAAACACCATATACCCAATACCGTTCAGGGCGTCAACAATCGCCTTTACTCTTTAACAAAAATTAATTTGCCAAAAATGTGTACAAACTAGGGGATTTAGACGTAGACAGTCAACATTTTTTGGGCATGCTATGAAAAGAAGTGACTTGAAGAACTTGGTGACAACTGGCAAGATCGAGGGGAAGAGAAAAATAGGAGGGCAGAGAAGTAAATACCTGGATGGCTTGGCCACGTTGCATGGTCGAGACGAACACTGAGCTGATCCACGACCCTGGTGATCGAGTGAGATGGAAAAACATGACCGCCCACGCTTACCGGCATGGCACGTGATGATCCGGGACCTGCCTCTTCTCAGTCTGTGACCCTTAACTATATCCATGGCTTCATGCAGGGGGAGATCCCTATCTGCAGCGACTCTCAGGTATCATTTGGCTTGAATTACCATGTGCCTGTCCGCAATTATTGGTAGTGCAAGGATATGCCTCATGCATATAATTTGTGTGTCTTTTGTGCACCCAGGATCACCCATATGGCCTCATTCTGTATGTGCTCCAACTTTTCCAGCTGACTCTTTGATACTGTCAGCAGCCCCAAACCATACTCAATGACAGAAATTATTAACTGCTGAAAGAACAAGTAAAGCATCCTCTGATCTTCCCTGGTTGCTGCCAAATCCCTCAGTGCATTAAGTACCTTTTCAGCCTTCATTAGAGAGAAAGATATATAACAACTGGACAAAAATAATTAGCAGCATCGACGTAATTAAAATATCATATGGCATAAAGAAAAGCGAAGAAGGAAATGTCCAGAAACATCATAAATGTCGGATATGTTTGTTGTTTTTCCTATACTTGTTTCATATCAACATCTAAAACCTGTCGTGCTGGTTTTGAATTTAGTTCAGTAGTTATTGGTTTTGTTGGATAGACCAGGTAAGCGAAGAATGTTAGGTTGGTTGAGTGTTGTAACTTCATCTCATCTATCTTCGTGTTTACTCTTATTACGTAAATTAAATACACACTAACAATATATGTGGAGTTATCTGTTGAAAAAGTAATACTGTACTTAAAATTGATAAACAAAAATGATTTAACAATCTAAACCCAGAAACCACATCTGAAACAATTACAACACATCATCATGTGCCATGCTGATATGCGTGAGCGGTTATATTTCGCCACCTCACATGATCACCAGAGTCGTGGATCAGCTCTGTGTTCTTTCCTCGGCCATGCCATGCGGCCAAACCATCCAGAAATATACAAATAGCCACAGGTATTGTTCGAATGGGGAACATCTGTTGTTGTGTTTTCTTTTTTTAACAATCTACCAGTAGGTATAAACTGACTTTGAATACACGATATTAATTGTTCTGTTACAACATGTGGACTTCATAACATCTGACAACCGATCATCGTTTCTTTCATTCTTGTGGTGGGGTTGTAGTTATTTTTAAACTGAATCCGTAGATAGTTAACAACACCTGTTGTTGTGGTATTCAGGTTGTAGTTTGGATTAGAATGCCTGCAAAACCTCATGGCTGTCCCTAGCCTATCTGCGAGACATCTAGTGCT
The DNA here is from genome assembly GCA_963921405.1 of Cepaea hortensis. Taxonomy (NCBI): domain Eukaryota; kingdom Metazoa; phylum Mollusca; class Gastropoda; order Stylommatophora; family Helicidae; genus Cepaea; species Cepaea hortensis. The sequence continues at coordinate 66,764,739 of OY992880.1, read as the reverse complement.
TTTAACCATTACATGCATCCTTCTAGGAAAGACGCCATTTGTAGCTATCAGTATAAGATGACATAAATAGCAATGCCTCTTGTATAAAATATAGTCGGGCAAACGGCAGTCAAGGGATGGTTGTTTAAGTCTGACGTGTATACCTGCATGACGTAATCCTATGTCAGATATCTCTGTAGGACTATGGGGTTACACAATCTAGTTCACGTCATTACGAGGTCGTCTTCCCCCCCTAACCCCCAAACTCACAACTGTGTATTCTGCAACCTGAGTCGACCCAGCGCTTTAAGTGGTTGGTCAACATCCCACCGAGACTGGGAGCTTACCCAGGATGGTTGTCTTGTCTAGGCAGCGAACTATTCGAGAGGATATTACAGCCCAGCATTTGTAAACATGTCAGATCTACTCCTGCATGATCAAGCATTTGAGATCGAGCGTGCAAACAAGGAATATGCATGTGGGCGACGTAGAAACACAACCAGTAGTCTGCGATAACAATCTTGAGACATGTTTCTCTTTCCGATGTTCAGTCTTTTCTGCTGTCTTGTGTCAGTTATCTATCACACCTTAAACCCATCTACATTGTGGTCTTCTTCCTCTCCATCTCACCGATGCACTTCCATCCATACTGATCTTTTGTAGACTTCCATTGCGGTTTACATATCTATAATATTCACGTTTCTTAGTTGTGTTTCTTACTAACCAATCTTCTTCAATATTGAGTTCTTGCTGGACAGATCTGTTTGTTTTCTTTTCTGTCCAACGAATTTGTAATACTCTTATTTAACACGCATACTCGCTTCTCGCGCGATTTGTTAACTGTCCAAGTTTGGCACCCATCTTGTTGCCACAGGAAATGCACCTGCTCTTAGAACTCTGACCTTTGTTAGAACCATCTATACCAACCCATAACAGTTTTAATTTTCACTGGGAAAGTTCAGTACTTTATGCTATCATTATCATGTGCCCTGCCAACTGGTCTACATCTCCCCAGATCTGGGTCTCAGACGCTCCTGTTCAATTCTATTGAAAATATTCCTCCAGGCCACCGTCCCAGTCCACCCAGCAACGTTTCTTTCTCTCAGTCTGTCGCTGGTGATCTCCCCAATCGTTACAATGTTTTCCAATGTCCCTCTTCTCACTACATGACGAAAAACAATACCATCTTATGTCTATGCAGAATGTTCTACTTTCATTAGCCTTTCCAAGCGATCGTTGTTAGTAACTAACCACTAATGTTGTTAGCAGACTATAGCAGTCAAAGGTATTCGCGACATACGTCTCAGAAACCTTAAGTAGGGCCACATCTGCAGAAGCATCCAGAGAAAGACTATTGAACATGTGCAGAAGTTGTCCTATCTAAGCCAAATCGTTGTGAAACATAAATAAGCTCAAATATTGCTGTATAAAAAAAAACATCCAGAGAGAAATAAACATTCGGAACAGCAATTAATATCAATACTGCACTACAGAACCGAATAACGACTATGTATCTCTTGACGACGAAGGGAACTGGAAACCCCGCCTCAAATATTGCGACCTAGAATATGTGAAGGCCTAACACTCCACACCCCAACGACAGAATCTGGCATGAGATTACCTCTTACTTAACTTTATATTTGGCCCATAGCACTATACGGCTATGAAACAGGAACTCAAGAAAATTATGAACAGGAGTTGGAAATTTGTGAGACGTGGGTTATCGCAGGATGCAAAGAGTAAGCTAGCAGACAAAGATACCAACTGGGTAAAATATTAAAGACAATTTGGGTAAATAGACAACCGGTGAACAATATGAAAAAGGAAGTTTTTTCTGGTCTTGGTCAAAATATGGAACATGGCAATCAATTACTAAACGTACAGGAAGGCAACATTCAGGGCTAGAGAAATATAAGTGGTCCATGAAACAACTACATAACATAGGCATGTGAGGATGTTGGGCAAACTTATGCTGAGCAAAAGAACGTTGCTGAGAACAGGAGACCCTGTGGGGAGGGGGACCTTGATCAGACAACTTCAACACACGAGTTATCTGATGATCAGAAGGAGAGGTGGAAGAGAGACATTAGCCATACGCAGAGAAACACAGGCCAACAGAAGTTGAGACAGATGTGGAAATATTAAACAGATGGGCAGCTAATGATAATGACATAAGCAACACCAATTTCATTAAAATATAAAATAGAGATAATTGGAGGGACATGTTTACGTGCATCTGATGGGAGATGCCTTGAAGAGATTAGAACAAGAATCGCCATTGCGAAGGTAGCCTTTTGCAAGATGAAAAACATACTGACCAATAAAAAGATATCAATTGAAACGAGAAAAAGAATGTTGAAGTGCTACATAGAACCTATACTTTTGTATGGATGTGAATCGTGGACAATGGGCAGTCAAGCCGAAAACCAGCTGATGGCTGTGGAAATGTGGTTTCTGAGGAAAATGCAAAGAATACATGGACAGACAGAAAAACCAACGAACAAGTCCTTCAAGAAACAAATGAAGATCGTAAACTGATTAGAGTCATTAGGCGTAGACAGTCAAAAATTTTTGGGCATGTTATGAGAAGAAATGATTTGGAGAACTTGGTGACAACTGGCAAGATCGAAGGGAAGAGGCCAAGGGGGAGACCGAGAAGTAAATATCTGGATGGCTTGGCCACATGGCATGGTCGCGACAGTATCACGGAGCTGATCCACGACTCTGGTGATCTAGTGAGATGGCAAAACATGACCGCCCACGCTTATCGGCATGGCACATGATGGATGTATGGTTCACGTATCTGCTCGAGACTGGACACCTTCAGAAGAGTTGTTAATTCTGGTACAGGGTGGTTGATGCGTGTGCATATGTGTCAAAGGTGATTGTATTCTGCCAACACAAATCCAGCACATGTGTAGTTATTGAGTGCAGACTGCAGTAGCACTACCCGTCTGACACGATCACACACACGTCACATAACCACATACAAGCGAACGTGCTAAATGCACTAAGAGAAGACAAACAGCCGTTTCCCAGTATGTATTCGTAAACATATCTAGCGTGATTAATATGTGATTATAATCACTTTGTGCCCCCTTCCCCACAAATAAAAAGAAAGATAGACAGACAGAAATTCGTCATTGTACTCTGGCCTGACAATAAATACCACATCAGAAGTAGCAAGTAAATGCCGGCTCTTGCTGTATGTGTGGATTATCTCATGCCTGGGTCATTAGTCAACAACGCCACATCTAAGGCAGACCCGACAGGAAATATTTCATGTTGCACGTAAACAGGTACTTTTGTTGTAAACATCGTACTTTCTGTTCTCTGAAGTGGCTTCGTATAAAAGTACAAACTATAAAGTACAAGATATAAACTATTCTTATACATTACTTATTTACATACACGGGCAGGAAGTATTGTGTCCCAAACAAAGTTACTTGCAAGTCCTTTACAGGACGTGCTAATCAAGCCAGCATTTATTGGTTGTTTATGATTGTATAGGCACTGCAACATTCTGCAGTTTGTCACTGCTGTCTGAATGGCTGTCCGCTCAAACCATTGTGACAATCAACACAACACGATCTGCTCCCAAGTCGCTTGCGGCTAACTTCGAACCATGTATGTCTGGATATTGAAACTTCGTTCACTACCTCTAAGCTACGGACGCCGACCATGTGTCTTTACTTTCGCGGACAAGATCTAAGAATAATAAACAATATACAGCAGAGGTTTAGTTAATACGTAATTATACGGTTTATACAGTAAGTAGACACCTTGCAGTCTTGACAGACTAAAGTATGTGAGTGGAATGTGGCCAATATTCCATCACAATGTCTGGGCAGAGCTTCAGAGATCATGTGATGCCCAAACGACATGACCCCTCTCTCGGCCTAGTCTTGTGTATTCCAGAGGAATGGGTAACCAATACGTCTGGCACAAGGTAGGCTGCAGACGCTGGCGGCTCAGCGTCAATCCACCGAGACCTCACCACCACGAGCCGGTGGCGAGTTATGGCCAGACCCTGACACCCAAGGGACCCGGCTTAGAGACGTTCAGCCATGTCCCACAGGTGAGGGCCTTTTACGAGCCCGGACCATGAGGGCGCGCACATCTGTCAATCACAAGTGTCCGGACCTGTGTAAAGCGTGCACTATCGTCAGACTCCCCACCTGACTTATAGCGGTCCCCGCGACCAGCGGGAATAGGTCCGCCATAGCTACCGCAGGAGATATTGCCTGTCTATTTGCAAGCAAATCTCCCATACTTCCACTGTGCGGATCTCGCGACCAGCGAGAGTAGGCCCGCCGGAGATTTGCTCGTCTGCTGCGAACAAATCTCTACCGAAAAAGACTGAATAAGTAAAGAAACGATAAAAGTAGTGGTATTTCAATTGCGCTTGCGCTCCCACCTATGCTACACCCTTCATGTGTCTTCACAAAGTCGGACTAGAGTCAAGCTCAACAGGGTCTTCTTCTCAACAGGGTTTATACAACCGTTTAGTTATATATATGTCAGTGCACTCAGAATGGTTCGGATAAGGATATGCAACTACCAAGTGATTTCTTGTCGTTATGGAGGGATGATAGTATCAGGTGCATGGAAGCTATGGGAGCCGAGGTGGCCAAGTGGCTAGACACTAGCCTGTCAGCCTGGTAGGCATGTGTCCTTTACTTGTTTACTTTTGCATTAAAAATAGAAAATATGCCAGATATTGCAACTGGTGATCCTAATGTAAACAACCTACGTCCCGCCGGGCCCAGCACTGAGAATCTCTAGGTTAGGTGTACGATGGCGCCGCCATAGATAATATGACGTTTCAAATGCGTTGTTACTGGTTAACGGAAGAGACGTTATTGCTCACTGGACCCGCCAAAATGCCCCGTGGTCCTCGGCAGATATTGAAATAGATGGGTATTTCCTAATCCCGTTGCAAGCTGGATGGATATATATCTAACACCGGACCGCAATCGACACGTAGCACTAGTTCCATTTTGTATTTTTCTTATGCGTGGTGATATTTCTTTAAAAGAAACTACAACCAATTCATGTCATATGTACCGAACGTTTCAGATGTCTAAAACCGTCGCTATGGATAGTACAAACAATTAGACAATATAATAGTAAACATTTCAACTAGCGAAGCAAAGATAACTAACGCGTAGCTAAGCTTGCTTGTGTTCGCTGGCTGTGATCTCCAGAGTGAAGTCCTGTATGTCGGATGAAGACATAAGGAACTGGTTCAGAAAAAAGTATGCAACTTCAGCTTTTTAGAGAAACGCGCGGTGTGCAGTAGTTAGGATGAAATAATTTAGAATACGGGCAAAAACAGCTGGGCAACAAACATAATATAAATAACACCAACGTCAACAAAATATCGGTTGATAGAGAGAAATGGAGAGTCATGATCGCTGATATCTGCTTTAGATATAAGAAAAAGTAGAACTCGGGAATGAAACAGGCTTAAATACTGTTTAAAAAATCATAAATGTGGTCTTTATTCACTTTTACTTATTTCATCTCAGTGTTGTTCTACCATGTCCTGATGTAATCAACATAGCTTTTATTGGCTACTGACACAAAGAAGCTATGAAATTGCCAGTTTTAAGTCACTTTACAGTAACAGATCAGTAGTTGTATTAGACTTGTCAGATTTCTAACCTCACTTTCCAAAGAGTTATAAATTAATCACTTAGAACCGCGTCTCTTAGATTTAGAAGATTAGACGTGATTCAGAGGACAGAATCAATAGGTTGCTGGTGGCAAAGTAAATGCATGCGTCAAAAACGCAAATTAAACAAATTTACAAATTATTAGAAATGCGGCAAATCAATTAATGTCCAAAACTTTGCCGTTATTAGCAATAATTAAGGACGCAGAGGTGTTTCCAAGGCACCAGGGCTGGGTTCTATACTGGCCAATACCTATTGACGCGTCTTCGCCGAGCGTCCTGGGCAACAGGTCCCTTCGGGGTCCTGGCTAAAGTCAGTAGGATCGTTGATTCCTCCGAAGTCGGAGAGTGTCTGCCTGCACGGCGATGAACCACCAGTCTGCACACCAATAAGCCAGACATGGGACAACGGATACTCACGCAAACATCAGGTCATGTATGACATCACATTGATGTTGGACAACAGGATGTCTTCATCCGGCATACAGGACTTCGCGCTGGAGATCACAGCCAGTGAACACAAGCAAACAAGCAAGCAATAATTATTTGGATATATAAATTTATTCTTGACTAAAAGTTACAATTCCCTCAGCAATCACTCTACATTTTGTAAGTTTGTGTCCTGACCTTATCTTGATACTGTCTGTCCATTTGTATCCTTGACCTCAAACACTTTTGTCCTCAACATTTTCTTCCGTTACAGTTTTCGTAGATTGTTATGCCATTTGATGGGACCAAAGTACATGATCTTTTCCAAGTTTATTTCATATCAAGCTCTTCTAGAAACTCTCTGTTTGACTTGCTTTCCTCCAAGAAACTCGCCCCTACTTCTGAAGACCCACATTTCAAAAGCCGCAATGTTACGTCCGCCTGTCTGGACAAGGTGCATGTTGACACTCCATTCATTGGTGTTGAATTCCATCGCACCAGCTTTTCACGAGCCTCAGTTTCAGTTTTCGTGATGTTTGTTTAGAGATAAGTTCACGTGCTGCTGAAGGTACACTTTTCTGTTTGTAATTTCCGTGTCGCATGTCATTATTTGAGAATGATGTAGACTGATGTAAAAAAAAAAAAAAGGAAATGTCCTCTTTACATGCCTTAATGTGCATTGGGCACGTGTGGCCAGACATATTTGTGTAGTTCAATCGGCGCTGGTGGGTGATGTGATTAGTGTCAGGCCGGTCGCCTTTACTCCCCAAGTCATTTCCTGACATCATTTTTAGGCTGCGTCGAACTGGAAGCCCAGGGCAATTGTTTAATTAGAATTCAGCTCAGTGCGGTTCGAAACCTTGACCACCGGCACGGCAGGCAAGTATCTAACTCCTACGCCACTGCCCCTCCCATAGCTGTCAACATTAGCATCTTTCACCTGATTGTTGATTTCTTGGCAAGATTACACTCAGTAATTTGCCATTGCTTCCTGAACGACTGGCTCACATACCCTGTAAGTTACCAATGCTGTGAGAACCGCTACTGATTCTCATGCAAGTTACGTTCCTCACGTGGATATACGGAATTACACATAAAGACGTTAACACCCAGGCCAGGGAGACCCGCTGTTAAGGGGTGGGTAGAGGTTATTAATGATCTATAGAGGTCGTAGTGGTGTAAACACTATCATCCTAGGGTGACAAATGAAAACCTTAAAATTTTGCAGATGGCCGGTATTATTGGTGGTAGTGGGTATGGCCTAGTGTCATTAGTTGTTAAGGGGTGGGTAGCAGTCATTGGTATTATAGATCATATTTATACTACGTGTGCTGATAACATCACAGAATGTAGTGTACCTATCAATGCAATGAGCGATCACTATCCAGTATGTTGCACGTGGTCGAAAAGGGGCACCAAAACTCCCAAACACAAACATATAAGCATAAAATATAGAAATTACAAAAATTTCAATCGAGACGTCTTCTTACAAGATTTGGTCAACTCATCTCTAGATTATGTTTACCAGCTTCCTGACCCAGACGATGCTCTGGACCACTGGCTAAAGACCTTTCTAAGTATATTTGATAAACATGTTCCATTTAAGGAAGTTCGTGTTAAACATCACACAAAGCCCCCGTGGATCACACAGGAGGTAGTTGAACTTATGAGAGATCGCGACAGGGCTCACAAAAATAGAGATCTAACTATGTACCGTAGTCTGAGAAACAAAGTTCAATATGTTATTCGGAAGGAAAAGAAAAACTATTTTAAGAACATAGTAATAGATAAAACCAACACTAAAGATATATGGAAAGCAATTAATACCTTGACAAACAAACACAAATCATCACAATCATTACCATCAAATCAGGTTACATGTGATCAATTCAGTAGATACTTTCAGTCCGACATAACCCAACTGAAGGCTGCAATACCAGATGCGCCTCATGACATATCTTTATTATCATCATTCTGTGAGAACAAATGCTATGGACACATTTCCTCCAACATACCGCTAATGACGACAACTGAAGTATTTACTCATCTCCGTAATCTAAAAAAACAATAACTCATCAGGACCAGATGGAATTAGTAGTCGGATCCTTCGCCATGCTGCACCGGCGATCTGCGAGTCACTAACTTTTATATATAATCAATGTCTAACCAGAGGTCACTTCCCATCAGTCTTTAAAATCGCTAAAGTGTATCCTCATTTAAAAGCTGGTCCTCTAGACGATCGTCTCATGAGTAATTATAGACCAATTTCCATATTATCCTCATTATCCAAACCGCTAGAAAAGCACATCCACAAAACAACACTAGATCACTTAGTTCGCCATAAACTGATAGTTGACAGTCAGTCAGGATTTCGGCCAAAATATTCTTGCCATACGGCACTAACAAACATGATAGAAAACTGGCATCAAAATATTAACAACAATACTCTATGTGGAGCGGTGTTTATAGACTTTAGGAAAGCATTCGATATGATAGATCATACTATTCTAATTAAAAAACTAGAAACAATGAAAATAAGTTTTAATATAGTGACATTAATAAAATCATTCTTATTAGACAGAAAGCAAGTAGTATCACACAATAAAGTTCTATCTCAAGCCATTACCATTAATATTGGAGTACCTCAGGGGTCTATTCTTGGCCCTCTATTATTTGCCATTTATATAAATGATCTTCCATTAAATCTGTCGTCGTCCTGCGATCTATTTGCTGATGACTGCACAGTATATACAAACGCTGTTGATCGTAATGTGCTAGAATTATCCTTGCAACAGGAAATAAATAGTGTAGTTAACTGGAGTCATGCAAACCGCATGCAAATTAACATTACTAAAACAAAGTCTATGTTAATAGGAACCAGGCAAAGACTTCACACTCTAAACTCGCAGAGAACTCTTCAGCTGCACATTGGCAGCACGCCTGTAGAAAGTGTCACCGAGCACAAGACACTGGGTGTTATCATAGATCAAAATCTAACTTTTAACTCACATGTTCATGCTCTAGTTAAACAAATAGCCAAAAAAGTATACCAACTTGCCAAAATTAAAAATTTCCTTGACGAAAACACAAGAAAGATATTCTATACTTCTCATATACAAACACATATTGATTACTGCTCCACAGTCTGGGATGGATGCTCCAAATCAATAACAAAACGCCTATATTCACTCCAGAAAAGGGCAGTGCGTTTAATTAATGGTGAAAAGCTTACCGACAATTCTAACCTATATAAACGTCTCCGGTTACTGCCACTCCACAAGCGCCTGCTTTTTAATAAGACCAAACTAATTCACAAAATCCTATTTCAAAATGCTCCAAGCTACCTTTGGCCATTGTTTAAATATAACGCTAGACATAGCGAACGACTAAATATACTTCATGTCCCTAAACCTAGGATAGACTTATATAAAACAAGCTTAGCATACTCTGCCGCTCAGTTGTGGAACAATCTTCCACAAGAAATCAAAGACACCACCAATCATGATACATACATTCGCAACCTGTTTGAACACTACCTTAGTACAGACTACATGCCCCCATAACAAACAACGCAAAAAAGACAATAATGGTAACTTATCTCAAACGACAACTAGCCAAAAAACATTCCCTTATGTATGGCACGTTACACCCTCCTTAGGTATTTATAATGCCCATGTTAAACACTGCCTCAGTGAGTCATTTGTTATTGATTATTTTTCATGCGTTTTAATGTTCTTTTGTTGTCAAAAGTTGCTTCATAAGTGATGTTGAATGAAAGAATGTATGAGAGGAAATAGAGAAGAAGGGCAGAATGTCAGACGGGCCTGCGTGCCCAATTCTTAACCCTTTGAAAATAAAGACTTATTATTATTATTATTATTATTATAGTATTCTTTAGTGGACGGGGTTTAAACACTATCATCATACTGGTTACAAATGAAAACCTTAAAAAGTACAAATAGTCGTTATTATTGGTTGTAGTGGGTATGGTTTAGCGAATGTCGTTGCTAAGGGGTGGGTAGCGGTTATTAATGATCTATAGAGGTCGTAGTGGTTTAAACACTATCATCATAGGGTTACAAATGAAAATCTTAAAAAGTAAAGATGGTCGGTATTATTGGTTGTAGTGGGTATAGCTTAGTAAAATTCATTGTTAGAGGGTGAGTAGCGGTTATTAGTGATCTGTATAGGGTCGTAGTGGTTTAAACATTATTATCATTGTGCTACAAGTGAACAACTTAAAAAGAAAAGATTGTCGGTATTATTGTTTGTTGTGGGTATGGCTTAGTGAAATTCATTTTTAAGGAGTGGGTGAGTGGCGGTGTAGCTAGATAAGTGATCCGAACAATATCATCATACGTGTTACAAAGGAAAACTTCAAAAAGGTTAAGGTGGCCGGTATTATTAGTTGTAGTTGGTATGGCTTACTGTCATTCGTTGTTAAGGGGTGGGTGAGTGAAGGTAGGCTAGATAAGTACGTTTGCTCATTGTTAAGGGGAGGGCGGGTGACAGAGTGGCTAGATAAATACGTCCGTTCCATGTTAATGGATGGGGTGGTCGAGTGATTAAATAAATGTTTCCATTTTTTTGTTAAGAGGCGTGTAAGTGGAGGAAAGGCTAAATAAGTGCTACCATGGGTCGGCATGGTAGAGGGTATGACACAGTGGTCGGCGTGACAGTTAATATGACCCGTATTTATGTATGGTTCGCTCGACCTCTTTCTTAGTGTCTCTCTCCATCTCTCTCTCTCTCTCTCTCTCTCTCTCTCTCTCTCTCTCTCTCTCTTTGAGTAATCACTCTTGTGTGACAATGGTGTGATAACAGTACTTGCCTGACAATTGTCTGTGTGTATGTGTGTGTGACTGTCGGCGTGATTCTATCCTTCTGTCTATATATCTTGCTAACGAACGAACAAACGAACGAACGAACGAACAGACTTTATTTTCAAAGGGTAACATATTGGGCACGCAGGCCCGTCTTACATTCGACCCTTCCAATCACTCATCTTTCTTTCATCAACAGTGCATAGGAAAAAAACATTGTCACATGACTTTTGTAAAGCTAGCTGTCTATATATCTGTGTATCTCTAGATCCGGATGTATGGGTGTAGGTGTATATTTGTATATACGAATGGTAGTTTTTATGTGTATTCGGCCGCGGGTGACAGTAATATAATGTTAGTATGAATCCTACTAATGACTGTGTGTCTATAAGTAGCGAAGAATAACTACATGGCCTGGTCCAGTTAATTAGCTCGCGGGGAAAATGCGTGTGTCATGGTAAGTAGTATGTAGTAGTATGGTAGGTACATAATTGGTGCATAATTGTTGAAGATCAGTTCAGAACCTGACATTCTTTCTTATTTCTCTTATGTGTCGTCACAACACACCTTAAGACAAGGAATTTTCAAAACTCACACGTTGGGATACTAACCGCTTCCGGTTTTGTATAATTAAAAAGGTAAACCGTAATTACGAAGTGATATTAAAAATTGTATTTGTGCTGTGTAAAGTGAAAAAAATGAAGATGGCGGCACGGATTAGAAGGACATTGAAAACTTCGACTCATACTTGAGAATCCGATCGTCAGAAGGCCTTGGGTTTCCCATTATATATCTAATGAAACGTGACTGATTATATATTATAATGTCGGTTACTATCTGTAGTGGCTGGAACGTAAACACTAGCACCATACCAATGGCGATGTGCTAGGGATACAATCATCATGCTCCGGCTATGTGACGATGAACAGTCTGTCAAACAGTATAGTATAGAGGATAGGAGGTCTACCATCAACAATTTTGATACATATTTACGGATCCGATCGTTAGAAGACCTTGGATTTTTTTCCGTTTTATAGCTATTGTAAAATAATCGATAATTGCGGTTATTACTGTCTGTAGTGGATTGGACTTAAACGCTATCATCATACCAAGGCCGATGTACTAGAGATACAAGACTCGTCCTCGGGCTGTATAATGGTGTACTCGGTTCACTTGCATAAGGATACATCCGGTAAACGTGGGTAATGGTTACATGCGGTCAAAGATGGCGGTGCTTCTGGTCACATGCACAAGGATACATCCAGAGCACGTGCTCACTGGTTAACGCGGATAAAAGATGGTGGTGCTTCCGGTCACATTGTAAGGATACATTCGAGATACGTGGTTAAAAGAGATACTACAAAAAAGTGTGGCGTGTCGGTTGTCGAACCTGGGGACCTAACTCGCGATGACC